>JAODJX010000065.1:9850550-9865741 GCA_026776945.1 Isichthys henryi | reverse complement strand
ACGCATGCACACCTACGGGCAATTTAGTAACTCCAATTAGCCTCAGCATGTCTTTGGACTGTGGGGGGAAACCGGAGGACCCGGAGAAAACCCCACGACGACATGGGGAGAACATGCAAACTCCGCACACATGTGACCCAGGTGGAGACTTGAACCCCGGCTCCCAGAGGTGTGAGGCGACAGTGCTAACCACTGCACCACCATGCCGCCCCCGGTTACAGTAATCCTGGGGCTTATCCCGTGAAGCAAGGGACGCAAAGGCAGAAGTACAAATTATGAAGGATTTTGAATTACTGAGTAACAGGACCTAATAGAACTGACCATTAAACTTTTCTAAAAGTACTGTAGTGAATCCTCACCAACAAAACAGCAAGGACAATTTGAGACACTCTGTTGTACCAAGCAATTAGAAGATGGATGAAGTAACAGATCTGTGTTTGGCTGATTACACATGAATAGCAACTGTGAAGAATTGCTGTTAGTTGAACATGAATATATGAAAGTACTATATGTTACAGGTCTACGGTTGTCAAGCTATTGGAAATGCTTGGACTAAGGCTGCTATGAGTTTAGATGATGAACAACGTTAGCTATAACAGGAAAGGGCCTTTACAGTGAACTGTTGAGTAGTTCTGAGCTATCACAACAATCCAACAGTTATTCGCCGTTGTGTTTAAGAGATTTAAGCCAGCAAAAATGTTTCGTAAAAAGTGTTTTTAAAAGGCTTTCAGATAATTTTAACATTTAAAATAACACTGGCACTTAACACTGAACATAATTATTAAATATAAATTTTCTACCAAAATACCAAATATGAGCTTAAAAAAGTACAATACCAAAAATTTGCACATTAAGAAAACAGTGCTTTGTTGATGAGGTGTCAAGGTTGATGTAGTGGTTTGCACTGTTGCTTCACAGTGCTGAGACCTGGGTTTGAGTCTCTGCTGGGGTTCTGTGTGTAGAGTTTGCATGATCTCTGGTTTCCCCCTAAAAACATACTAAGGTTACTTGGAGTTAACAAAATTGCCCATAGGTGTGAATGTGGCCTGTGGTGGGTTGTTTTGAATAGGACAAGTCATGAGGGATGCTTTAGTGATTTTATACAGATTATATGCCCATCCATTCATCCATCACCCATAAGTTTATGTTATACACGATTGCAGTATCCCAGCAGGGCAGATTCATTGCAGGCTACAAGTTCACAACTATGGGCAATTTTAAAACACCAATTTAACTAATCCCATGTTTTTGTGGTGCAGGAGGAAACCGGAGCGTCCAGAGGAAACCCACGCAAATACAGGAACCTCTAAACTTGCAGACACGAGGCCTCATTGTTAATCTGTAATATTTGGTGTATGTCATTTCGTTTGAATGTTATCCGTTTTTCCAATTTTTAATTGATAATCTTGATCGCGGTCACAGGGAAGCCTGGACCATATATAAAGGTTATAATTATATTATTAGTAGTACACTGCTTTTGCATTATGCAAATACTACATGAGGTAATTCAATGTTACAGGTTTGACTGCTGGGTGAGCTGAACCTTTAGTGATAATGAGAAACATCCGGAATGGTCAGAAACTATGGATCTGCACTGTTAAGTTACTTCTGGAAGCCTCACAGTGGCACAGCAAGACAAGCACACACATGTACACAGAGGGATGCAGATCATTTCTTTACTGTTCTTAAAAAAACACCATTTTTTTTTATCTCCCTGTTCATCTGGCATCAGGCCAGATGCACGTATTGTAATGGAAATAAATGAGTGTGAATGAAAGAACAGCCTGGAGCCTTTGTCAGTCATGAACTCTAGAGGAGGTTTGAGCTTGCCTTCAGAGGAGCTGACTGGAGGAATGCTGCAATAGCAGATGTTGTCTGACATAGCCAATAATTATCCTTCACCTTGGTGGATCATGTTTAATTTTCCTCTCCTTCTTTGTGTGAACGACTCGTATCTTTGAGGGTCATGCCCAGTAATTGGAACAGAGAGAACTTCCCCTGAGTTACAATGAGGCTCGAGTCTGACTCTTCCTTAAGTTGGGCACGGCACCAAACTTTAACGCTGCTAAATCAGTGATTCTCAAGCTGTGGTACTTGGTACTTGTGTCAACCAGTAATAATAGAATGCCGTCAGGTGCTATGTGTGAAGACCATGGGATTTGTTGCATGCACTGAGAAAAATAGGAATTAAAAATTGAAATCAATGTGAAACTACTGTATATACTGTATAATTCTCTTTTCCAGCTGATTCATGGTTAGCACTGTTACCTCACACCTTTGCAATCAGGGCTTGAGTCGCTGCCATGGCTCCATGCTATAGAGTTTACATGTTCTAATGTCATTGTGGAGTTTCTTCTGGGTTTTCTGGTTTCCCCCCACAGTCCAAAAACATGCTGAGGTTAACTGGAGTTACCAAACTGCCCATATGTGTGAGTGAATGGGTTATGAGTGTGCCCTGCGATGGGTTGGCACCCCATCCTGGGTTATTCCCTGCCTTGTGCCCTGCCATGGGTTGGCACCCCATCCTGGGTTGTTCCCTGCCTTGTGCCCTGCCATGGGTTGGCACCCCATCCTGGGTTGTTCCCTGCCTTGCTCCTGTAGCATCCGGGATTGGCTCTGGACCTCCGGCCACCCTGAATAGGACGAGCGTTTTCAGAAAATATATCGATATTCTCTGTTGTGAAACATTTGGAGCAGATCAGCAGAACCTGCTCATTAATGCACACAGTTATCCCTGAGATTTCGTCTCCACTTAAAGCTTCCTGCACTCGAGCAGACTTACCCCTCTCAGTGTGGTGCTCAAGTTACTGGGACTTTTAAAATAAGCATTCAGGTTACTGTGATTTTTTTTTACTAATTTCTATGGGGAAAACTGTAATCCCAACATGACGACCTTAACCACTACCCAGTCCTAACCTTAACCATAAGTAACCAAACAAAATACAATAATGATCCCCACAATGTCAAAATAACAGGGTTTCATCATATTGTGGGGACACGTGGTCTCCATAATGCAATATATACATACCCCCCCCCCCCCCCCCCCACACACACACACACACACACACACAGACACACTTCTTCTTCTTCAAACTGAAGGAGTTTCCACATGTACTAAACTCATATTAGCTGCTTTAACTTAACTCTCCGGTTCATTTCATCCCGAACCATCTCTACTGGGTGACGGTAGAGGCCAGGTCATTACTCCATCACTCTCCTTCTTTGGCAAATAGCTCTTACACAGCCTGGAGGTGTCAATCAGGTCCTGCTGAAAACCAAATGACTGCCCAAGTGAGCGCAAACCAGATGGGTCTGCATGTCACTGCAGAATACTGCGGTAGCCATGGGGGTTAATTGTGCCTTACAATCGAAATAAATCACAAACATAGCACTCCTACCATCACACCTTCTCACCCATGCCTCATGGTGGGAACCAGATATGTGGACTTCATCAGTTCATTTTGAAGCATCACACAAAAACACGGCAGTTGGAACCACAATCCTCGAATGTGAACCGTCTATAGTCCTCTTCTTATGTTTCTTGACCTAAGGAAATATCTTCTTATCACTGTTCCTAAGTAGTGGCTTTATGGCAGTGAATTTGCCATGGAGGCCCATCCCACAGGTTCCCACAGTTTATCTTGACATGTGTCCGCTGCTTGAATCTGAGTCATTTGTTTGAACTGTAATCTGAGATGTGGTTAACTGGCAATTTCTGAGGTAACTCTTGTTCTGTCCTTCTATGGTTGTCCTCATGAGAGATAGTTTTAGAAGCAATTGATAGTTTTTACAGCTGTACTTAAAGAAATTGTCAAAGTTCTAGATATTTTTTGTATCCTTTACAATCAGGAGTCTGGTACCAGGAAAAGGGTACCTGTACCTGTGCTTACTCCTGTGCTAACCTCAGCATTGGTTGACAGTTAGATATAGAGTGGATTTTAAAGTTTCATTAATTCTGTTTAAGGCATTGCATGGTCAGGCTCTTTCTTATATTGCTGATATATTCCGCATCAATTCTAGTCCCCCCCTTCTTAGGTCAAGTAACCGGCTGTCGGGGTTGGTGCCTGTCTGGCACTGTCCCATGTGCCATGTCCCCTTTTGGCCAGCAGTGGTGTCTTTTATTGTAAGTTTGAGTCCAGCCTCATCTTTTGTTTAATTTATTGGTCTATTTTTCCATATTGTCTAGTATTGTTTATTTATGCCTTTGTATTGTATCTCTGCATTTGTTCTACTGTGCCTGTGCATTGTTTGATTATGATCTGTGGTTCTTGTGTTCCATAGTCTTTCCTAGTGTAGTTAGCCTTCAGTTTTTGCTAATATTCCCTATAGTCTCTAGTGGTGCTTAATTGTAATCCACCCCCACCTGTTCCTTGTTGCCCTGAGTCCTTTTGCCATGTTAATTGAGTCATGGGTTTCACCTGTCCTGTCTCATGTCTTGTTAGTTGTGTATGTATGTGCTTGCTTTCGCCTTGTTCTTTGTTGGTTCATTGTGGCTGAATCTCTCTATGGTTGTTCCCCTGTGTTGTTGTGCTGATTCCCTGTGGTGTAGTTTTCCTAGGTGATTATTTTAATGTTCCTGAGCACTTCTCTGCCTTTAGTATTGTGCTCCCAGTGTTGCTCCCAGCCCTAATTTCTGTTTAATCTGTTTCGTTTTGACTCCTCACTTTCCCTTTATTTTCTGGTTATTCATTTGTTTTTGTTGTTAAGTCCTGCTTATCTGGAGCCATTATATGGATCGTCGCTCCTTCCATCTTGCCCCACCATAACGGCAGCTTAATTTGCTGCTTCCATGTTCTAAGTTAAAGATGAAAGGAGACTGGGATTTTGCTGCTGTCCCTTAACTGTGGGATAACCTGCCTGCTCGCCTTCTGTACAGCACTTCGGTAACTTCAGCTGATTTTAAACATGGTATGTAAATACATTTGACCTTGACATTTAAGATTGCACAGATGTTCAAAGAATCATTTAAATTGCATTCCATATTTAAAGATAAATTACAATGATGTGAAGGACTATATGAAACAATTGCAAGCTGCATTGGGGACTCATATCCTGTAGGAAAAAGCAATTAATTAGAAGAGCCCAAGAGAATGTGATGACCCTTGATTGATTACGCCTGTAAATTCCACCTCAGTCCATATAAATGAAGGGAAGGATACGTGTTGAATAAAAAATGTAGGATACCTGAGACCATAGTATCCCCTAGGTATTGATAACGGACCACCACCCAAAAGACTGCCTTTGATCTCACTCCCTATTACTAACATACTGTGCCCACCGGTGGCATGCCTAGGACCTAGGATGCCTTGGGCCTTAGCATAGGTTAACATTAATATTACTACATACTTTCAACCATATTATATTTTAAGATTAAACTCCTCGCCACTGTGCCAAAAAAAAAAAAAAAAAAACCTTAGAAGCTTTTGTTCTCTAATTCAACAACGTTGGATGAAATAGCATTAAGCAGTGTTTGGCACTTCAGGTCCAGAAGCTACAAATTCAGACCAAGATTTTGTTTCTAGCAAAAATATGAGCATAGGGAGCCCTCAACTGGGGCGGCTGTCCGAAAGTGATAGATCTTACTTAGTAACGAAAATTATGATAAATTACGTAAGTAGAGAACAAGTGAGGTCTACCTGCGTTTCCCAAAACCCTTCGTTATTTCAGAATTAACGAACGAACTTTGTTGGCCTCTCACCAGCCTCCGTGTGAGAAAATACTGAGAAATCACGTAACGCAACAGTTCACTGTTTATTAGAGTATACAGTACATTAATTACTATATAAACATTCACAAATATATAAAAAATGTTACACTGGGTGAAATTTCGACATTAAAACAATATCTAAAGATGGTTTACACAAACCCATTACCAGTACAGTATGATTTAAGTATTACTTATCGACCAATTCGCTTTACGACCTATAACTAATCGTAGGAACGGAAGTCGGTCGTTAAATGAGGAGTGTCTGTAATTCATATTGAAATATTAAGCTGTATTGTTAAAGCTTCACTTACATATGTGTATGACTTAATGTGAAATCAATTACATTTTAATTCTACTTCCTTATATTCTCAACCAATTCTATGAATTGAATTTGATTTTCAAGGTCATTCTCAAGTCAGTTCTGAATGGTGCACAAACCGGTTATGTATTAAATTTACATACAGGTGAGCCCTAATTTATATTCGACATTATAGTTTTATATTGCAAGATTGACCTCTTATTATATCATCAGTATTATGCTGCCCAAAAAATACCGTCTGCAGTGTGTTATGAAAAAAGTGTGTTTTTGTCATCGTTTTTGGCTGATCTCTGTGTCTCTGCGACAGGACTGCAGGCATTAGTTAAAAAAAGAACAACGTAGAAAAGAAGGAGTGGGTCGGAACACTAATAAATCTACGAAAGAGGACTTGAAATGCCCAACACGGATTAAGAGAGCAGAAATTGCAATTAATAGGGTGTTCGTAGTTAACATTACGTGTCACTGACTTTGTCCAGTACTTTACCCGTATCTCTTAACGTTCCCTAGATCTAGTAATTTAGTGTGTGATAATGGTTTAATGCCGACATTAATTTGATACTAAGGGGGCTGATAATTAATATACAACCAGATTAGTATTTCATGCTAACTTCTGTTAACTATTCAGAGACTCCACGGTCCAACATTGCTGTTTACAATTAAAGTTTACGGCAGCTACTTTCGCACCAGTTCATGCTTTCCGAGCCAATCATAGACATTTTTATTCTTGCAGTAGGCCTGTACATCAGTCATAGACTGTTTGTGAAGATGTTTTAAATCGTGCAACCTTAATACAAAGTATGAAATTCTAACTACTTCGAGATCCAACAACATAATGCAACATGGAACATGAGGTAGTAAAATTATATTTAGTTGAGCAAAGTACCAATATTAAGTGGAGCAGTTGCAAGAATATAGAGTATACTGCAGCAATATCACAGAATCAAAAACATTTCATGCCACAACCTCATATAAACAAGCCAGATCGAAAACAGAGCAGCTGAGTCGACAAAAATGGTTTTCTCGCACTGCCCCCTGGTGGAGTGTATGAGCAGCAGCAGCACTTTCGTAGCGACACCACTTGTATTACACACCGATATGCTTTAACTGCAGACCTAATTATATATATTACAGGTAATCCAAAATTTCAGACAGAGTCAGTATCTATGGTTTCTATAATACTGGACAGTTGGAGAATGGAGAATTGCTGTTATAAAGTTGTAACTGTTAGTAAGGGGTATGCACGGTTAACAGGGGTCCCCTCTCAAAACACTGCACGGCAATCCATAGCTTCTAGCAAAATGACAAATATTGTATATTTTGCTGCCCTGTTCCCTGTTTAAGAATGCTACTTATCAAAGTTTTGACTGACGGATCCGGGTCCCTTTATAAGTGGGGGGGACGGGGACGGGGACGTGTCCCTCCCGTCCCCCCACCATCTGCCCCCCTGGTAGACACTGTCATTGCATTGTGTTTAAAGTGTATAGTACTTAGACAGAAATATATACAAAAGACATTTTATAATCACAACTCAAACGGTGACTTGGGTGAGAGCATTCGGGCTTTAACTTGTCGTTGGGTGTGCGCTTTTTCGTGTGTTAGGTTCATCCTTCACAATCATCGGTGATTTACGCTCGAGTGACGTGTGATGCCCCAGAGGTCCCAGCTTGTCCCAGGCACTGACCTGCTGGCGACCTTCAACACGAACCGTGACATCCGTTTGAACCCTAGTGAAAACCTTTCCAAGTTCAACGTGCATAAAATAACTGGAAACTTGGTCCTAAGAACCAAAAATTACACTGGGAAACTCTATTATATGGAGTCATTAATTCTTTTAGTGTCAATCAGAAAATAATTAAAGCTACTTAAGTTAATTGCATTTGGGACAACAGATGAGCAGCCCTTCAGCTTGCCTGGAAAGGATTCTAAGTATTGGCAGGAACTGCAGAAACGAGATATTCCAGAAAACTTTCACAATTTCGTTTCACAATTTCGTGAAATTCTGTAGGCTATACGCTGCAGGTATCGCAGGTACGAGTAGTTGACTTGTGTTATCGATTACATGAGTGAAATTATTAAACGCGCTTTATCGAGTTAGGAGCAAATACGAGGTTGAATTCTAAAATCATGAGCATCTAGTTGTGTGTGTATGTGTGTGCGTGTGTGTGTGTGTATGTGGGGGCGGGGGGATGCATTGGGTGCTGCCACCCGCTCATTGTCCTAAGTTACTTTCTCCCCACTTTCGATTCAGGTTGTTTTCGGTGATTATCCTGTGCGATCTTGTCATCTTATCTCAATTTATCTAGTACTTAAAACTGCTTATGCAGCGGCCCTGTCATAAATTATAGGATGCCTTGTTAAATGAAGGCAGTTGACAGTTACACAAGCCTAACAAAACCGTCTTTAAGGACGGTAAACTGGACTTAGATAAGTGGTTCAGTGATCTCTGTGGGGATAACATGACATCTGAAGGACTGTATTAGCCTACATCAGTATCAGGTAGGCTATTACTGTTAGCACTGTAGTATTTGTGTCAAACACACTTTTATCACAGCTTTTTATTCACCGTGCATGCCATTGCCAGGCTTCTATACCTGGCGTCAGCCATAGTATAAATACATATGAAAGGCATGACTATTCAGAGCTATTGTCCTATTGTCGACAATTTTTATTAGGCTACTTATAGCCTAACACAAATGGATCCTCATCTTTGAATTCATTATTTCAGACACTTGTTTATTGCCCTATTTATTTTTTATCAGGTAGGACTGGATGAGTAGTTTAAGTCGCTTTTACTTTTATCCAATCGGTGTCTGTTGTGAACGGACATGTAAACTTAACCATATTTGCACTGTTGCTCAGTTATAAATGTAGAACGATACGTGAAATCCGTGACATCCTTCGAACGTAAAATGTTTTACTTAGTTATTACCGCCTATACAGCATAAGGTGCAACTGTCTCTAAAGCTATTGAAACATTTTTTTATTCAGAAGTAGACAGATAAACTCATAAATCGTCGTCATAATCACATTCGCATTTCACATTTCCGCACAGAGTAAAAAAATAACATAATAATATATAAATAGTAAAAGACCTGATATAATTGAAAGTAATTTTTATGATCCCACCGCCAACAAAACAAACACATCATTATCGATTTCAAACATACTGTTTATATAGATAGAAAAGTGCTATTCGCTATATTCATCCTTCCATTTACCCATACTCGTCTCTTTTGTGATATCACAGCATTTTAAACAAGTTTCACATTTTATACGCATGTGCCTTATAAGAGGCATAGTAAGTAGCCTATAGCTCTACTTAAACTATATTAAGGCGCGACATTACGCTAAACATCGATTACAAATAGTTATCTATGCTTTCAACAACCTTGTTTATTTCACTGTATAATTACAATACTACGCAGGATAATTATGTCTGGACATTTTGTATGCTACCTATAAAACACATGAACTACCTGTTCTAGGTCTATTAGTTTACGTATATTACTAAAGTTTCCCTTCACTTAAATAAACAATCTGCATACGAGGACAAAACATTTAACACTTATTATATTCTAGCAATTATGAACATCCTAACCATTCAGATTTTTTTTCTTGAGCAATTTTCTGCAAAACAAAGCTTGTTGCAAAGGGAAGAGATGTCAAGATGTGTTTCAATAAAAAGTACCCCGGTCTTAATTTCGGCTTTAAAACACAATTCCCTATATTTTTGTTACTTAAAGTTGCATGTCCATAACAACAATACATAACACAAAATACGCAATCACAAATACAATAATTTAAAACGCAAAGCAACTAACTTGCTATAATGAATGTGTCTAGACTTGGTTGTTGATAAGGCTTGTGTATTTGAAATAGACATACAGTCCATTCACAGGATGGACGACCGGCACAGTTTGCATATGAGGGAAAGTTTCGGTGGCTAATTTAAATTCCGTTGTAGAAAGCAACTCCACCGCCAGTGTTTTTAGTATGATTTGCGCCAGTTCCTTTCCGATGCAACTTCTGGTGCCGCCACCGAATGGCACGTAATTGAAGCGCCCTCTCTTACTTTCATCCCGCTCAACTCCAAAACGCTCTGGGTCGAAGAGGTCGGGACTTTGAAAAGCCGCGGCTGTTTCGTGCGTGTCCCTGATGCTGTACATGACACTCCATCCTTTCGGAATCTGATACCCCTTTAAACACAACACAATACGAGTCAGCACGTTACTCTCCCTCTTAATCTACTGTAGGCCTATTACATAGTAATATTAAAGCAGATACATGCATACATGAGTGATCTAATGTGATCTATCCAAAGAAAGAAAAAAATTATAAGCGGATATTACAGGCTACAATTCCGCTTTGATTCGAATATTCGGAATCTATACGCCCACTTGATTGATGTGTTCGTTTTAATTAAGGTAGAAACTCCTATAAGGGCAAATAATTCTTAAAAATATGTGATATCTCTGATAACACTTACGTCCAATTCAAAGGTTTGCAGTGCAGTCCTGTATCCGCCAGACACGGGTGGCAGAAATCTGAGCACCTCCTTGACAACACAGTTCATGTAACGGAGCTGACTTAATTTTTCCAAAGTTAAATGAGGGTGACAAGAACCCCAACTTGATGTTTTCTTAATGGGATCCATCACTGGATCACAGTAAACTGTTTCTGGCGGACAAATTTCGGAGCCAACTTTTTTGGTGCGGCTTTCGTGATTCTTCTTCTCTGTCCGGCTGTGGGAGTGATTGGTTTTCCAAACTAATTCGTCTCCTTTATTTAGCAGACACTGATCACAGGGTGCAAGCCCATGTTTGGTCAGCTCCAGTTTGGCTTTCTCAGCCACCATCGGATGTCTCAGAAGCAGGAGTATGAGCGAAGCAGACGCGCTTGCCGTAGTCGAATGGGCAGCAAATATTAACTCCACCGCACACTCCTACAATTCAAAGACACGACATAACAAGTCTTTAGTAATGTAATATCTGTCACATTACCTACACTTTCTACTGCAATCATATGATAAGCTATATTGACAGGTTTTATACAACAATACATGGACCTATGCATGTGATAACTTTATTAATTAAATACAATAAATAAACTGCAAATATTTCGATAACCACGTAATTCTTTAGTGCTATATATCACTTTCTGATAGGCTACCTTCAGCTCTTGAACGTTTAACTCATGGCCATTTTCCTTGGCACTACTCAGCATGTAATCGAATGCATCCATGTAACCTTCAGTCTGATAAGTTTGGAGTTTCTCCTCGATAATTTTCTCCATACATGTGTGAAGAGTTTCACGAGCTTTAATACCCTGATGAAAATACAGATAGATTGTATTAAAATTTATTATAAAAATTATGCAAGTCACATAAAGTCCAAGTAGTCTAATTTAATAGGTAATAAATTTGTCTAAAACCGTGCAGTAAAACACGGTTCTAGTTTGGCAATCTTATACTGGATTCGTAACAGTTTTAACTGCTTAATAATGTCTACATAATGAATAATGTGAAAAAAGATTTAGCAGAATATGGCACAGCAATATAAACCAAATCACAACATTTAAGAATTACTCACTCTCCGTAGGCCGCTCAAAGGCACATCAAACGGGAGCGAGAAGAGGTTATTCATAAGCTGTTCAAATATTTTGGAAAGGTGGTTCATACGGTTCTTTTCTATGTTCAGTCCCAACAGGACCTGGATTGCAATGCGAAATGTAAGAGATTTGGCGGCGTTATACACGTTCACAGAGCTGGGCGCCGAACACCATTTGGCAATTTCAGACTTGACAACACCTTGCAAGCGGGGCATGTACGTTTCCAAGGCCCCGCGGCTGAACACTTTGGCCAAGATCTTTAAAGGAAGAAGAGAACAATAAATATACCAGATGGCACAAAACGTGTAGAATACTCTTGTTTTTAATATTTATACAACGTTTTTAAATGCTCCTATGACAGCAGATTAAATGATTCATTACATCAACTTTACATCAGATGAGTGTTGCTATGCACCCAAATTAGCCAAAGTATACACTTGAAAAACCAAATAAGGATGTAATACTGTTCGATCCGTCCATTTTGCGTTAGCATTTATCACTCAGTATCGCCATAGGTAAAGAGGCTATAACAACGATAAGATAACGAACAATAGGCTACATGAACAGCACAAGTTATACGTCTTTAATAAACAGTCTGATGTATTTATTATAATACCATAGCCTATGAAACCTTGTCTGATGTAAACATTGTTCCTCGGCGCGGTACAGGCATTTCTTACTTTTCGTTTTTGTCTGTGGAGCTCCCCAATAGAATTCACCAACGTATTGGGTCCCAAGATGATCCGCGTGCTCTGAGGCCACTGAGTAGACACCAAACTGTGCTCTCCGAGGAGAATTTTGCGTATATTTTCTGCACCTGTTACTCTGATGACAGGTTTGCCTAAAAGGTGAGTTTTAAATACGTTTCCATACCTCTCTCTCCTCGATATATGAAAACTTGAACCCTGCCAAAGACGGAATTCAGAAAAACGAGGTGGTAAACTCAAGCGCGCATAATTAAGTTCTTTTCCCCTTAATTCTCCCTATGATATGCCACGCTCAAGAATGACACATTCCTATACGAGAATGCATGCTTTCGCTTTTTTGAACTCCCACGTTAACTAAACGGGCGAGTTACCCATTACACCTGAAACAAGCCTGCACTTGCAGTATCGGACTTAGAGTTGAAAATGCCCAAAAGTTCACTTAGTTTCGTAGTAGGAGTCCGAAGCAGATAATACATAATATGATTTCAAGTGGACATGAAAGTAGAACTAACATCAGACAAAATACAAAGTATATTTCAGGGAAGTTTTTTTTATGTGTCCCGGCAAAATATATATTTTGTCACATACCTGAAAGAACCAGTGGAAGGTTTCCCCTACGAGCGGCCAGCCCATTGAGCCCTTGGGAAGTGGTAACTTACATTCCTTGTCCCGTGTGATAATCCATCTATAGGTCCATAAGTGCCGAGAGATAACGAGCAAGAGCAGCGCAGATAGCACTGAAGTGATCGCAGTAACCATCACTGAGACGTGATTTAAGTCCAGCAGAAGCATCTCAACCACAACCGCAATTAAAACAAAAAAAAGTGCTTCAAAAATTATGCGTTTTATTGGGGGTGTAGTCCATGAGAAAAAGGAAATGATTTTAGTGCAGCGTTTTGTGGGGTCTTCAAATATCTGAATTAAACGAAGAAAGGTAAAAATTAATATACGATTATCGACATTTTATTTGTACTTCAGAAAGTAATACTTTCTTATTTTGCTTGCTTGTTTATTTAATGACTTATATGTTTATTTTATTTTTGAAAATAGCAATACTTTCCGATGGATAACATTTAGACTCGGCCTACTGAAATAGTTTCATATTGATTGGTTCTGATTTTATATATGGACGCATATTACGTAAGAGACGCAAAACCTGCAATATTTGTACATTAGACAACAGCTACACTGAATAGCTCAGTATAGTGAAAAATTTGGTTGATAACAGTTACTTTACATATTAACGGTGTCCGGAATTATTGCGGTGCATTTTTTTACAGGTTCTGGAGATGTATAACGGAAGCAGCTAATGACAAAAAGAGGTGATGCACTTACTTCGTATAAACTTCGGATTTACGCCGCTCTCCGAACGATTTCTTCTCTGAAACTCTTTCCAAAGTGCAATCTTCGACTTTCTGTTTTCACGGAACTTTATAGATATCGGCGCAATGTACGATCCACCTTCGTAGGTGACGTACTATGTTTCTGAATATTTAAATCGGGGCATCTTAGATCTAGCAGCTTTGCAGTCAGGTCTGTGACCAGCGACCACGATCAAAGATTTAGAGAATGAGAGGGAAACTATTATGGGATGAACGAAGTTGGAGTGACAGGCGGAGGGGACGCAGGTAACCAGTGGCAGGGAAACCACGGATTGGCTGAACTTTAAGTTGGTGATAGTCGATCTCTGGGCAAAGCGATTCATTACAAAATTGTTTGATTTCATATTTAGCCAGTTATTCTTTGACAGAAGTAAACATATTATCCCTTCGTATCAATTTTAACAATTTGAAATGAATAAAACAGGTCTTTCAAAATGAATCAGCTTTAATTACGTCTGTCCTTATCTCACGAATGCACTCAGACTCCTTAAATGTTAAAACAGAAACATCTAAAGAGATTTTTTTTTATCTAAAAAATACTTGGTGCATAATCGATCTGTAAGTTGTACAACGATACGCGTGTTTCCCGTGAGCAGCTCGAAAGAACAATCGTGAAAAACTGGCTATCGAAACATTTCCTTCTAAATAAGAAAAATACGCGTAACACTTTAAAACTACTGTTATGTAGTATTACTACCTATTTTTATCATCACTTATATCCCTTTCCGTTTAGAGCTCTCAGAGACACCTGTTGCGTCGAAACGGGACGTTTTCGCGGAGGCACTCTTGCATTATTTTCTGGAACAAACATTAACGAATTATTTCGTTATTTCTGAAAAAAAAAACCGAGTCGTCGATTAATTTAGTTGAATTTGTCAAATGACAACTTGTTGAACAGAAATAAATGAGTTTATTATAACCCTTATAGGGAGAAATAAATTCCATATGAAACAATGAAAATTACCTGACTTTTAAAAATGCTCCTGTTTTTGTAACAATTTTATTACACGCACGCGGGGTTAAAATCTGATCGATACATAACATGTCTGTCACATATTCGAGAAAAAGTGTAATGCCTGGCGAACAACATTAATTATATAGCCAATTCATTCACCAAAGAGACAAATGATAAACCCGCCTGACATGTAGGTAACCCATAGAACAGTGATTTTTATATCACAATTTCATTCATTAATCTTTTTTTTATTCTTGTGTGGGTAGCATGTCAGTACAGATCATAGATTTGATCATAGAAAGTCATAGATTTGGATCGATCTACCGCCTTTTGCATGCTGAGTTTGCATGTTCGTCTTGTATTCTGCATGTTTATCCTCCTGTTGCCCAACGACATGCTGTTTGCTGAGTCGGCTCCTGTAAATTTCTCATAGCGCGTGACTGCGTACCCTACAAAAGACTCTCAAATGGGGTATTCTATAGTCTCCTGCCACATCCTGCTTGGGAAATGCTCC
>JAODJX010000065.1:9825137-9844244 GCA_026776945.1 Isichthys henryi | reverse complement strand
GGGAAACCGGAGTACCCGGAGGAAACCCCACGATGACATGGGGAGAACATGCAAACTCCGCACACGTGTGACCCAGGCGGCGACTCGAACCCGGGTTCCAGAGGTGTGAGGCAACAGTGCTACCCTATGATATATGAAAAAGAATTTTGAAAGTGAAACATGTATAAATTTTCATGCCTTTCAAAAGTAACTTATTGTTCAAAAAGAACTTGTGCTTGAAGATCTCTCACAGAACATAGGATACTTGTATTTAGCACAAAAATGATTTCATTAAATTGTCATTAAACAGGTAATAGGACAGAGAGTTCATTAATATGCGCATACAAGCAGTCTCCATGTTATGAACAAGGTCCACTCTGTAAGTCTGGTAGGTAGGTAAGTCTCTCGATACGGTCGACACACTATATATATTCCATTGTACAACACAGAGAAACCTCCCTTTGGAGAGCCTATTTATAAGATCAAGTTACAGGTTTTGCAGTGACGTTAAGTGGAAATGCCCGACAAGTAGTGGTCCAGCACTCTGCCTGACCCATTTATCAATTACAGTAGGAAGATACCTGACACACTACAGTTTTCTGCTCTGTTACTCCTGCTAATGGAAACAGTGGTTTAGTGAACATTAATCTTAAACTGTCATGTAGGAAGGCTGCAGGACAACACTGGACTTCAAGTAATGAGCCTGAGCCTGGTCACGTCTGGATTGTATCTCTGACAGACCTTGTGAACGAAAGCTTCCCCGTGCCCCTTAACAAAGCCAGTCCTGGCACACTGTAGTTTTAATCACACAAGTCCAAGGGTCTGCAACTGTATTAACTGGTGATGCAAGAAGCAGGACTTGGTGTAACTCCAGCATGTGTGGGGTGTGAAGTCTGCAGTTATGATGGATGCCTTCAATTCACTTCTGGAACATTTCATGGGAATATTTGTTTAGTTTTGAAATTAGATATAAAGTACTGTGCAAAGGTCCCTGACAACCAAAGAAAACTGCTTAAAGCTACAGTACCGTACAAGAGTCTTAAGAAGTCAAAGAAACAATGTCTAAAGGAAGATTGCATTGGAGTCTTTCTTCCAAAACTTTAACTCCAAAAGAGCTCTAAAAACTGAAGTTACTAATCTGCAGAATGTAATTGTTATAGATAATAAGTTTAATGATTGTTTTGCATGTGTATACATTGTAAAGGACATGAGTAACATACCAACTCTTATTCCTAATCCAGCTTTACCTGAGCAATATATGAATAATTGAAGGTGATGTGCTACAAAGCCTAGCTAAGCTCAAATAAATGAATCTCAGGGCCCTAATGACATCTTACCTATAATTTAAAAAGAGATGAGGGATCTCATCTAGTTAACTTTACTATTTCAGAAATCATTTTCTGCTTGTGTGGTACCTTCTGATTGGAGGCATGCAAATGTGACGTCCGTATTCAAAAAAGGGGATAGAAGTAATCCAGCAAACTATAGGCCAATCAGTTTGACTTGCATTACCATTAAAGTAATGGAAGCTATAATCCAAGTGAAAATGGTAGATTACCTGGATTCAAATAACATTCTGATGGGATAGCCAACATGGATTTAGGAGAATTAGATCCTGTTTAACTAATCTACTTGAGTTCTTTCAGAAGAGAAATTAAGCACAAAAAGGTCTATGATGTGATCTACTTATATTTTCAAAAGGCCTTTGATGTTGTCCCTCACAAACAGTTCCTGCTTATGCTCAAAGCTGCAGGGAACTCCAGCAGCTTGGATTGAAAACTGGTTAACAGACATGAAACAGAGGGTAGTTATTAGAGGCACGATGTGGGCCTACGTTCACAGTGGGGTACTGTAGGGTTCAGTTTTAGGACCACTGTTATTCCTAATTTACATTAATGATATAGACACCAATATATACAGTAAATTGGTTAAATTTGCAGATGACACCAAGGTGGAGGGTGTAGCAGGTACTAAACTTGCGGCACAGAGGCTACAGTGGAATCTTGATTTAACTAGTGACTGGGCGGATACCTGGCAGATGAAATTTAATGTAGACAAATGTAAGGTAGTCCATGCAGGGAGCAGAAATATAAAGTACAGATATTTCAGGGGTTCCACTGAAATAAAGATAGCTGCTTTTGAGAAAGACCTTGGTGTGTATGTTGATGCTTCCAGGTTTTAGAGGAACGTCTTATGAGGAGAGGTTAGCTGAGCTGAATCTGATTAGCCTCGAGCAAAGGAGACTAAGGGGGGATATGATCCAGGTATATAAGATTCTAACAGGTCTGGATGCTGTTCAACCAAATAGTTACTTAAATATTAGTTCAAATACAAGATCTTGTGGCCATAGGTGGAAATTAGCGGGAAAACATTTTAAGTTGGATTTGAGAAAGCACTTCTTTACACAGCCTGCAGTTATGGAATAACTGGAGTATGGAATAGTCTTCCTGCTAGTGTAGGAACCCTGGGCTAAAACCCTGGGTTCCTTTAAATTAGTTGAATTCTCCCCAAATGAGCTTGATGGACTGAATGGGTTCTTCTCGTTAGTAAAGTTCTTATGTTCTTATGTTCAATAGTACCATTAAATTGTACCATTGAAGAAGTGCATGGGAACCACACATGCCCAGATGGGATGTCAATACGCTACCTGCATACCTCTTAAAGAAAAGTGGTTGTAAAAGCCAGGCTGACAGCAATGGATGGGCTCTGGAAATTAAATGCAGAAAACAATGCAGAACCAACATGTTCTGAGTCCCCTGGTCCTTGTGGTAATTCTATTGGGAAACAAGGACTTGACTCCTCAAGCAGAAGCATATCAGTATGAAAGAAGAAAGGAGGTATGAGAGAAATAAGCGGGGCCCAGTTCATTTAATTACAGTATAATTGGCTGGAGATATTTAATGGACGTGTTTTAATTTAATGGATGAAATGGCAAGGGTGGTATGGTTTTAGCATGGTGTTTCAGTCAGATCAGGTGCTGGTCCTATTCATCCTGTCGCTGTAACACAATCAGAGGTTCAGTAGATGAATAGGTTGTCAGGCAAAATTCAAAGCCTCATTACATCTGGGTGCAGATGTACCTACGTTTGGAGAAACAGTGAGTGAACAAGGGTTCAAAGGCAGTTCATTTTTAATGGCTGATAGCATTAATGTTTTATTGCGACAAGCTTGGAATCAAAGACTAAAGCTTACCGTACGAATACAATAATCTTCGGGACTTTTGTTTGACCTTGTTTAATAATGTAGAGGTAATTATTCCCTTAAAGTGCATTTTCCAAAGGGAGATATAATGTATATCATTCTTACTATTTATGATTTTTCTCTAGTATCTTACTGGCACATGTTCTTCAAATGTCTTTTAACTTTCTTCTGCATGATTCAGATGGAGGAATTGTCTTAGAAAAGAACTTATATTTCAAAAGATCTGCTGACACAGCAGATCCTTTCTTAGTGGCTGAAAAGCATTCGGTGCGGAAGAACGAATATACGACAAAGATAGATTTTTCTGTTACGGATTTCTCAAAGGGTCATGTGTGCAGTGGCTTCCTTTATGTTATGCCTTTTTGTTTGGAAAAAAGAGAAAAGGAAAATAAGAAAAAAAAACAAAAACTGCCCCTAGTTTCTTTACTGGGACTTTCCGCTATAGTAGAGTTTCCAATAAAAGATTCACAGTTGACATTGAATAATGTTAGAGAACAGAGGATGAGAAATATGGCTATTATGCACTGATTTGTTTAGTATTGACCCAACAACGGAGTCAGAGAGCAGCTACCTAGTTAGTAGCTGTGGCACAATTACCCAGCCCAAGATGACAGCTCCATCCATCTTCCCCTGCCTGGCAATGCCAATCAAAGACAGCATGCAGTGACACTAGCCGGGGGTCGGCTGTCTGGCCTATTCTTCCACTGGCCCTCATGGTTCTCTGATTGACACCTTTTCAATTCTGCTTATGGACGCTCTTACCCACTACTGATTTACTGCCCAGCTGGGGAGTCAGACCTCCTGCCAATCATAAGCACAATGCCCAACCAGATGGCCCGCCCCCAGCCTCATATCGGAAAATGCAGCTTGTGCAAAAAATTCCAAAGAATGCTTCAGCTTTTTTCCTCTGTCTATATTATCTTATTGTACCAATTTACCTCCCGTGACTCCATCTTTAATGCATGGAAACATTCATTACCATCCCCAACACAATACATTTCAAATTACATTCATGCTAGAAAAATGTAATTGAATGTTTTTCTTTCTTTCAAAAAACCAAGATGTTTTCTGTTTTTCTAATTCAGTCCTTCATCATGCTGGGTACATCTGCCTTAGCTGCGCTAATTTTGTTCATTCATGTAAATATGCCCCAGTTATACCTGTGCTGTGTTGTAATGCGATGATTGAGAAAGATTAGCTTTAGTATGCTCACAGCTAAGACGGTCTCTGAGTCTTTTTTGGCTGAACAGTGAGCATTGCCCAGTCATTGATCTTTGAGTGTAAGGCTCAGCACTAGTTTTTGAGGCCGGGGGTTAGTTTCCATTTTATCTCTGTGTTTTGATCAGCGTTCTTCTTTGTCACAGACTCTGCAGCGTGTTGCCCAGTCTGGGATTTTATGTGTGATGTGTGACGAGTCTAAACAGAATTGCCTTTTTGCCTTTAAATCACTACTGATTTGCGGTCATGTAAATTGTTAAATCCCCATTTCTATCTCCAACACATTCAGAGGTGGACACATGCAAAGTGCCCCCCCCCGCCCTAAAACCGTACCACCCTTTTAGAAATTTGTAACAGCAAAATGATTGCAAGCTGATGTATACTTCAAAATACAAACTCAGTACTAAATTTAAGAGCATCAAAGCGTGACCAAGTGTAGAAAGACATGTAATGTGGAAAATCGATGAGATCCATTTGAGACACACAGATAGTCCAGCAGCTGAATGAATACATCAATCTTCTGCTTTAATTTTGTATAGATCTCAGCTTTGGAAGAGAGTCTGACATCCTAAACTGTGGTACTTCATAAATATAGCCTTCCATCTCAGTCAGAACCACTGACAGAGACTATTCATTACAGTAAAATGAATTAACACCTGCAGTATGAGCAAACCAAAATTAGTTTCATGAACACAGGACGTAAAGTAATTTCTGTATAATTTAACAAAACTGCTGCCATAACAATACAGCTGTATTTTAATCCATACATGTTATATTTATAAAAGTGGAAACTCAAATAGCCCTATTTGTAACTATATTCTGGGTGGCATGGTGCGTGGATCTTACCCATTTTACGGAATTATTTAATGCATAATTATGCATGAGCTTTAAAGGTACTAAGTGACCCCTTTTTAACCTTTGGACACCTATCCCTAAAAAGCCCTGGAACGTATTATATACTATAATTAAGGATAAGCGGACCTAAACCACAAAATTAAAAGCACACCACGCAGAAGGAAGAAAGACGTGGATTGCACAAGGATCTTCATGCATTTACATGAAAAATCCTCACCTCTTTGCTCACCTGGCACATAACTGAATTGCTCTAATTACTTATAATTATGCAACATTGTTTCCCTCCAGACATTTTCTGGTAGTTGATTTAACTGTTTAGTGTTCCAAGACACGTTCCTCTGTTCTTCTGTCAAACCCTGAAGCTAGAAAATTTGTATTTTGTATTTTCAGGAACTTTTTGAATTTAACACATGATTATGGGGGTTCAAAAGTAGTCAATCTTTTAAAATTCACTACAATTTAGCTTAAATAACTCTTACTATCCATCCATCCATCCATTTTCCAAACCGCTTATGGGTCACGGGTAACTCTTACTAACCACATTATTTTATTTTCTATTAAGTAATATTGCCAATTTGAAATAAAGAAAAGCTTTCGAAAGTTGTCATTTTTAAATAATATACCTGTATGTTTACAATGTGTGCTATAGCAGATTTAAATTACAGATATATAACTGTTACTTAACATTGTGAATCAGTATTTTACAGCTACTTTTAAATATCTTCAGCAATGAGTAGGTCTTTAAACTATAGTTAAACTGTGGTACTTTTATAATAAGCAGCGGATGATCTGTCCATCTTCAGCTAATAATATGTTCCCAAGTGACAATATAGAATTAAAAAAATACTCCATATAATTATGGGAAATATACAGTAGAAGAGAATCTACTTCACCTTCAAACACTCAGAGAGAAACAAAAAGAATTTTCTAGACCATACTGTGATTAGCAGATATTTACCTGCTTTATCCCACAGATGATCCACCGATGCTTCCCATAAACTGGATATTTTGTTCAACGTATTTTTGCATCCTGGACTGCATATATTTCCCCCCCAAAACAGGCACCTACCTGTAATTCTGGAGAAAATTCAGAAATCAAAAAAATGCATTTAGCTATTTCACCTCCAGAGTATAAACAACTGTTTGCCAAGTGTGTAACATCTGCAGGCATGGCAGGTGCCCAGTAACTTTGGAATATACATCAGAGAATGAATAAAAACAATATTAATAATGTTTGCCTTGCATAAGCGCAGACGTGATGATGGGGGTTGCAGTAACAGTGCCGTCAGCCTACAGGGATTCATAATGCCATCAACATCTTATCATCCTTTTTTCCTTAAATGCCTGAAACCCCACATACCAGGCAGCGGCTACAGTTTATAAGGCAGCAGCTGCTTACCAGTTTGTAACAGTTCAAAGGCTCGTGACTTTGCCTGATAACCATCAGTGATTGTTTAACAATATGCTATTAGTGAGAAAGTTTAAGGTTGGCTTCAGCGTAAGTTCCGCATCATAATTATGACTTGACAAATGATTTCTTTCTCTCCATTGTGGGGTGAAGATCTGGTCATGACAGATATGTATTCCTTCTCTTCTTTAAGTGGTATGAGGTGATAATTTTTTTCTCAAAACATGAACCGATCCCCATCTCCCCACATTATTTTGCAATGATGGCATTCCTCGTCTCGTACACAAACGATTACCTTGTGCTGAAAGACATTTAACAACTGCCCAGGGAAGGAAGAGACAGACGGCTGCAGATTTCAACATGAAAGCGTCAGAGGGGTGTCACAATAACATAAAAGGTTTTGATTTGCGCTCACAAACAAAATCTGACACTGGAGTACACGGAAAGTTCAGCACGTTTGCAGTAAGCCTTTCAAATTCCTGGTAATACTTTGCTGTGTTAAGTAAGTGCTAGAAAGCAGCTGTGTCATTTCCTTGGTCCACATCTAGTGTGAGCTATTGTAAAGAATATAATGGGTCATACAAAACATACAGATTCTTTTAAGTCAGTATAGGCTTCTTGTCACTTACAGTCATTCTGTACTGTCCCACATTAATGACATATATCAATATGTAAAGTGTGAACACGTAACATATTCTGGCAAAGACTAAAACTCTGCTGGAGACCAAATTTTCATATGAGTAGTTAGGCCAATTCCTGTTGGGTAGCTCGCACTACAGACTGCAAGGTAGTGTGAATTGAAAGAGGGGAATGAGCGGAGAGAAGGAGATGATGAAAAGACGGAAGAGGGAAAGCAGCACAGAATTATATATATATCTTGCTAAATATTGTTATTTAGGTTGCAAGTCGGGTGGCCACTTATGTAAAGACACATTTAGAAGCAAGACAATATTTGTATATGGTTAAGAATACTGTTTTTATGGGATGAATAACATTAATAATTTTTTCCATTGCAATCAAAAATGACATTAAATAATAAATGAATAAACAAACGCAATTAATCATAATATAAAAATAGTTTTTCCTGAAAATGTCTAGTGTGTTTAATGTGAGTAGCTTATATTCACAGCAATATAACATCATAAAAATATTTTCAAATATATTACCACATTTTGCTAGTCTTGATCTAATATCATAGATCAACTGTCAATTAATGTTTGCAGTCTGATTACTGATTGCTGGATTATGATTTGAATGTCATACAATGTTTCAATTCATTCACCCTTAGTTTTCAATAACTGCTTTTGCATGCACTACTCTTTGCATGTTGTTTATAACAGATTATTTCACAGGTTAAGGTGAAGTAATGGTAATAGGAGAATCATCAACAGGAGAAACTATTTATTTAAAATGATATGATTTTTTTTCATTCGTTGGATAAAGGATGTTTTTTTTTCTTTTTATATTTTGCATTGCTGATTGAATATTATACATTTAAAGCAAAAAACAGAGAGCTGAAGTTACTGTTAAAATCACTGAGATTATAATATAATAGCAATATAATAATTTTTAAAACAATGGAATATTTATGCTGAGCATAGATTTCTCTCGACATTTTCCTAATATACCTTTTGAAGGCTTTTGAAGGTAATTGCTGTAGGACTGGAACATAATGATTATCCAGCCTTAGCAGTGATGACAGACAGGCTCAGAAAAAGGTCTCTGCATAGCGTTCTTATAACCTCTTACACTCCGACTCAGGACCACCCACCCACACGAATAAGGAGGAGAGCTCAGTGCACATATTTCTGTATTGCACCGTTTAACCGCAGATAATTTCATGAGCTGGCACTGCTTATCCTTCCAGTTAAATTCCAGGTATAGTGACTAACAAATACTCCATGCTTCATACCTGCCTCCTGGAGCTGTACTAGAACTGAAGCAATTTCTTTATACTTAGGTGGTACAGGATGAATTTTCAGCTCTACAGCCCTCATGTTTCTCTGGTTAAACATTGACGCAGGGACCCAGTGCGGTCTCTCTGACCTCTCCCAGCCTGTCCGAGAGGAGATCTGGAAGAACTGAAATCACCCAGCTGAATGGGTGAAAACCTGCAGTGACAGACAGCAGTAGCTCAGCACTTAGGCTTCACTTCCCTCTTCTATATCCCTTACTGTTTATGGCAGTGGTTATCAACTGCTGGACTCTGAATCCGGACCAAAATACAGTTTGATGCGGATTGTGTGATCAATTCAGGCAGTGGATATGTAACAAATCGTAGTCAGTAAAATTGCCCCTGAATTTGTGTCCCTGAGTCTCTATTCATTGCAGAATACCTCATTATGAAGGAAGATGACACCAAGATGCCCTCAGATTATTCAGCACAATACCCTGGCAGCAGGGGCTCGCTGCTGTTTCCCCTCTTGATCAGTCTCCGCCCTGGTCGACCTCTGGAGTTCTGATTGCCGTTCCCAAGAAGTATGATGATTGATTGCACAAACTCTGTTAAGGCAATTGATCCACGACAGAATTTTGCTTGTTCTGTACCCTGGGTATAGCACTCGTTGGCCTTCCTTCTGTCTCCAGGTGCTTTACTGATGGGCTCTCAGGCCTGAATTGCAAGCTGAGATTGTATGCCACATCTAGGTAGGCGTGTCCTCTTTTCTTAACATTACTCAGAAGCAGTTTACTCTACCTTTCTTGCTGTCCAAGGCTCGTAACTGATGACCCAGGAGCCGCAGCTCACTTTGTTGATATCAAATTAGTCCAGTAACATGCCATTCCAGTGGAGCTGGTGTTGCCCCCACAAGAAGTGGATAGGTCTCAGCACACGTAAAACCACTGCCCACTAGTGTCGCCCATCCATCTGTGGACGCCTCTGGACCTCCACAGAGGGCTTTGCCATCTGCGTCATCTTCAGTTCTGTTTTTGTCGGCAAGGTGGTTTACAGTATTTGGTTGACTGAGAGGGTTACAGCCCTGATGAACACACCTGGGTACTCTCTGTGAACGTCCTCAATGGTAGCTGCCTTACACTGCGACAACCCCGCCAAACCAGCCCCTTGTCCCCGTGGCATCCCCAACGCCATCCTTGGCCTTTCTTGTCTCTAGTGTTTCCAACGCCATCCTTCTCCGATCCAGTCCTGCCAAGTCCCTGCTACCCCCAGACTCCCCTGTTGTACTTACCTTTCGTTCCTTGCGTGTTCGTAGGACTGATTTCCCTGGCTAATGACTTCTCCTGCTCTGCGACTCCAGCCCCGATAACCCACTCACTGATTCCACATGTCTGCATTTGTCTTCTAGTAAATCCCCGGTGGCCTGCATTTGGGTCCCCAAGTCTATATTTGTTACACAGGAGGAATAAAATTACTGAATATATCAAAGCTTAGCTTAGTCTATTCAAGTTGACATTTAATTGTTTGTCTAATAAAATCTACGATTCTTTGTTTGCATTCCAAAGAAAATGCAGCTGTTTATTGAAGATGGTGTGTCTTTTCCTGCTCATTCATAGAGACAGTGAAAAAAGCTTGAAAACTTTTCTAGTGGTTCATTTAGAATAAGAAAAAAATTTGTTAGAGTGTATACAGGCAGTCGTCAGGTTACAAACACAATCTGTTCCCTATGTATGTTTTTAAGTGCAATTTGTAGGTTACTTAGAAAAATAATAATACGCTACATAATAATTATACAGTAATAACAAAAGTAACTACATATTGTACTGTTCTGTACCAAGAACCAACAAACCACTGAACACATACAATGTTTCATGAGCATCACAAACTAGTGCATACATTCATTATTACGAACCACTGTATTCAACTGTATTTTTAATATAACATAATATGTGGCAGTCCGTTCGTACTGTAAGTGCGAGTTGTCTGTAAGTCGGACAATTTTAACCTGAGAACTGCCTGTACAGGGATAACTTATTCCCTGTGGTAATAAAAGCCCCAAATGTGTAAAGCAGTACGCATATTAGAGTGAGGAAAAATGCACACAAACAGTCGCATTATTAATTCGCATTATTAAAGATCAGAATTGAGACCTGTGCCGCTCTGTACTGGGGCTCCTTGCTTGTTTTCTTCACATTAAAATTTTAAGCAGCCCTCCTACAAATGAGAAAAAAAAACAATCCTTTTACCCCCCCCCCCGTGTTTATAGTGGTATAATTCTATATCTTCAGCCTTCGTGGCAAACTAGCTTCCTTGTTGCATTTGCCTTGGAAGTGAGTGTGTTAATCTTCTGCAGTTAGAGAGTGACAAAAATCTGGGAAACTTGGTGCAAAGGGTCAGGAGTTGACATATGTCAAATGTGCCTGAAACTTAAAACCCTGCCGATTCCCATCCGTTCGGAAACCTAAAGATACCATCCAAAACCATTGGGGAAATCCTGATATGAACCCCCTTCAGCGAGCAGTCTGGCGGAATGATCCTGTCTACCCTGAAATACCGTGATGTCTAATTAAAGTCAGTGAAGTAATATTAAGAGTGATGTTGCATTTTACCTTTTTTATAAATTACATAATTTGATCCAAAACGGTATCACAAGAATTGAGTGGGTAAAGATGCACATGATCCAAGAATATTCTGTAGGCCAGAGATCACAACAGTTTGAGGTAACTCTTCCACATGACCGTCTCCCGAATAAATGGTTGGAAGGTATATGATAGGATAGATAAAGTTAATCCAACAGTACAATCAATTAAATCTGTGCCAGGTTTGATCTAATACCACACTTTTCGGTTAAAACATTTAATAATTTTTACAAATTAAAAAAATCTTTCAACATCACAATGTAAGATTTTAATCCACAGAAACCTAACAAAGAAGGAGATTCAGTATTCCAGTCAAAGGCAGGTATTTCATTTCGTTTACTTTATTTAGTGAAGAAGATTAAATATAAAAATGCAAATATGCAAAAACTGTAAATAGAAGTATTTATCCGGACACTAAATGCAAACAATACATATGACACAGGCATGGAAATGTAACAAGAATTTTGGGACATTTAGATTTATGTATTAGTAGACACTTTTTCCAAACGATTGTACAAGCGAGATAGATAGTAGATCTCAAGCACACAGTCAAAAAAGGGTCTTTAAAAACAGCAGGGGAAGGAAATAAAATTGATGCTATTTAGTGTGACGGAGAAATGACAAAATATTAATACAAATAAGGTGTGTTGGGCAATGATTACAGATACAAGGACAAATGAAAGTGGGAAGGCCATAGACGGGTCAGCTGAATGCGGCTAACTCTGCTGGTTACCTGACTTCCCATGATTCTGAGGTGCCAGTACATTTTAAAATGGTAATAATACACACATATATGAACACACTCAAACCAAAAGTCTTTTTTAAAAGAATGTGCATTTGACACTTCCTGAGACTGAATGCTAGCTTAATGTGTAAAGATTGCCTCACTGGGCTCTCAGGAACTGATGTACTCATGGGAACACCTTCTTTGTAGCTCTGTTCTTCCTCATTCTCTGGGCATGGAGAATCGCACAGTTTACACTTGAGATCAATCCAGACACTTTGTACAATTTTCTATTACAAGAGGTTTTGTTTTCAAGAGGCTGTGACTGGGTGAAACCCATCTGACGATGAGGTAACTGCATTTTTTAAGAACAGTGGAACAATTCACGTCAAGTACTAGGCTTAAACTGCCTAGCTTGTTCTAAGTCAGTGTTACACAATCTTATCAGGATTATTATGCATACCATAACAATTAACAGGCAACGCTCACATAACCTGACAACCTTACAAGCAGTAAATTACTATTTAAGTTTCTAGCAGACAATGTTACAGAGTTCTGCTTCTCAAAGATATGCTGTATGTAGTGGAAGCTACTGTGTGTCTAATTCATAATTAAGAACCAAACCCAGAAAGTATAGAGTGATTTGGAGAAAGAGCAGAGGAGAAGATCTGATGAGTGATGAATAGCATTTTCATGAAAAGGATTCAAAATAAAATGTGGAGAAATATTTTTTTAAACCAAATTTGTATTTGTAAAAAAAAAAAAAAATCCTCCCAGTTAAACTTAGCAATTAAATAACTGCATTAATATTGCATTTCACATTACAGAGCACATAAGGTTCAACGCAAAAAAAAGTTCATGAAAGGGAAAGAAAGTTGTCTTTGACCTTTTAAAGAGTGATGCTTACTTTTATTTTACTTTCTTAATCACATTTATTGGTATTCTGCAAATTTCTCAGTTTTACCATTAATATGAAACCCAAAATGTAATTCATACTTTTGCACACATGATCAAAATGTGCAACAGAAGGGTAATATCAAATAGCAGGAACATATTTCTTTTCAGAATCGATATACTAAATGAAGTGATACTACCATCATGGTCACATTACTGTTGGGGCCCCAGTGCAAACCTGCTGAGACCTGCTGAAACTCTGCTCACACGAGAGACGGGATACGTTCACTTGTAAAGAATCAGAACAAATTCAATTTCTCAAACTACTTATGCTTAAGATCCCTTTTCCCAGTTCCACCTCAAAAGATGTCTGTCACGTGAAAGTAAGAGAAGCAACTTGAGTTCCTTCTTGCCCCAACGTTCTGGAATTTTCTTAATTGCAGAAAATAGTGATTCTTAGCTTTGCAAGGGACTCTTGATAAAGCAAAAGTATAGTTTTAATGAAAGATAAAAAATCTAAATCAGTCACTTTGAAATATCAGGTGCATCATTCATCTTGAATTGTTACTCGTATTATATTTTTCCATTTCCTTTTATGAAATGCTGATGCTTTCTTCAAAGTAATACTGGCGATGATCAAAATGAATTAAAAAAAACTTTAATTTAAACACTATTAGCTATGGAAGCTATTTCCCACAATCGTTCACGTACAGAATATATAAAATAATGCACCCACTTTTCACATGCAAAAAAGAGCATTCCAAGTAATATTGTTATTTTCAAAACTAGCAAACATGGAATAATCATTATATCAACATAAACATGTGAAATAATAATCATCTCTGTTTTATTAATTTTTTTGGTTGTGATTAAAGTTTAAGGCCTAGACTAATGATCACTTAAGGTCAGTCGTTATAACGCATGCATAATCTTTCATATAAAAACGTAATATGTTAAACATATTAAGCAAAAGTAGAAAGCACAATGTAAGATGGTAAAGTAGGGAGGGGAGTATGAGCAACAAGGCTGATGAACTTATCACAGCAATGAACATGCCTTTGGGAAACTTGACGACTTGGATAGATGACAGAGAATTCTGGTGGAATGCTTTCTCTACGGTTGCCAGGAGTTGACAGTGATTTGACAGCACCTAATAACAATTGCATTTATGTACAGTATCTGCATGATACTACAATGAAAACTGAGAAATATATGCCACGAAGAAGTAACCAGAATGAATAATGTGACGACACTAAATGTAAAACATCAGGCAGTAATCCTGCGCTGGCATATTAAGTGGAGGCCAAGTCCCTCCCTTTCTGTCCAGACAGATAAATCCCTCGATTACCTTCACAAAGCTGAAGGCTTCACCACAGCTCAGCCATATAATGCACCTCTACTTCATATATCAGACACCGACATCAGATGCCCCCTCCCCCGCATTTGGAGAGTAAAGGGTCATTATCTCGCAGCCTCTGCTGTCCTTATTCATCTCAATGCGAATTGCTAATTTGCTTCTTGTACCACTTCATTACTACATTATCTTCAGCATAAAACTTTTGCAAAGGAGAAAAAATACACTGGAAAACAAAAAAGAAAGAAAAAAAACATACATGGCCAAATGTGGGTGTCGCACCGTGGTGCAGTGGCTAGCATTGTTGCCTCACACTTCTGGAATCGGAATTGAAATTGCCACCATGGCTCCTGGTGTGTGGAGTTTGCATGTACTCCCTGTGTCATTGTGGGGTTTCCTCCAAGTACTCCAGCCCCCCCGCCAGAGTCCAAAAATATAGCTAGGTGACTTGGAGTTACCAAATTGCCCATAGGTGAGCATGTATGAGTGTGCCCTGCAATGGGTTGGTGCCCCATCCAGGATTGTTCCCTGCATTGCACCCACAGCACTACCAGTTGTTCTTGCAGTTCAAAGATGTGCCATTATGTGTCATCCAGGGTAGGACTTACCTTGGGATTCCTGTGATAGGCTCCATGTAAGCCTGTATTAATTATGATATCCTGTAAAACCATTTTAAAAAATCATAAACAAACAAATAGGAAAATGTGTAAAAAATTCTCAGAGAATAAAAATTTCAAAAAGATATGTACACTTACACATAATGAAAACTGATACATCCTAAATTGGAATACACTACTATCTTCAACATATAAATTTAGTAGAAAGTTATTTCCTTTGTGTATTTCAGTGTATATGGTTGGAACATGTCATTCAACATCTTGAAGCAAGGCGCATTTTCAAAAAATGAAATTATTTTAAAAAGACAAACATAGATGAAACATTTTACAAAGATAGTGCTTCTCAGCGGTGCTGATGGTACGTTTGTGCTACGAATGACCAAGCCTGTTTTAGCTGTCTGCTTACATTAGAAAGGTCAAAAAGTGTAAACCACTGGAATTAATGAGCAGTAGTTTCTTGTATGTTCAGTACATTGAAGATAATGCTCACAGTAGATGGGCAACATTGAAGCCAGCTGTATTTGCCTTTCCCAGCATTGTGTGTAACTTTTGTGAGACACATAAGCACACCATTCCCTATTGTGACTGTTCACCCTTGTAATCAGATCATGATTCATGAAGAGTCAAAAACAAAGAGATTAAAATTCAGATTTAATCTGCAGCGGGAACTTGAACTTTTGATTGCAGGAGCCTTTCATACACTGTAATCACTTATGACATCTCTTTCTTGCAGATTCTGTGACAGACTTCTCAGTTTTACTTGGGATTTTCGAACTTTCCTTATTCCTCTGAGTCTGTCAAACAATTCAAATCGATGACCCAATTGACCACTGAGGTCTAGGCGCCATTCTTTGTGTATAATTGTATTTTCTGGTAGTTAAACATCGTTGCAGAATACAAACACAGGTGCAAGAGCAGCATTACCTCAAATGTTTCTGAAATTTAAAGGGCTCATTAGATCATGGGATAAAAAGAAACACATTTTGCTTTATCAAAAAACTCATTCACTTTCTTTTCTACAAAGGTGCCCATTGACCACACTGGTGCCAGTCTGCTTCATTGCTATTTGAATATCCTTTATGTAATGTTTATCTAATTACAACCTAGGGCAAACATAACTTTCACCATTTGGTACACAGGTTTTCCTTTCATCTGTGGAAAGGGAGCTAAAGACTATTGGCCCAGGCTTGCCTAATAACCTCAGTGACATGGAAAAAAAATCCAAAATGAGTGAATGGTGAGAACTTTTTAATTATTTTCATCAGCTGCTGTGAATCCTATCTTCTTTCCTTGTGGTGCAGGCAGTCTCCGGGTTAAGATAATCCAAATTACGGATACTTGAATTTACGAACGGACCATCATAAAGTCTATTATAATAAAAATTTGAGTTAAATACAATGGTTTGTAATGATGAACAAACACACTACTTTGTGACACTCGTAAAAACATTGCATGGTGTCAGACGTTGGTCAGCTCATGATTCAGTACAGTACCGTATGTAGTTAATTTTATGATTACTGCATAATTACTATATATAGTTATATACTGTTATCATTTTTAAAACCTACCTACAAATTTGACTTAAATACACACTTAGGGAATGGATCTCAGTCAAAATCTGGATTGACTGTGTTTCTTTCCAGCATTCCTGGCCACTGTGTTTAATCAATAATCTGCAGTAAAATGTGTACATATAGATACAATTAAACAGGTAATTGTGAATTCCTTACCAGTTTTAACCAGACCAATGTAATCAGGCGCATCATGTATTTTCAGCAAGTAGCAGCTTTTCCAAAGGGAATCCCGAGGGGACCCCCGTCCCTAGACCTGGGGTCGCAGGGAGCTGAGGGGGGGTGTGGACACACAGGAGGGGCTCTGGACCAAGAGAATATGATAGCGCTTTCGTTGAGTTTATTCTTCGCCCAGGGTATTAAGTGATGGGATTAAGGGGCAAGCCTGAAGAAAGACAGGGGCAGAGTGCGCTGCAAACCCAGCATGAAGGCGTGCTGAACTCTGCCGTCTGAAGGTACATAGCTGCGATTCAAAGGGGGAAGCTCAATAAGTACATAAAGAAAGCATCTGCTTTCTGTTTCAGCTCGTTTCATCAATGACCAGTACAGCCTAAGTCAGCCATCACGTGGAAGACAAAGGGATAAACATCTTGCACAGAAGAAAGAAGTTGGAAATAATGAGAACCTGCTAGCTTGCTGAAATCCTTAATGCATAAATGATCTAGTCAGCAGTAATTCATATAACACAGGGATACAAAGTAGCTTTTGTGCAACACTGAGACGCGAAGGATAAATGGAAGATTACAGTTAACAACATTAGTTGTTACCCTAAGAGGTAACAACTAATAATTCATTCCTGTTTGAGTGTGGCCAGTGTCTCTTCATGGTATAGTTGTGTTATATGTTTAGTTCTCTGAAGTTTAATCAGGTTTTTCATTCTCATGATTTCTCCTACCCAGCATTTTATTACAGTACTATTCCATTTGTACATAAACATAACATCTAGTATTATTGTTTTGGCTGCATTCTCATTATCTTAGAATCTGAGCAGCTCTGCAATTTACACAGATTTTTTTTTTTCCAGAGCAGAACTTCTTTTGTTTGTTAAATTGATCTACATGCAGAATTCAATGGGATATTAATTCAAAATGAACTCCAATAGTACTTTAGTTTTACTCTAAACCGACTTCGGAAAACAACATTTGTCACACTGGTTGTTTTCTGATCCACTGGCGTACATGCAATTCATTTGATGTGTTTTATAGTAAATAAGGGTAGAAAAGCACAATCAAATGTACAATTAAACTAAGTTTCCCTGGTTTCTCTTCAAATGGAGTTAGGACTATGTAATGTTACTGTGTTACTATTAGTATTAATAATATGGTAATATTTACAAAGTACTTGAAATATTAAAAAAATGATTTCCCTTGAAATTTCAACGTTTTTTTTAATTCTTCAACAATGTTGTATAAAACAGCATATTATTTACAAAAGGTTAAGCAATAGCTAAAGTGTAGATGACACAGCTTTCCTCTTCCTTGAATGTGAAACAACAGACATTTTCAAAAAGATAAATGCTGTCAAATTTTCTGTCTTGAAAGGCAACAATAATACTGTCTTTATCAGACTAAGCACACCTATCAATGAGCTGACGGCATTGTTGGGCGACTGCATTGTGAGATAAAGGGGCACCCTGCAGACAATTGCTTATTAAATGCCTAAAATTAACGCTGCGTTGGCTAAATTCTGCAACCGGCAACCAAAGATAGATAGAAGGTTACAGAATGGCGCAAGTCCCAGCATCCCTTTCTTGAGAGACAAAGGGGTTAACCTAATGGGCAACATTCCACTTCCTCTCTCCGGAGAGCAGGGGGCCCGATTTGCAAAGGATCACTCATCTGCAGGCCCAGACAGCGATGGCCTTTTTGTAATTTGTCCCAGGATCTTCATGCAACTCCTGCTTTGAAACATACAGCATAGCAAATAAACAAGTAATGAAGAACTATCAAGACGAGCAGGAATTTCAAGAACATCTAATCTGCAAAATGACACCTGTCACCAACATATCATGTTAAATAAATACAAGGAAAACACACAGGTAATGCTGGCACTGTTGTTACCATAAAATATATCTATCTAATAAACTGTTTATCCAGTACAGAGCTACACTGTATTATCTTCTATAATCAGTTAAGATATGTATTAATTTCTTTCCTCCAGAAATTATTTAACACTATTTTGATCATGTATTTCATTACTATTATGTTAGTCATTTTCCAGATGCATAAGCATATATCAGAATGTTGTTTTCATCCAAACATATATACACACTGACATATACGATCAGATATGCATTGTGCCATTCTCTTTCTGTACACCACTACTGCACTGTTTTCTGTCCTTGTAAACTAACAAGATGTTTACGAAAACAGGTCTGCCTTTCACTGGGTGCCTTTTATCTAACTCAAGAAACTGTAGTACATGAAAATCATAAAAGGTCAGAAAAGATCTACCTTATTGATCCCAGGTGTAAATTCTATATACAAATTCTATAAATTCTACAATAAACATGCACAATGTGTTATCATGCATCAGCTGATTTACATATTGCATAACTTTTATGTAAAATTCAATCCATGCTTTTGTGCCATTCACTCACTAATACCTATGAAGTCAACAATTGTATAATACTTGCTATGCAAAAGTTCTGCTAGAAAATAAACTGGAACATCCGTACATCCATCCATTTTCCAAACCGCTTATCCTACTGGGTCGCAGGGGGTCCAGAGCCTATCCCGGAAGCAATGGGCACG
>JAODJX010000065.1:9798923-9810770 GCA_026776945.1 Isichthys henryi | reverse complement strand
CATGCCCATTGCTTCCGGGATAGGCTCCGGACCCCCCGCGACCCAGTAAGGATAAGTGGTTTGGAAAATGGATGGATCGATGTATGTGTGCAGCTGAGTAATAGCATTGCGAGCTCCATAGGTATAGGTTATATTTGCATTATGCAGTGAAACATAAGGAATGAAAATTTAGCATGACTTTTGGTACTGAACTTTTAAGAATATATATCAATCAGTCATATAATTAATTTAGCCCACCATTACTGCTTGCTGGTGCCATCTCTTCCCCAGGTAAGTGATATACACACACCTGACCATCCACGAGATGTAACAGAAAACGTGACTCATCTGACCAGGCTACGATCTTCCATTGCTCCATGGTCTGGTCTGTTGCTCACATTCCTATTATAGCTGCTTTCGGTAGTGGGAATGGGTCAGCATGGGTTAGGTGTTCGGAAACCTTTCTACCATATCCTGCATTAAGTTTTTCAGCAATTAGTGCCTCTCCGGTGGGATCAGACCAGACAAACTAGCCTTCGCTCTCCATGCACATCAGAGAGCTTTGAACACCCATGACACCATCACCAGTTCACCTGTTTGCATTCTAATATATAATTGCGCCCATGACAGGTGTCAGTCTGTGGTAATCTGTGGTGTTTTGTAACACTACACAACACAACGAAAGAATCACAAAATGTTTGTGTTTATGTGATGTAGCCTGGCTCTGTAAACACAACGGAAGTTGACATTAAGAAATCCTCAAGAATGAAAAATCCACGTAAAACAAGAAAGGTAATGTATTCTATAATATTTTAGGTTAAGCGGAAGGAATATTAAACTATGGTGTAGATTGACTTTGAGGACTTGCTGATTGCCTGACTAAGTTTGAGCAGTTTTGTCTGTGGTATGTGGGTTGCAGAATAACACGCAGAACAACAGTCCAAACCTCACTCCTGACCCGGAGGCCAACCATCTCACAAAGGAAGAGCTTCACAACCAGGTGGACGTCACATGGGCCAACGTCTGCTCAGCATATTTGCAGCAATCCTACACTCTCAAACCTGCCGGCTAGACAAATTATGCAGATGTGGGGCTTACTGCTTTGCCAACGTTGGTCAGCTGGCTGGAGTGAGATTTTCCACTCAAGACAAGTCTGCACACACATGCACATACATTTACATCCATGTAACAGTTTTATTACCGTGTGAATAGTCTGTAGGGTTTGCAAACTACCCCAACGCTTTTGATGTAGCTAATTTTAGGTTTGTAATGGGACAATGTAAATCTGCCGTAAGATTTCTTGGGTGAGTGTGAAAGTTTTAAAGCGTGAGATTCACACCAGATGGATGGAAGTTGACAACCCTGGGCTTATGGTGTTCAGTAAATCCAGGGAAACTGAAAAGAATTGCCTATTGCTTTTCTTTTGGCCCCTTTAAGAAACCTAAGGCAACGCAACGACATGATAAAGGACACGACAATCTGATTTATTTTGGAAAAAAATGTGGTTCAAAATAAATGCTTACGCATATTCATTTTTATTTAATTTTATTTACACTTTATTTTACCAGGAATGTTCCACTGAGACACAGTATCTCTTCTTCCAGGAAGTGGCAGCAAAAAAGAAAATAAGACAAAAGTTTCATATCCATACACACAGTGACGATTAGTATGAACACAGACTAAAACACATTCAAATTCTCTCCAAAAATACATAGAATGAAATTAATTTAGATAAACAATAACACTGTGTCGTTCAGTTGGCACATCCATCCAATTCACATATTCAATAATACAAGAATAGCATAGGGCACAAGACAGGGGATGCCAGTCCATCACAAAGCGTGCACGGCAAAAAGCAATTTAGAGAATGTTTTCAGATTGCAGTAGCAAGGCAAGTAGCTGGAGGAATTTCACACGACACAGAGAGATCATGCAAATGCCTTACATGCATAGCAGGACTTAAACCTGGTAGCAGTGATACCCACTGATCCTCCTCATCACCCTCAGAACATAATTGGCAAAAAAATCATTGCAATAAAAAACAAAGTGTTCAATATCAGCTTATTACTGTCACAGGACTGATTGTACACAAGCGAGCTTTACGGATAGAAAGCTACTATACATTGTAAAAAACATTTCTTAGAGATTTATTACTTTCCCATTTTACTGCATGCAAAATTTTTATCTTGACATTTTTTGCTTTCAGATAAAACTTTGTCAAGCTCAGCTAAACAGACATCGGATGAAAATGTCAAAAGTTGCAGAAAGGTGTGTCTTCCAAATTTCCTGAAAGGCTTCATGAAACTCACAGTGTTTAATTGAACATGGTAATGCTTTTATTCGATAGCTTGGTTTCAAGTTACGTTAAAATACGAATTTTCGACAATCATCCTGGATCAGCACAAGTGGCTGGAAGATGTATGGAAAATTAATTATGTATGTTTTATGCGTGCATGTATGTGTTAATAATGTATATATGTAATTATTTCACAGTAACTGGAAATGTGGTTATTATTGCATGCTGAAATGAATTTTTAAACGGATTATAGGTTAAGATCTACCGATCCTCACTTTTCTCTTAGGTTTCAAAGTTGGTTCTTTCTATTAGATCAATTCATAACCACCATGCATGCGATACTTCTCATCAGTTTGATAGGGTATACAGAACAGTACGTTGAGTATGACCCATTGCTTACATCACCTGATCCCTCCAACCCTTGGATCTCAGATGACACAGCGATGTGGGAGATGGCAGCCAGGTGTGTGTGTAACCATGCCTGTCTTTCAGACTTTCATCTGGCAGGTTTTCCATCAAGACCAATTATACGTACACAGCCGGTGTGTTAATCTTTATCATTTTTCAATGTCTTACACAAAACTGTTTATCTAGCATCATTGGCAATACCATCAGAAGAATGTAGAGCTTTTTTTCTCAGTACATTTAGGGTGCGATGTCTTTATGGGCATGAATTCCCCAGTATTAATCTCTTAAATGGAGACAAAGAATTCCTGACATTACATTTGCTCTAGTTGGTTTTCTCTCATTCTCATATGTTAAAGCTTTGATTTCAATCAACTTTTGAGTTTGATAAGTATTGCTTTTGAAGATACCACTTAAATATACCTACTGATAATATTTTTAATCCGTGACCCCAGCACATTGGATGTAGCATTTACATGTTGGCCAACAACCTTTGCAGTAAGGATCTAAATGAGAAGAGAGTGCGGAGATGGGGCTTTGGGATTCATGAAGTCTTAAAAGATCCAGTGGGTCAGGAGCAGTTTTTCATGTTTCTGGAATCAGAATTCAGCTCAGAAAACCTGAGGTACAGTATTTAGTATGTGGATTAGAGTCCCATTTTAAGAACTATTTTTCATTCAGCTAGTTTTACCCAGGATTATATACATTGATGTGGTTGTGTGTATATATATACTGTATATATAAAGAATTAATAAAAAAATCTTACTCAAATTTAGGGTAAATTTGATTTTACCACTAGTCTAATAGATTTGTTTTGTGTTGAATTTAGCCGTTCTCAGTTACATATTTACCAACAATACTTCTTTTGAAACTCTTTTGAGATGTTTTCATCAAGACTAAACTAAGCCAGGTGTCTGAATTCCAATGATTTGCTAATTGAAAAAATGAGTTCCATCCATCCATCCATCCATCCATCCATCCATCCACTAACCATTCATGCTGGTCAGGGTTGTGGGCATAGTTAAGAAAATAATAATTTTAAGACATTATACTGTAATACTATGGGAACATTTACATTTTAATTCATACTTGTATTCAATAATCATACAATAGTTATAATTGTTCTGTCAATCGGTCTTTGACATTGTTAGTTGGCTGTGCTACACTCTTTAGGTTCTGGTTGGCTGTTCAGGAGCTGAAGAACAAGCCCATCAGGGAAGTCCCAGTTCGGGTTTGGCAAATCTGGCACGAATTCCTGGCAGCTGGTGCTCAAAGTGCAATTAATGTTGACTCAAAGAGTTACGCCAAAACCACTCAGAACTTGAAGGACCCTGGGCGCCATGTCTTTGAGGATGCTCAGGTACAGAAAACACCCGAATTCATTGTATCGCAAATGGGTTCATTGTGTCATTGAGTTAATGAACTTAACTTAAATACCCTGTAGTTATGCTTCATGTTCCTTCTGTTCTTTTATGGCTTGGAAACGCTGATTGGAATTGACTGTATTGTGTTTCTCAGCACACATGGAAGTAGAGTTACAGTAGTAATGAATGCAAGGGTGTAGGTTTGGTTTCAACTTTGACAGGGATAAAATCAGCCCTGAACCCCTTACTCCCTCTGAAAACACGGTACTCCCACAGTATTGTAGCAGCCATACCCAAATCTATGGCCTTGGACAACAGGGACAGTAAACTTCTTTGCTAGACAGGGCAAGATGCTCCATGTACAGTCTGCCTGATTACTTCTTCTTCTGACATTTGCAGGAGCACATTTTCAAACTGATGAAAAGTGACTCCTACAGCAGATTCATCCGTTCCAGTGCTTATCAGGAAATGCTGCAAGCTAAGAAAAAAGTAAACAGCTGATTCTGAGACAGGAATCTTCCTCAAACTAGCCTGAAAGAAGAGGATTGTAAGATAAAGCCAAAGTTCACAAGCTGGCTTCAATGGACTTGACCACTGAAAAACAGATATTTCTATTTATATTCAGCAATGTGCTTATAACTATATTTCAATAAACTCATAGAAATATACACAAATCCCATTTACTCTATGATAGATCGTATTATTAGTTTTGAGACATATGGTCATATATTTAGTATTTTTATGTATCCATTTGTGAAATTTATTTTCTCCCTCGCAGCTGAAACCATATTTGTGATGTTTTAAATGGAAATTGAATATAGATGATTTTACTTGTTTCATTTATGATTTAAAAAGAATAGACCAATTCTATTTAAAAATTATAAAAGAGTCAAAAAAGTCCCAGTAAAAATTAAAGCACAGCTTAGAGCAAGGATAATATGATAATATTCTTTCTTTTTATGTAATTTTTTAAAATTTATTCCTTCTTCTGTTTCTGTGAGTACACTCATTTTCATTCCTGATTTTCTTGTTTTCCTTTTTTGTTCCAATATTTAATTTGGGAAAGAGGACCGTAGAACCGAATGTGATAAATTTACTTGGAACATGGTACAATATGGGGTGAGGTTTGGCTTCATCAGCTGCTGAGTCAACAGCCTGACAAGGTTGTGCAAATGACTTAGGATGTCCTCCTGCATTGTGTTAATCTCCTATGAGTTCTAAAGCTTTTTGTTTTTGTAATGAATATGATTTTCACCTGTCTGAGAAATCCATTGTTTGCTGTATGTTTCATATATCTCTTTTACTCTCTGGATTTGATGCCCATTTTTGATCATTTCAACACAGAAAATCTGTGTAAATTAAATATCTGATATAGAACCTGTGCATGTAATCCGCTGTACTTGCGTAGATTTCATTTTGTGCTGTGTCATGGTGCATTTATAATTAAGACCTTATTACGAAAGCTTCTATTTATGATAGACAGTCCATTTGATGCATTGCCCATTTGCGGCACTTACCCTGTGTTGCATTAGTGCTTTTGTGCTATAGCCAACAGGCTTTTTTGATGACAAACACTTAAAAAATGTATTTGTGAAACCTATTTTGGTATATTTTAGGCCCTGATATAAATCACATAAATTCATTTAGTCATTTAAAATACATTTCTGCGTGTTAATATTTTTGCTTATCTATTTCTGGTGTACTTCTGAATAATAATGATTGTTAATAATGTTTTATATTATGAAACTTACTAATTATTTACCCACAATTGTATGGTAAAGTAAAAGTACAAGTAAACTAATTATCATGAAAAGGCTAAACAATGTGAATTATACATAAAAGCGAAACTGTTTATTTTCCTCTCAGGGAAACCCTACTGTGAAATGGAGTTAAGACAGATTGCATTGAATAACAGAACAATTTTCATTAAATAAAATACAGAGGAAATTGTCACATTTTAAAAGGTATTAAAGGGAATTTTAAAAGGTTAATTCCAGGTAGAACCAGTAGAGGGAGGTAGTTGGCCTATCCCAAGACCACAGTGCAGTTACACACACAAGGTATTTTTCCCCACCCAGGATATAGAGTATCTTGTGGATTTGGTATCTACCTCTGTGTTCCCATTAGTGGAGTGCTTCTCGTTATTTGGGTTAGAGGCTTGTGACTCGAGTGTGTATGGAGTTTGCATGTGTTCCCAGTGTTGAGTGGGTTCTCAGTAGGTGCTTTGGTTACTGATCATAGTCCAAAGAGATAAAATTAGACAAATAAATGGCTTGTAGCTTATAATTGTGTGTGCATTTCCCCGGTGATGCACTGAAATTCTATCCATGGGGTCCCATGCATTGTGTCATGTGATTCCCGGGAATGTCCTTAGACTCACCATGACTATTTATTGGATAAGTGGTAATAAAAAATTCATGTAAAGGGCAGCTTTCAATAAATAGATTTGCGGCGAATGATAGATCATACTTGACATGTCCTTGTATTGTGAGAGAAGATAGTCATTCAACGTAACTTATCTTTCAAATTACGTGTATGAAATTCTCTAAAATTTTGCACTGAGAGGTTTTCCGTTATAGTAAAGACTACGATCAATGTACAGTGTGTGAGGACACGCAAAGCAACAAGTTAATGAGTCGAGAAATGGTGGAGAGTTTAAAAATGAATCTATGATCAATCATGAACACCACTGAAAACCCATTAGTAAACTGTATGAAGAGTAATAGATGCTTTGGGTTTAATAATGATTATTTTCTGTGGCACTTCCTCTCTGTGTCTGTGTACTGAAGACCCAGGCTGGGGGCAGGGAAGAGGTGGTGTAGGGGTATGCGTGTGTGTATTTATGTGTGAGGGCGTATGGAGGAGGTTAGGCGGGGAGGCCGTAGGGGAAGAAAACTCACTTCAGTGCGTTCAAAGGACCAGCTGAGTAACAATGATGTAGGGTGGGAGGAAAGACAAGCTGGGGGCTGTGAAACAGACACAGACACACCCACACATATGACCAGACAGAGAGTGACGGGGAGAGAGTGAGCGTTTAGTGTCCGGAGCCAATCGGAACGCGCTGGCAGCGATAATATTCACACACTGGTGACGGAGTGGGGCTGGACATGAGGCTTGAACTGTGCCAGAGAGGCAGACAGGCACCACTCGGCTGCTGTTCTTACTGCTCAGATGGGCCTTACTGCAGCTTTGGCTCCAGGAGCCCAAACTCTGGACAGCTGCACCTGATAGCCACCAGGCTGAATAGCCCTCCACATTCTCCAGTGATTGCCCTCTGTAAACGATAGGTAAGTCACTGACCTGCTTGTTCCAAAGTGAGATTCCACAGCTTATTTACTTAGTCTACTTCTTTGATGGCCATTGTATAAGAAAAGTTTGCCATATTAAAACACTTTTTTTTATGGAAGCAAACCTTTAAAGTTTACGTACAAATATACATTTTTTGCGCAATATAGATATCTTTCAAAAATCATTGAATTTGACTTATTCTTGTAGTCTAAAATACAATATTAGTAGCATTGTGGAATGATGAAACACTATTCTGCTTATCAATATAACGTTTAAGCTGAAATTTAATACGGATGGAACTGAAAAATAATAGGTCTAGTCAGAGTCAAAGGGGATTCAATGCGGTTCTAACCTGATTAATGGTTGGTTGTCATCTAATTGCTGATTGCTCTACCTACTATAGTCAGCTAGTTCAGCAAAGAATCTGTAGACTGTTTTTGCTGTAATGTAGTGGAGTTTATAGCGCTGGCATTATTCTGAGTTCAGCATCAAGAGTACCGCAAACTCTGAATTTTTTAAAGCCCTTTGCTTTGTGGTGTCAATGTTTGCATTACAAAGAATGTAAAGTTATTTTTCAATGAGCTTCTATTCCTAAAAGTCCCACACACTCATTCCTGGTCAAATTCAATCCAGTTGCTTTGCCCCTGAGTGTGAATCTGAGATCACTTGTCATGTTACGCTTGGGACGACCCTTTTTAATAACACAGTAAAAGTTCTCTGGTACGATAGTATATCAATAGATCCAATGGCCCAGAAATATGGCTTTAATTAGAAATTCCTCTCAACTCAACTAAAAATGTTATTGCTTGGTCATTGTCCATCTTAACCTTTACCAGTCAAGCATTTATAATTAAATTTAGATCAATTTAAAAATATGTAGCTTGACTTATAAAAAGATAAGTGACGTCACTAGGGTAGGAGATAATACTTAGCCGATAAATAATTTACATTTGTTCCTGAAATAAATTATAGCTTAGTACTGTATATATGATGATCTGTTTGGAAATGGAACATTTTGCCACTGTGACTTATCCATAAAACCATAAAATGCATGCAATTTCATAAAGAATTTAAGGATATGTATAATTGTTTATTTAAGCTATTATAATTAAATTGAAATTCAACTCGATAGCTCAGTTAGTTTTAACATGTTTTTTAATCTTAGTTAAGTTGATTTTTGAAGTAAAAAGTTTTTCAATACATACTGATTTTTTAGCTTGATTTTTGACTCACAGCTATGCTAAAAAACAGTGAAGGGTTTAAAAATCTGATGTTTGTGATTTCTATAGGGTGGTGGGTAATGCATCTGGGTAACTGCCCGATTCATGCAGGTGATTTAGTGGCTCAGTGGGCAGCGCTGTTAGCCGCCGATTCCCAGGCTGTAATCTTACCTCTGCACTGTCTGTGTTTGTGTCGAGGCTGCATGTTCTCTCTGTCTTGCATGGGCTTCCTCTGGGTAGCCCAGTTTCCCCCTGTAGTCCAGTGTTATGCGTAACACTAAATGGGTTCTCTCAACACTAGGGGTTTGTGTGAAGTTTGCAAGTTCTCTCTGTGTTGCATACATTTCCGCCTGCAGTCCTAAAACATGCAAGTGTGGCCTTTGTCATGTTATGGACTGGCATGCCCTCCAGGGTGTACCTCAAACTTCTTCCCTATTACACCTGTGATAGGTTCCAGACCCCCTCTGAAACTAAACAGGATTGGTTTATGGAAGATGAATAGATGTATTTTATAAGTACATATTTACATATGTATTTGTGCATTCTGCTTGCTTACTAAAATTCTAATAAGGCAAGAAAGATAAAAGCATTTCACCAAAAATAATATTTAATTCCGCTACTCTGGGTTAACATAAAAAATTATTCAAAAGTTAAATTGCATGGGGGAACATATTTCATGTTACTTTTGTTCAGGGAACACAAGATATTTATTTGTGAGAGTACAGTTATGTAAGAGTTCTTTATTTGCGTATGTTGCTGTCCTAAGAGACATACAGCCAGGGCCCAGCGTGTGAGGTCAGTCATTTATCTAGCGCCTTTGGAGCATTTCTTGGGGTTAAAATCCTTGCTCAAGGGCCCCACAGCTATATGCTTACTCATGGTCATGGGATTCAAACCAGCAAGCATATGGGTTAACCTACAGAACCAAAACCTGACCTAACAGCCTCCTAGTGTTTGAATACTATCTCAAACTATCGAATCCCTGCTATTGCAGTGACATAAAATCAGTGTTTATTGAAGCCCTAATCTTAAGGTTGAAAGTAAGATAGATTGTTTTCCGTTGTAGAGTTTTTCCATACATTATCCCTGTGTAAAATGAGATGTGATTAACTGCAACAAACTTTCATTTTGAAATGTGGAGCTGTAGGGTCACCTAATACATTCAAACTACACTATAATCCCATTTATTTAGTTTGAGGGTACATACTCAACCCAATCCACTGGGATCCCCCCACAGTGCCTATTTTTTGCTTCCTCTCAGCTCCCAGCGCACCTGAACCAAACAATTGAGCATTGAAGAACTCAGAACACATGGAACAAGTATGTGCAGGGAGGGAGCAAAACATGTGGACTGTCTGGTTGTCTGGGCCAAGAAACACTGGCTTAAATTATTACCCACAGCAGCGTGGAGATACTCTGTCATCTTCACAACCGTCACATACTGTATCATATCAATGAATCTATCAATTATTGTGCACATTGGCATGACATATTTTTTGCTGGGGGAGGGACCTTAAATTTGTGCTCTGCATAGGAGCACATTCTTAATAAATGGGTGAAAATGGAGTATGGGTGGTGCATCACCCAACATACTCTGGACATGCATGATCTGTCTATAATGCAGTATTTAGAAGGTAACACCTGCTAACATGATGAAAAACCTTCATTTCATATTTAACATCTTTAAATGTGACACCACAGGTTGCATTCTTAGAGAATTAAAAGCATCAGCACCAATCATGACCGTGCGTGGGTAGTTGATGCCCTGAGAGTAAAAGTCCAGACAAAGATTATTTTTTCAACCAACCAGTTACAGTAACTACTCTGATTGGGACTCTTTATACTCAACTGGTTGGTTGATACAAACCTTGGTCTTGACTCGCTCAACCTGAATTACCCACCTTTGATCATGACAAATTGTACTTAATCTCTATTGAATCAATTATCTCAGTTCCAGTTTCAGTTTTTATTTATTTTTGTGCCCTAGAAAAAGTGTAGGCCAGCCTCTTCACTCCAAATGAATGAAGAAAATCACAAAAATATAGTTGACAATGCTTCTTTTTCATTTAAAAAATAAAAAAGTCTTTTAACTATAGGTATTCTCCCACGGTTTTTATTTCAAAGAGAAAATGTACTTTGATCTACAAATCAGAACAAATAAGGTCACTAAATATACTCAGCTTATCTTTCTGATCAACTGTTGCTATTCACCCATTGATGAGTATCTCAAGAATATGTCCTCTGACAGCAGCAGTTCTGAAAATACACATGAGGTTATCTGTAGCAGACCTTATCTTTGAGAAGGTCAACTGACCATTCCAAAAGATCTTCTGGTGTCGCGATGTGGCCAGTACTTGGCCAAGGTGCTGAAATACATGATCAATATTGTTTTTAACAGCACTGTGAGAACCTGGGAAATGTACTGCTTCTTTGACCATTATAATTTCTTTTTCTGTCAAGTAACTGTAGGTGAATGTAGGATAATCACGATTAGAATGATATTTGAGGGCTCAACTTGTGAAAGCTACAAAAGCTTTGCCTGTTCTTGAGTATCTTTTGAATGATATTATACCAAGACCAAATATGTTTGCTCAAGGAATGTTGTATTTCTTATTCCAGAATCAAATACGAATTCTAAAGCTGTAGGCTTCATTTTAAAACTGCTAATTATGATTTGCATCTTCTTTTTTTGAGGAATGTACTGGAAACTTGCAGTATCCGTCCTACTGGCAGGAGTCCTCTGTATACCAGTGGATTCCAGAAAGAATCGACCACAGAGTGCCATTCCCTCACCCTACAAAGGCAGCGGAAATGTGTTGGAGGGTCAGCCACACAAGTCGGAGGTGCTGGCCTCCAGCCAGGAGGCTCTGGTGGTGACAGAGCGAAAGTACCTACGGAGCGACTGGTGCAAGACTCGGCCGCTGCGGCAAACGGTGGCCGAAGAAGGCTGCCAGACTTTCACGGTTATGAACCGCTTCTGCTACGGCCAGTGCAACTCCTTCTATATCCCACAACACATCCGGAAGGGCCAGGAGGCCTTCCAGTCATGCGCATTTTGCCGACCACACAAGTTTGCCACCCTCATGGTGGAGCTTGAATGCCCCGGCCTGCAGCCTCCCTTCCGGCATCTCAAGATACATCGGGTCAAACAATGTCGCTGCATTTCAACCGATGTCCCAAAAATCCACAAGCCGTGAGGTCTTTGCTGCACAACCAAACCATCCATCCATCCATCCATCCATCCATTTTCCAAACCGCTTATCCTACTGGGTCGCGGGGGGTCCGGAGCCTATCC
>JAODJX010000065.1:9751340-9769140 GCA_026776945.1 Isichthys henryi | reverse complement strand
ACCATGAAGTGGCGATGGGGGTGAAGGTCCCACTCCGGGAAGTGAGTTTGAGAGTAGAGGTCCCACATCAATAAGTGGCGGTGGGGGTGGAGGTCCAAATCCATGAAGTGAGTTTGAGAGTAGAGGTCCTACACCATGAACTGGCGATGGGGGTGAAGGTCCCACTCCGGGAAGTGAGTTTGAGTTTAGAGGTCCCACATCAGGATGTGGTGGTGGGGGTGGAGGTCCTACACCAGGAAATGGTGGCGGGGGTGGAGGTCCCATTCCAGGAAGTGAGTTCGAGAGTAGAGGTCCTACACCAGGAAGTGGCCATGGGGGTGGAGGTCCCACTGCAGGAAGTGAGTTTGAGAGTAGAGGTCCCATATCAGGAAGTGGCGGTGGGGGTGGAGGTCCCATTCCAGGAAGTAGTGGCAGGGGTTGGAGTTCCATTCCAGACAGTGGTACATGAAGTGGAGATGAGGGTTGAAGGTCTGCTTCGGGTAGTGGTGGTGGGGGTGAAAAGCCACTTCCAGGAGGAGAAGGGGGATCTGTGACAGAAAGGACAGGTGATGACAGAGGTCCCATGCCAGTCAGTGGAGGTGGCAGTGGAAGGCAAGGGGGTGTGGGAGAGTGAGGTCCATGGCCCAGGAGTGCTATGGGAGGAGATGAGGGCATAAATACTTCTGCCAAAGGAGGTTGAGGAGGAGGTAGCGGTTGTAATTTGGCAATAGGAGGTAGTGGCAAAGGTGTCAGTGGCTGAATCTCAGTTTGCTTCTCCCTGCATCTACAGACAAATCCTTGCCCTGACTGGAGAGGTGACGTTACTGAGTAATCCTGTGGAGGAGTGACCAGTGACAGGAAGGAGGACACGTCAACTAATGCAGATGATTTGAATTTAAAGCTATCGACTTCAGGTGATGTCTGCACTGATTTGCCCTTTGAGCTCCTGTCCTCAGTTGGTTGATCTGCATCAGAGACATCATTCAATTTTGTTGCATTATTGACAAACTCTTTGCACCGAGAGTCATTGTCTCTTTCTAGCTCTGCTATTTTGGTCCTCAGGTTCTTAATAGTCTTCTGTAGCTGCTGAATCAGACTCGCATGCTCTTCTTTCATTATAAATACCTTCTCCTATGGACAGAAAGGAAGAAAGAAAATACTAATTGTTGTCTTAGGCTTCACAGCATCTGCAGTATCTAATAATTAATATTTGCATGAAATGAATATCATTGCCATAATATATCAGCCACCAAAGTTATAAAATCCAACAAAGTCATGAGTGTTTCATTCGGCACAAAATCATTGCAGAGTAAATGAATGAAAAATTGCGCTGATGGTTAACTGGTTCAAAGCTATGTTTCTAAGTTAGGGTTCATGGAGACAAGTCTTGACCTGTAGGATTTATCCCAGGCTCCTTGCGTGAAAACCAAAATCCCTCTAAATGCTATGCTAATTGCATCTAACTCTGTCTCTGAAGCTTTAACCCAACCATACCATGAAAGTAGCAGAGAAAGGTAAATACAAGTAGTGGGCCAATGTGTCCAATTAAATAAATAAAATACAATATTTTAAATACTGTAACTTGTTTTGGCACTGCCACCAACTGGCAGATTAATAAACATTTCTCTTTGGTACAAGTGCAGACTGTATGAATTGATTTATCCTCCCATGATACGATGATGGCAACAGCAGCGTGGTAAATAAAATCTTTTATTTATTTAGCAGATGCTTTTGTTCAAAGATACATGCATGTAAAAGAAAAGTCAGTGATATTGGCCCAACAATGACATCACACCAGCAACCTTCTGATCACACAGTCGTAACACCCAGAGTCACGCACTGCTTCTTTCCCAGAATGATAGAGGAAATCTGTTCATACGCAGAGCCAATACTGCCTTCAACCCAGAAACCTGAACTGGGCAACAGCGATGTATATGGCCATCATTTATTACATTTTATTTTAGCGTTTCTGTTTTTAGCTACAGAGGCAGATTTTTAGAAATCCTTTCTTTCTTTGAGAAACAGTGCAATATAGTTTCATGAAATTATAACTAATATTTTTATATTTGACTAATATCTCATCCAGGGTGTAGCCCAGCCTTTTGCCAGCGAGAGGCTTCAGGACGTTTCACAACTCTGAGCAGGACAAGCGTGTGGAAGATGGATGACTGGATAGAGTTTCATAATCTGAATTGGATAATCTGAAATGGATAATTCCAATGATAAAGGCTTTTAAAAGTTGAAATTGCCCTCAATTTAAAACTAAGATGCAACAGACTATGAGAGCACTAAGGCATTGGGGGTGGAGGTCCTACACCAGGAAAGCACTAGTAGTAGAGAAATAATTTCAACAAGAACCTAGAAAATGCCGTACTTGCACACTCCCCATTCATAGTACTTAATAGTTGTAATCTTCGCCTGCTACCATTAAAATTATTGTTCTTGCTCTCCATGAGAACAAGTTTGGTTATGAAGGACAGCCACCTGTTGCAGCACCCAGGAAGCTGGGGGTTAAGGGCCTTGATCAGGGACCCACACACGTGCAAAGGCAGCTTTCTGACCAAAGACACAGAGGTTTAACCAATTGAGACACATGCTGCCCCCTAAGTGTCACCCCAGCACCTTCTCGTGACACGTCAGACCTGCAGCTCATGTTTCACATCATCTTGCACCCTCTCCATTCCAGATGGCATCACCTCATGCCCTACAAAAGAAAAAATAAAAGCAAGAACAACAAAATCATTTATTAAACAATAATTTTAACATTTAAACTAAAAAATTAACCACTCACACAAATTGAAGTTATGCCAACTAAAAAAACTCAGGCACAAACTCTGCACTTAGGGACTACAGTCGTTTTCAACTCCGAAGTTTATACTATTTATTTTATTTAGTTTGTATTTTGCATTCCACTGTGTACAGTTTTACTTGTCATGAGTCCAAATATTAATAGAACAAACAACTAAAACAGAAAGTCTTTATCATTAAGGCAATTCAGGTGCCAGTAATTAAAAGAATTTTAAAATAGACTCTGTTTTGTTGTGCTGTGTTGACCAGCATATGAAACAGTTTTCCCCCCACAAAATACGTCGGAAAAAGTGTTGTCGTCTTGTATTCGGGGTCTAGATAAGAAAAAGGTAATAGATGGTGCCAAGCACTACGTTTTGTAATGATTTACCGTGATATAGATTTGCCGGAAGATTTCTTACATGAGCGCGAGAGTCTGAAAGTGTCACGCCAGATGCGTGAGAGTCGCTGTCAATGCACGGCTTTAGCGTGTGTCCCTGACTGTCATCGTAATTGCTGGCTTCCCTGGCTGTGCCACTGCTAGTATTGAACTGATAGTGGCTGTTAATAAAGACAATAACATTTATTTTAAAAGAGCTGTCATATCATTTATTAATATGGCTCTTTTTCCGCTATAGGGCTGCCGCAGCGAAAACATTCTGCGCCCTCAAGGGTTGTGGAGTTTGTAATATTCATAATCTCCCCCCACTGCCTAAAAAATGATACTTTTTTAATGCCTGTTGTTTAATACACTTAATCTGATTGCCTGTGGTTGCTTCTGAAGCTCTGGTTGCTGGTTAGCATATTACATGTCTTGTCAGATTATTTTTCTTTATAACGGTAAGATCTGGTATTCCAAAAATTGAAGTTGATAGCAGTATAGCGTTAACGTTCTGACTGAACCTCAATCACCTTAATCACTTATGCATACACCAAAAAGGTTTCTTCTTCTCTTAAGGAAATGGTAAATTAACATGTTATCACTTCATTTAAAGTCAACTTAAAACTCCACAGTACAGGCTACAATAGGTCAGGATACTTTGTGTTCAGCAGATGTTTTGCTACAGATGCCCACATACCTGTTTTTGGGGGCTTCCCTGCTGCCCCCCTCCTTCGTCCTTCTCCTGTACATGGGGAACATAGACTCTGAATGCTTCCTTCAGAGGGCTCAGAGCAGAGGGAGGGCTGGCTAACAGCTGCCCAGCTGTACAACTGGTCTTTCTATAATGAAATAAAGGGGGACTAATCTTTTAATATTTATAAGCAACATAAATATACCAGTGCAGCATGATGCATTTTTAAAGAGCCTACCATTCAATAAAGACTAGCACACAAAATAGAACATGAATTCATTTTCCCATTTGCTCATCCTCCGCAGGGTCACAGAGAGAGTATAGCTTATCCCTGGCTACACAGTGCATACTGTAGTACAACTTGGACAGGATTTCAGTGTATCACTGGGAATTCACATCGAGGGAAATTTGAAATCACCCATTCACCTAAACTATATTTCTTTTGGACTGGGGAACTGTTCAGAGTGTTCCCCTGCCTTGTGCCCCATAGTGCGGGCAAAGCCGGCCCAACCCTTTTTGTGGCCCAAGCAAAATCCTTTTATCCTAGTTGTCATTTGTCACCTTCCTTCCCACTGTGACAGGCTGATCAGATAAGGGGCCCCCTGGTGGCCACTGGGTCCTAAGCAGCCATTTAGTCACACAGCCACTTATGCCATGAGCCAGCCGTGCTGCTGTTACAGGCTGCTCTTGTCACCCTGTCCAAGGTTACTCATTTTTCAGGCAGCGCATGTTATGATTTTCATAATGTTTTATACTTTGGTTCTTAATTCTGTTACATGGCATTATGAAAAAAATGCACGCAACATGTGTGCCACTGCCGGTAAGGGCTCTGTTCCCCTGTTCAGGAGGTCACCAGTACAGATCCTACGGTCAGCAGTGTGATGTCACCACTGTGCCCTTGAGCAAGGCTTTTAACTCCAACGACCAGCTGGCCCTGCATCTTTCTTTGGAAAAGAGGGCTGCTTAATAAATATACATAACTCGTCACTGTAATCGTTCCAAACCAAAGCAAATAACTGACTGTAGCTAAACATTCTACATCAGTCCCCTCTAAAGCATTAAAATCAATGGCATTGACTGAAGGTACCAAGAAGCTTACACCTATTTCCTCTGTCTCAGCTTTGACAGGCCTTAACAGCTTCACACTGATCACTGAGCTACATCTGAATCCGTCTTACATTGAACTTGGGCTTGATGGAGGAGGTGCCTTCTCCATCCTCATCATAGAGGTCAGTGAAGGGCAGCAGGAGTCCCTTAGCTAGGAGCTGTGAGCAGAAATCCTCTGCTTCCTCAGTTGGATCATCTCCACTGACTCTAAAGAACTTCTCCAGCAGGGCGTGGCCTAAGAGACACAGAGAACTACAGTGCGTAATTTCGTGCACAATCATCTAACAACACTACATTTACTGTAAAATATCAATTGTACAGTAGCAAAGACCGCATACTGTCTTTTACATTTATACATTTATCGTATATAGCTCATATTTAGCTTATACTTCACCAATAACAGGGTGATGGAGTGGCTCAGTCAGCAACACTATAGACTCAAACTTCCATGGGTTTAATTCCCACCCCTAGTTTGACTGTTAAAGTCTGTGTGAGAGTGATATGAATGTGCGCCCTTAGTGTGTTATTGTGTGCAATGTGGTGGAGTACCAGAGCACCAAGGGTGTCCCTTGCTTTGTGCATTCTGGGATTGCCTCCCGAGTTGCCACAACCGTATTCTGGATAAGCAGTGTGCATAAATACTTTGGGAAAAGCAAGTCCCACACACAGACAGCACAAACCTAACACTTAAAACTGGAGGTGTGAGGTAATCGTACTACGACACTCTGCTGTCACCTTTCTGTCCCTAATTTGGTTCCATTTAGGTTCCAATATAACCTAGGAAGACGAGACTTGGATAAATCACATTATTATTGTGTTCCATGGTTAGTACTCTGCAGATGAGCTCCACAGCTAGACATTCAGTATTTAACAAGTACGTTCACTTTCAAAAACAACAAATGAACAAAAACAAACAAACAAGCAAACAAAATAAAGATGCTCCTGCATGGTTTGATATGTGATGTTTTAAAGATGTGTGATGCTTTTATTCACTTTTTATCTGCTTTTAAAATATGCATTAATACGTATTCATTTACCAAAAATTCTCTGCTACTGCTGAAGCTAAGGGTTAAATGTCTTTTCATCTTAAACGCAAATATTACAGAAAGACAGATAAAGCTTATTGGTAAATTTTTGAGACGCCAAAATATTACTTGTAGGGACGGGGAATTTTATTGGGTACATTTCTTCAACTTTAGGAATTTACTTACCAGAGAAGACATTATGAAAACTGCAAGGGGAGGGGTACACACAGGGGGAATTTTCTCCACGAAGCTGGCTACCTTGTCGGAGCCTGCCCTCGGACTTTCCATAGCTTGGGTAGTCAGCGAAGTCAGCTTTCCTTGGTTGGTTCTTGTTCAGCTTCTCAGTCCAGTCTATGGATGAGTAACCAATTAGACCAGCTATGCTGCAAGATCTATGCTTCTTGGCCCTTTGCTTCTCTGTCTGCTGGTAGAGCTCCACCTGCTGGTTAGTTATGGGACTGTGGGATGAAGAAGGTGCAGCTGACTGATCTAATGAGGTCAGTTGCCTAGTTGTGGTCTTTACATAGGACAGGTGAATGGGAGGATATGGCTTGATAGATGAGATGGACACAAAGGGTAAAGAAGACCTCTTCTGACAATTCTGCATGGGTGCACTGCAGATAAATTGTCGGCTTCCTCTCCTATTTGCTGAATCATCCAGGCCCGTATTGTTGATAGATTCCATTGATTCTGAAATAATTTCATTATCATTCTCTGATGGCTCTTCTACACTTTCAAAAGACTTTTTGAGATTGTTTTCACTGACCTTTGTGGTACTTGTATTTTTAGATCCACTGTCAATCTGTACCATTGGGAGCTGACAGTTCAATAATTCACGTTCCTCTGTCCCGGAGCCAGAATAAAGTTTAATATCTGATTTGTTCAACTTCTGATTTAGGTCTATTCCAGAGCTAACTGATTTGTATTCCTGACTGGTGTTGGTCAGTGAATGAATGGCATCCTTTGCTGGGCATTCCCCTTGGCTAAAGTTCTCTTCCAGCACTAATAGCTTCTCAGTTACTTGGAGTTCAGTTTGGCGCAGAGGTTTGTCTTCAGTTGCTGAGTTAATGTCCCCTTGCTGTGGCGGAATCACCTGCTGGACGTTTGACAGCAAATTCTCTGGTTCAGCAGCTGAGTGGAAACTGTTGATATCAGTCTCGGAGCCAGAACTTGCTATCTGCTCATCCCGGGTCTCCAGAGCTGACTTGCGGCTCTCGGCAGTGGAGTGAAAATGCTCCTCTTCTGCATCTGACAGTCCCAGTTCACCGATGTTAGGTGTTTCTGACTTCATTGTCAAATTTTTATCATGGCCAGTTCGGGTGTGTAGAGTATCTTCCTTTGATGCCCCTGAGGAATCTTTAGCCTTGGCCCGATTCTTACCTTTGTGGATGCTTGAAAACACTGAAGGCTTAGAATCCGGCTTGGCTTTCTCATTTTTCTTCTGTGATTTCCTGCTCTGAGATGCTTTTTTTGCACTTTCTGTATCCTCGCCCCCTGCTCCTCTATCATTGCCATCAGTCCTGTGATCCGTGTCTCCTGTGGGTCTTTTCCACTTCCCATTCTGGCTCCCCATGTTGTTCAGCAGAAGCAGTCCCTTAGCGATGTGCTCATGCTGCTCGACGGCACTGTGCGCTCTGGCCCTGAGCGCAACCCCGCTCAGCAACCCAGGCTTTCCGGTGCTTTCTGGTGATGAGACAGCTGCTGATGCAAGAGAAGTGGACACCGCCTCTGGCTCTGCCCTGTCTGCCAGCTCGGCCGCACTGCATAATGTGGTACTGGCAGAGCGTCGTACTGGGACTCGTTCCAGGCAGACTTCCTGCTTCTCGGTTGATTCTTCCCACTGATGCTGGGTCTTGCCTGGGCCTGCCAAACGATAATATCTCCCATCTTTGAAAGTGCTTTGGAAAAAGCTCTCTTTCAGTAAAGGGAGTTGGATTTCTTTGGTCTGAATGGTGTGCATTTTGAGCATCTGAGTATCGAGTTATTAAAGGAGCTGAAAGTGAGACAGAATGAGATATTGGAATATTTTGAAAGTACCGAAACATATAATTTCATGAATAAGAGACTTCGAATAATATTTAACAACAGAATGTGTAAACAGAATAAAGAAGAAGTATCCATGCATTAAAAACAGAGAATCAGATACAGAATATATGAACATATTTATGGAGATATTTTGATAAGGAGGCATTTTTTTGCTTGTATTTATACAATTGTGACGTCACATAGGAAAACTGTTTCTAAACACGGTTAATCAACCCCAAGGTAATCACCCCCATGTTTTTGTTAGACGTTTACGTTCCCCTGGGGTTTATACACAAGCGCTGTACTTCAAAGCAAGCCAGGGAAAATCATGCCTGTTGTGCGTTATTAAAAATAAAGTTAACCAACATTATGAAGAATTAAAGTTAATAATAATCTCATTCTCTTATTAAAGTAAAAATATTACAAAGTGACTTTGTTTAAATATTGACATGGAGAAATATGTATGATGCATATATATATATATATACTGTATATACTGTATATATATATAATTATTTTATTATAAATTTTTTTTACCTAGAAATCGAAAGGGAGAGAAATTTCCTGGAAAATTTGGGTGTGGCAGTGATGTGGAATGAATTTGGAGCCCAGACTAAATATACACAACGTTCACAAAAGGCTGGCTATATGACAACTACAGTATAACCAGCTATAAGACAACTATAACCGGCTATAAGACAATTATAACTGGCTATAAGACAACTATAAGTGGCTATAAGACATATCTGTGGTAGCCCCTAATTTTTTGTCCAGTCCTTACAAAGCTCGACAGTATAGTATGTGCATATTATAATAGACTCTAGAAGGAGAAATTATGTATTTCCTGCAATCCTGCTAAGCCAGTTGAACTTATGCTTTGCTCAGCAAGTACATTATTTTTTATAGTATTTTATAGTATTTATAGTACTTTATAGTATTTTATAATAAAGCCATTGCTCTTAATGCTTTTGGTTATTGCTCCAGCTCTTGTGTGTATCTAAGCAGGATATATAACCTATATGGGACGTCCAAAATTTACTTTACAACTCTTACACCAAAATAGAAGAGTCGTAGCAAGGAATTTAATCGATTAATAACCGTGTTTAGTTACTTCGAGAAAAAAAAGGCACATTTTAAATGAAAGCTAAAAACAGTAATCAAAGTTAAATCGGAGAGAATAATGCGGGTGATTCAGGGCTTATCAAATAACTGCTAGTTATGCTCTAACATGAAAGTAAGACAATGCTACAGACTTAAAGATAAATATTCATAAACTGTTTAACCTGTGCTGGCTAACCTGCCTAAATATTCACAAATAGACTGGTAGGATGCAAGAACTAGTAAAAACACAAACAATGCAAAACAAATGAATAAAAGAGTTTGTATAGATAAGAGCATTTGCCAAATAGATCATATGTAAAAGGCAGTGCACAGAAACTGCAGCTATACTTGCCTCTCTGTGGTCTTCAGTTCTGAGGGAGAACAAACAACTGTTTGTATTTTATATTTTTCATCTCTCTGCCCTCAGTCACATGAAATTAGGATGCTTAACGTCACATGTCATCCCCGTCACCATGACCTTGTAGTGCTCATCTCTGCAACAGTTACCATATTGAAAGTCTGTTGTATAAGATGTTGCATAATATTATCATCAAGTTAAGTCAAATGGGCTTTACTGTTATACCGTACATATACAGTGGCACGAAGTGTGTTTGTATTTAAATTAATACAGATTGTCAGTCATTATTGTTGTTATTCTCCAGCATGCATATAGAAAAATAGAATATGTGCTGAAGCTAAGGGTTAAATGTCTTTTCAGCCGCAAAAATGGAAGCCACGTTTGTATCACCACTCTTTCGGTAGATGAGGCAGCAACGACATCCATCTATCATCAACTGAAGGTTTAATCATTTCATTTCTGGTTGGCACTTTACAGTATAACTTGGAGCTTCACGTGGTCCATCTGAAGATCGAACTTTTTATTTGTTCCTCCTAATGAACATTGAATGACTCCTTGACAAGTGGCAGCAAAGGGCTAAAAATGACATTTGGTTAAATTGAAGAAATTGAATAACTTCACATCATCACACAATCCTTACTCTGTGTAGTGGTGCGCTGGAAATGTAAGATGTAATGTTACCATCTGACACTTTAGGAAGATAAAGATGGTTTGCGGTTTGAAGTCAGTGTTCCAAACGGGAGAGGAACAAATATTAGTTATGCAATAAATTATTTGACTTACAAATTATTTAGGTGCTTGTGTCCTGGGGGGTAGAAGACTTTGATGATGCAATCAGTTATTGACCTCCCACTGTTCTGTGTGTCCCATCACCCCCAGGTGTATGAGAAGAGGCAGTGGTGCCCCCCCTCCACCAGTTTTACAGGCCTCTGTCTTCTTTCTGTTGGCTCCCTGCGTTTCAGTTTGTCCCTGAAGGTTGTTCCTCATGTTTGGTTCTTTTGTTGCTGTTTTGGTTCTAGAATAAACCGCTTTGCGCTGGAAGGCTGCGTGTGGATTGTTCCTTCTTTTCATAGTGATATTTCGCCAAAACTATCCTAGTTCACCTTAGAAATATTCAGACACTGCTGCCAGACCATGTGTTCTATCCTAATATACTGAAGATCCAATCCAAAATTTACTTGTAAGTTTTCCTCTGTAGTTCATAATAGAAATGCTCATCATAAAATCTACAACAATTATGTCATGCAAACTGCTGTTCTTTTGTTGGTACAGCCATGTTACTTTTCTGTTTTATAGTGCATATATACATTAATAATTCAAGTTCCATTATTTTATGGAGAGTGGCTAATATAACACACAAACTCCCATGAATGTGAGAACTGACAATCATTTTTCAAAGACAGAGTGCCTACGAATGTTCTGGGAAAGCTGTCATAGATATTGCATTTATTTTGTGTTAAAGATACATTTCAAATGCATACTGTTTTTTGTACTATGTGTTTCGTCACTTATTTTGCTGCATATTTTACCAAATGCACATGTATAAGTAATAATTCCATCCATCCATCCATCCATCCATCCATCAGCGCGTACCCAGTTCAGGGTCATGGTGAGCCTAGAGCCTTTGCCAGGAAGCAAAGCATACAGAAACCCTGGATGAGATGCTATAAAGGTATAAAGGTGTTTATTTTTTATAAAATAGAAGATTTGAGTAAGAAGTGTTGATTTTTTAACGGTAAATCAAATATAAACACTGTGATGTGTATAGTCATTGGAATGTTCTCTTGTGCGTCACGGAGCACACACAAATTCACACAATATTAAATATTTTAAAGACGACATTTTTCTTACGCTCTATTCAACAAAAGGGACAATTGTTTACGTGGATATGGAGTCCAAATCACTAGATAATAGTCACCTTTGTCTACATGACAATATACTTCATTCTGTTATTTGACATCTAAGTCTTCATTTATTTAATATTTGAACTAATTTAAATAATGAGAGAGGAAAAAGAGATACGCAATATATTTCCCAAAAGCCTACAACATTGCATAGGCAAAATGCAGTTCCATATCTAACATTATCATCTACTGACATTAAGAGGAGATAACAGTAGGGGGCGTTGTTCATCCACTGGAAAAGGATCGTGCTGCTAACGTGCGATGGATGTCTTTAGGAAACACTTCCAGGGTTTGTCTCTAGGAAAATTCAAGGTAATGAAGTACAAGTTTAGACTTTGTTATCTAATTGTTGAGACATGCATTTCTACTTATACAATCTATAATCAATTGCACAAACAGTCAGGACTGTCCTTACTGAGTATGGCTATATCTTTCATATTAGCACATACTATGAGTCAATAAATATTAATCAGAACACTTGTCTATGCACTATGTAAATAGAATATATGCAACTACTATTGCAGTTGTCAAATTATATAAAATTATATCACATAAAATGGCTGTTGAAAAAAAGTTAAATATACTAAGATACAATTAAAGGAAACATAATAATGCACTAGAACATTAAATGTAATTATGCAGATTTTGCTATAGTAAAGAAGCTCCGTAAATTTACCAAAAGGCAAGGCATGTATGGTTTGTATTACTGCAGTTGCCTTTTCAGAAGACAATGGCACTTGTCTTGATCAAATGACAGCCCATACCACACCTTTTCAATTCAAACATTAACCACTGAGAAACTGATTGGACGAACAGAGGATGACGTTAAGGGTCCACAGACCAATCAAAATGTACAGAAGATTCTTCAGATGCTGTAGTTTCTTTAAACACATTGCTGCAGTAAACTGCTGACTGCTTCTTCTCAAACTGCCTGAACTGCTCTCTGTTCTCTCTCTCACATAGCAGGATCATTTTGAAAGTGGTCCGGAAAGCTTTGTTACACAAGGCATAGCACATCGGATTCACTGTGCTATTGACATAACAAAGCCAGTAGCCCAGAGCCCACAGAGCCTCTGGAATGCACCCATTACAAAAAGTATTCAGCAGTACCATGATATTGTAGGGTGTCCATGTAATAATGAAGGCAAAAAGGATTGCGCTCAATGTCTGTGCAGCTTTTTTCTCTTTGATGAGAGTCGTTCTTCTGCGTTTATTGATCTGTGTCCTTGTCTTTAAGGCAAACTGCTTAGCCAGGGTAGCGTCTTTGTTGGAAATAGCTGCCATTGAGGACTTGGTAGTCAGGGCTACTCTGCCTGTGCTCAGGGTTGTACAGGTGGACATCGACTGGACAGATATCTTGGAGAAGTGCTGGTGGTAGGTATGGACCTCCTTCTTGTTTCCACCTTTTGTCGAGGTGCTGTCTCTGAATTCCTCCATAGATCTTTCTCTATTCTCCTCCGAAACAGTCAGCGCCTCAGGAGATATAAGTTGCAGTTTGCTATCTGCCTTCAAGCTGGGGAGGTTGAGAACGATGGAGAAGATGGAATGGCATTCAGGTATCTCCTCCTCATCTGAAGAGACCGGCTGCTCATTGGAGACACCCATGTTGTTCCAGCTGTCGCCGCTGCTGTGGTCCTGCTCCCCCTCACAGCCTCGTCCCGCGGTGTAGGGCCAGAAACCGAAGCAGCTTAATGTTCTTCTGGGCACACGCGTATGCGCCTGTTGTGTCATCTCAAAAATGCTGCAACTCTGGGAATTGCCAAGCTGGTGAATGAAGTGCGACTTTTCTCTCCTGCTGCCTGAGGCCTGCAGAACAGCCAGCTCTTTTGAGCGATTCTCCGTCTCTATGTAGATCCTCCAATACAGCACAATCATGATGGTGACTGGCAGGTAAAACGCAGCTATTGCCGTGCAGAAGGTGATGATGGGCTCCGAGAGAAACGGGATGAGACATTTATCAACTGGCACAGTGCGTGCTCCTGCGAAGTACTGCCATAACAATATGGCGGGTGCCCAAAGCACAAAAGAGATTAACCATGCCGATCCAATCATTATCCAAGCTCTTTTGGTTGTTCTTTTAGCCCTATAAGTGAGAGGTCTGGTTATAGAAAAGTATCTATCAAAACTTATAACTAAAAGATTCATAACGGAGGCATTGCTAGCTACATAATCAATGGCAAGCCACAAATCACATGCCCAGTTTCCCAATGCCCAGTGGTCCATTATTATATAAGTTGTATAAAGATTCATTGAACAAAGACCGATGATTAAATCTGCAAATGCAAGGCTAAGGAGGAAGTAATTATTCACAGTCTTTAGCTGCTTGTTCACCTTGAATGAAACCAGTACAAGAATGTTACCAATGATTGTAACTAAGGATAACAATCCAGAAAAGAAGACGATGAGGATGACCTGCCAGATTTGATGCCCCCCCAGGGGATCGTACACCAAATCGGCTGTAAATGTAGCATTTGTCAAGGCTTTTATGCTGGAATTCTCGCGGAAAAATGGGTCAGTTTCACTTTGATGTTCAGGCCACTGATTCCCCGGAATAGCAGTGGGTTCCAGGAAACTCTTCTTTCCTTGCAGATTGTTGGCCAGATACAGACTGACGTCTGTGCTGTTGTAACTTGCATTCATGATGATGCTGTCACATATTCTACAATAAAATAGAAACATTGTAAACAACAACTGAGGAAACTTCCAGTGTTTTCCAGTAACAAGAGCTAGGTTCACATTTTTAAGATGTATACAGATTTCAGAATACTAAAGAATAATCGGTAACACTTTACTTAAGGGGACACAAATAATGTCGTATCATACTCTTATTTATGTATTTATTAACCACAATCTTAGTTACATACTGATCTTACACTCCTTCATCATTAATGAATCATTCCTCATCTTTTATCACAAGTAGGTGATATATGTGTCCATGATTAGTAGTCCAGCAGCAATTGAGTTACTACTAAGTATTTGTGCCCCCTCAAGGAAAAGTGTTGCCAAATAATCTCTACAGATGCAGAATATCATATCATTTGCGCATCGATATATATGTTACGTAACATTCCATTGAGATGGAAATAAGGAAGAGAAGTGTACCTGAGAATTTCTTTATTAGCTGAAGATATGAGATCTGAGAGCCAGAGAAAAGGAAGGTGATCCAGACAGATAACACCAAGTGTCAAGGGATGGCATCCAATAAGGAACTATTGATAACATAAGCACAGAATATGGAAAAACAAGCGTATTCCTTGAAAACACCTAGATAAGTAAAGAAGACTCACTGCTAGAGACTTTCTTAATGATGTAATACAAAGAAACCCAGTAGTTGGCAATATTAAACATTTATCTCCCTGCAAAGAGAAATTCAATACAAGTAATAAATATTACAATCAATGTTACATTGTACCACATACCTCTATAAAATAAAGTAATGGAAAGGGCCTCTATATTATTGTAATTTCATATAGTACCTGGAATAATTAAGTAAAATGGGAAAACATCAATACTGTAACTACAGAATTAAGAAAAAAATCACAGACAAAACGTCTTGCTGGAAATCTTCTGTCATGCCTGCCTTTTATTTTTATTCATTTTTATTTTTTCACTGTGTTTCATTTTAAATTGGTTACAATTTACTTTATGACATCAGAGTTCTTCCAAGTATAATAATAGGTTGGCTGCTCTGTTCTCTAGACAAACACAACAATGAAGATGACAAAGCCATTACCAGAAGGAAATGACTGAGACATCTTGCTTGCTAAACAGATTATTTCATAATAAATTACATTTTGTAATGCCGTGACATTTAATAAGTAAACAATCAACATGGGAATACAAGTTCAGAGAGAGAGAGAGCTTCTTTCTGAGCGCTATAAATGGTTTAATAGAGCAACATGTAATTACCAGTGTTCAATGCAGATGGACAGAAACACGGTTCAGGTGGTGCTTTGTGCCTCTAGAGAAGATGTCCTGGATGTCTTATAAATTATATAATGAATACATTGGGGAGCGTCATAAAAACGATTCTCTTCATCTTTACAAAAGACCATAGAACAAGAAATCTGGGGGAAAATAATCATTATTTATACACACACACACACACATACTGAATTATATTTCTGGCATTAATTAACATGTAATATAAACGTTCAATACAGAAAGCCAGCGTTCTACAAAACTTGGAACGAGGCCTGTTAATAGGCTATCCCTGTTAATAATAAGCTTTGTGACACTGACACTGTAAGTTAAGTGCCAAGCGAGGGGCGAGGGCTCTTCCTCTAATGACTTAATATTATGGGTTATGAGCATGTTACAGTAGTACCAACAAATCCCTGCTGATTATTACTTCCTGCCTTTTATAGTTACGGTTAATGCTAGTTGAATGCTAGTAAAAGTCATAATCAATTTACACAATGGAAGTAAAGCATATCAGTATCTCACAAGTAACAAGGAAACCGCTGTCCTTTGTCTTTACAGTAATGCATGCTAATCTCCACCTATTTCCTGCTTAACCAGCTTATTCAGTTTACAAATGTAAAGCTCTGTGTAACAGAGCTGGATAGTACAAAAGCCAAAGCTTTTTGTTGCTGCTATTTCTAAATGGATAATTGTATAAGTGTACAGCATGTTGGAATTCTAACACAACATAAAAGTCCGTTATATAACTCTAGTAACACTCTACTTACTGCATCTAAGAGGAGAGCTTCACTGCTAACGTGGCTGATCTTTTATTTATAGTTTGTCTCCTCATCCAAGCATCTCCACCGCTGATCCTGAGACCATTAATACAAGATGAAATAAGAGACTTTGTCTGAATACAGTACTAATGAATGTCAAAAAAAAAAAATCAGTACCTGTATACATTTGATTTTTTTACGTTACTGTCCTTAAAATTGTATTTTCGAAGGACAGTTTACACTGTCATTCAGAGATGTTTCGTTATCCTGTCTGTACCACAGTCATGCTATAAGTAACCAGTTTACAACAGTACTTTCACGTTTATTATTAGTGTTAATATAACTTTGAAAGACAAAATGATTTATTCTCCTAAAGTGTTACAGAAAGTTAAAATGAGGAGAGTAAATACCATTAATATCAATTGATTTAATACTTAAATCACTGCCTTCATGAAAACACCCAATTACAAATCGTTATAGAAAATGATTAGCTATTTGTAAACATAACCAGATCAAATGAAATCAAATTAACAAATTAAAATCAATGCTCTAATACAGTATTATGCTATTTGGTCAACAAATGAATACTCTTGAACATATTCACATACATTATACATAGATTTTTAATAAACTTTACTTACCCTTGCGAAAATCAAACAGTATAGAGAAATAAGGAGTATCCACTTGCTCTGTGAAAAGTCAGATCCACTTTGAACAGCAGCTTTGTCCAAACTAGGGCACAACTGATTCATTTTCTCAGATTGTGCGGCTGGGTGGCTGTTCTCACCCTGCACTGCTGGTCAACATCTGCTCTCTATAGCATAAAGTAATTGAATTTTCAAAAGCGCCGGGCAGACGGATCCTTGGCTGCTTCACCGTGATTGGATAAGGTGCCAGCATCTCTCGCAATAGTCCAGCCTGGCTAGTCATAGCAAAGGCATATATCTAACAATAGAATCCTGGAAACAACACACAATACTTCATGTTAGGGATATATGATTTCAGATAGAACATTACACACTAAGTTACGGTTTAGAATTTATATACAGAGATGTGAAAGAATACACCCACTTTCATTCCTTTGGTTTTAAATATAGGCTATAAGGGTGTGGATAATATAAATAAATAACAATTACACATCAGAGCATAGTGACAATCATCTGGTCCTGAAATCTTAGCCTCGGAAGACAGAAATTTCATTGTCACTCTTTATTCAACAAAAGTAAATCAAAATGCATTAATCAGGTGAGGAAACGTAAGCGTATGCTTATTGATTCCATGGGAATTAAGATTTACCGATTAGTAGTTGGTGGTACAGCTGTTGGAGTCGGTCAGCGTACTTTACATGATACATCTATCCATCTGCAGAAGGTAGTACGGAGCTAGAAAGCTACACCAGATTTCATACGCCTCAGAATTACAATTAGAAGCTTTATTTTATCATTGCATCATGTATAATGAAATTTCAAAGCAGCTGCCCCTTCAGATGCAACGAAAAAAAAGAATATTCAATCATTTACACCGTAAATCCATCCATCCATCCATCCATTTTCCAAACCGCTTATCCTCCTGGGTCGCAGGGGATCCGGAGCCTATCCTGGAAACGATGGGCACGAGGCAGGGAACAACCCAGGATGGGGGGGGCAGCCCATCGCAGGGCACACTCACACACCATTCACTCTCACATGCACACCTACGGGCAATTTAGTAACTTCAATTAGCCTCAGCATGTTTTTGGACTGTGGGGGGAAACCGGAGT
>JAODJX010000065.1:9728421-9741239 GCA_026776945.1 Isichthys henryi | reverse complement strand
CCATTGCTTCCAGGATAGGCTCCGGACCCCCCGCGACCCAGTAGGATAAGCAGTTTGGAAAATGGATGGATGGATGTAACCAGGTGAAATGAGTCCAACAAAGAAATTGGTTTCATAGGATTTTTAAAGCAGGGGTTCTGATTTTCCAGATTATTGATAGGTACAATTTTTAATATACCATTTAAGAATAACAATTTATTGGCTGTTTCAATCCCATTGTATTAAATAACCAAAAAGAATTTATTCACTAACAAAATCCTTTAATGAAAACCGAACTAGGCTGTTTTTATATTCTGTGGTCACCAATATTTTTTGTCTTAAGAATGCAGTAATTAAAATTCATTAAACATACATTAAACATGTAAAAGCTCGTATGGTGTAACACATTTTCTTAGTTAATTGTATTAAGATTTGTCTGTTAGTATATATATTAGAGGAAAGTGCATTGAAGATCAAAGGCATTCAACTGATTCTGCTTGAAGTAGCCAAACCAGATAATTCTTGTTACTTTCATAAAGACTAACAATTATGCCACACTCCACAAATATGTAGAACCTATCTTTTGTACTGTGCTATAAATCACTAAGCTGTTTTACTTAGGCAACATAACTTGCATGATTTATGTGGGTGGATAAGAAATGTGATCCAAGGACCTGCATGCAACCTTAAAGATCACTTTCTCCGTACAGCGCAGTGGAGAAGGAGGAGAAGTCCAGGGCCCCTTGTATTGCCCCAGGCCCGCGATAGGGGGGCATCCTCATGATGCAGTATTCTGCCTGCTCTGGGGGCAGCTCCCTCCTCAGCTCCTCTTCCAGGATGTATGGCTGTGGACACAAGAGAGTCTTGCATAACTCTTTGGTAACCATCCATCCATCCATGCAATCTTCCAACTACTTATCCAGCATAAGGGCAGGGTGCTGGGACTTATTGTAGGGAGTACAAGGCTCAAGCCGATGGAAAACATTTAAAAAAAAAAAGATGAATTGCATGTCCATTGCAGGGCACACAAACTCAAATCTTTGAACTGGAAGTATTCATATTTGATTAATTTATTGGAAACACATTTCCATTTGACTGTTCTACAAATAGTATCGCTTGTGTTAACTTAATAACATTGCCACTCTTTTATACTACTACTGCAACATAATCCACAAAAAGTAATGGGGCAAATTAAAGTCTTATAATTTCACTTCAAATGTACTTTAAGCTTTGGTTGGAAACTTATTATTAATAGTTTGCATTCCCATTAACATACTGTCCTCTTGCTCAAAATCCTAAAAGCATGTAGAAGGTGGGGTGATTACCAAGTAGCGGGATATAGATTGTAGCTCTGTTTGGTAGTCACCCTTTTAGCCTGTGCTGCCCCCTAGTGGAGTGGAGTGTAGCCCACCTTATCACTTGCCAGAATCCTGAATGAAGCAATGACCTGCTCTGCTGTATCAGTCTCAGCAGTCTCTCTGGTCATGAAGTCAATGAAGGACTGGAAAGACACTACCCCGATAGCGTTGGGGTCCACCATCGTCATGGTGCGGGCAAATTCCACCTCACCCTGCATTCGGCATTGCGTAGATGGAACAGGCTCAGTGTAAAGACAATCAAATTGTGTTCTTCTACATGACTGCTCATGAAAATAGTTCTAGGAAACAAAAAATCTAATAATTACGAATACTTGTCACTTACGTTATGTGAAACGCATGACATCATGCCGATATTGTTCCTAACCTACATCTCACAAGCTGCATACACTGATATATTTAGGGGCTGTATCTTTTTTCTATAATTAAAGCCATTCGCCCTTAGAAAACATCCATCCCCTCTCAGTTGTCATTCACCCTACTTGAATGCATACATTTAATTTCTACCGGTATAACTGAATATGCTAAGCTCTATTGGCTGCTCTCCATGCATTACTAGTTTCCTTAATATTGTAGATTCCAGTTTTCCTTTACAGCCTTTTCAAGAGATTACAGCTGTATGCATTGGTAGACCAGTGTGCCTACCAAGTCATAGCCCATGGAAATCAAGCATGCTCTGAAGTCATCTGTTTCCATCGCTCCTTTCTTCTTCTGTGGGGTCGGCAGGCCATTGGAGAGAAATAGAATCGGGAAGAGAGGTTTCAGGAAGATCAAGAGCAGGTTTCGAGGGACGTTAAAGGAGAATCGTATGCCAAGGTTAGAGGGAGAAGTATTCCTCAACTATGTTTACATGAATGTTGATGTAAATTGAAATTCTGGAATTTTGGTTTTAAACACAAGTGCGTATTAACATTGATAAAGTGACATACTTATGATATCATTATTAATTAAACAAGAAAAAGCTAACATTCTGAAACAAAAGGGTTAAATGGACCAGCGACGGCTAAGCAGCAGTGGTACGCTACCCTGTCAAAGTGGTTAAAGGACGAGCGGAAATCATTCATCTGCTTCTGGCTGATGCCCTTGGCGTCCCGGGTCAGAATCTGAGTTTCGACTTCATTGATCGTCCGGGCAATAGTGGTAAGCAGAAGCTCCCAGCCAACACGGATGTGCTGTCATCCATATAGGGAAATTTGTCAAATGAAGCTGCAAGCTTTGAACATGTTTAGCTTTCAAAATCTATAATTATACTGTAGAGCAGTTCCATACTTTAGGGCTAAAATATATGCAAGTACGTAAAAGACGAAAGTATAACGTTTTTAAAAATCATTTGCAAACATTAGTGATCTGAACAGATGTAACTAATCCTGCTTTCAAAGTATCCTTGTGTTTTAAGAGAAGTGTAATAGACCCATGCAGCACCTCCATGGTATAGTTGGTGTGCTTGTTATCAAAGATAAGTGATTCTTGTATGAGCTGGTGGTCGCCCTCCAGATGGTCGATATTGTGTTTATAGTTGACGATGACGTCCTCATACTGCTTCAGCTGAATCATCTGATCCTCAAGGGTCCCATTCGTTGAAACAGAACAATGTCCAATTTCCTGCCAAAGGAATCAAGCAATTTCTACTCACACTCACCATCAGTAGTGAAATCTATGTGTCCCAGAACAATCTTTTAAATTTCTTCCTCATGATACTTAAATAGAAACTAAAAACATGTCCTAGTCTTAACCCCGAAGACAGAGTTATGACACTGATTTAACATGGATTCTAGGTAGTTTTTTAATTAAAGGAAACCGATGGCCAATCTCAGACCTCCATTCTTGTCTGTATCCAGGGCCCAATGAGGTTGGCCTGGGAGGAAAACTGGCGTCTGAGGCGTTCATTTGAGTGCTGGCGACTTAGTTCCTCTTGGAGGGAACTGTCTCGCCGAGGGACCAGCTGCTTCACCTGCTCACACAAACACATACATATGGTGGGTTACACAGTCGTGGAGATGTGACCTAAATCCTGGTAGTTAAAGTGCCAAAATAGGCTGCTGTAGCCTTAAGAAAAGTATCTTTAACGTTATGTACTTTGAAAATATTAATGGGCAAAGTGCAAAACTATCTAAAAAGTGTTCAGTGTAAGTATTATTGTTTTAATTAAGTTATTACAGGTATTACTGTAAAAAAGCAAAGCATTTTTCATCATCTTTGTCATTATTAACAAACTCATTAATACGTTTTATAGCAAACAAATAAATAATGTATTACTTGATTTTTTTTTTGCTGAATAAATGACTCTTTGTCTTACAAAAAAAAATAAAAACTGACCACTAAAGGTTCTTGGAATTGTAAGAATTTCCGATGCTACCTTGTCCCACTTGGTGTGGATCTCCTCCGGGCTGATGGTGCTGTAAGGGTTGGTCAGACTGCCTCTGAGGCCATAGCTCTGCGTAATCTTCTGCACCTCGTTGTGGATCCCGAGGATGGCCTGCCTCTCGCTGTCCGCCATTGGCAGCGTGGCCTTGAACTGCTCATGAGCCGAAATCAGATTCTAGGACAAGAAAGATTAATCACAATATAGGACCAGTAATATTCGGATTAAATACAAGAAAATCTGCAGTCTTGTACACAAAGACATGCAACCACAATTCCATGTCAGTGGGCTATACAGCACTAATAAGTTTAAGCTCTGCCTTGACCATTGAACAAATACATAATGTTGTCAGTTTTAAACGCAGATTCCAATTGAAAAAAGTGGATTGCATCCTTTTCCCCCAAAGGTACACATTTCTTCTCTGATATTGAATAGATTGTTATCTTAACTCTGTGTTATAAGTATAATAATATTTCAGCTAATGCTGAGCATACCTGAACCTCCTCAACGCTGTGTACCATGAACATGTCCTGAAGATCCTCCATGGCACTCTCCATCCAGTTGTTAAACAGCGCTGATCTCTTAGCGTATTCCAGCCAAAGCTGATCAATAGTTTCCAGCAGTTTCTCAGTCCTCTGGAATCCAAAATAACCCAAGAAATTTTGCTTAGTCATATTGGACTTACTAATACGACATGTATTTACCGAAGGAAAAGAATGCAAACAATTCTCAAATTCAACATCTCACACAACAGCTACAAAATCATGCACATTGTTGGGAATTTAAGAGGCATATTTCTTCTGGAAAGACAACACAGAGATGCCACACCATTCTTCTCATTGAGAGTTAACTGAACTAAGAGTTAACTAATAATGCTGAGATTAAGTTAGTGGATTCTTCATTTTCCCATTTTTCTGTATAATATATAGAAATTGTTTGTGTGATCGGTGTCCTGTGATCAATGTCAACACACCAGTTTCTTTTTAAAGACAATACATCTACTGGAATTACATACTGAATAGCCCGGTACATGCCAGAATATTCTAGAATCCTTGCCTGGTGATGTACCACCCACTTTTCCAATTGACTGAAAATTCCATTTCAACCCTGCCTTTACCTCGAGTGCCTCCCTGCGTTTCTGGGTCAGGGTTCCCAGCTGATCCCACAGATCGCATATCTTCTGGCACCTCTCATTCACTGCAGCTACAGCGTGGTAGTCCAGCTCGCTGAAGAAACCAGACATGACAGATATATACTCCGCTGCTTCTAAGCTTCTAAGTTTACTGCTTCATAGTCCATTTACATTTAATTTCAAATTGCATCCATGGTAAAAGACTGAAAGGGTCAGGCATGAAAGGTTTGACATACTTCGAGAGTTTAAACACACGGACTGGGAACTGTTCTTTAGTCATAACAAAACATACTGCCTAAGGTAAAATAATCATAATCTTTCATAATCTTTAAAGTGTATACAGTACCTATACAAGACCAGTAAGAAAATGTGGCAATATAAAAGAACTCCATATATGAGTATAAGCAACTTAATGTGAATATCAAATGAGATCCCATGTTCTGGAGGACAAGCAACATGAATGGTTACTTTAGCTCCTGTGCAAGGGCTGCAATCTGCTCCACTCGATCTTGATGGGCTGCCAGATCACTCTCAAATGCCTCGTGTTTCTTTAGTAAGGCACGGACGTCCATTAGCGATGCTGACTCATAGTCCTTCTGAGACAAAATATGATCTTTACCTGTATCATTCAAAACAGGAGGTTGTGTTTTTGCGTAAATCTCAAGAACCAAACACAGAACTTATTCCACAACACTATTTATACTTAACCTTATACTAGCACACATCAGAAACTCTGCTTACTATATGATAAGACTCTCCAAAAGTCCTAATAACTTACTCGACAGATACTTTAATTGAAAACAGTTAAGGGCCTCACTCATGAGTTCCATGGTGAAACCACTCTGCCAACACTGGGATTTGAACCAGCAACTTTCCGATAAGGAACATCATCGTAGCCTGCTAAGCCACACACTACCAACCCAAAAGCAAACTTACCATGACCCCAGCTCTCATGGGTGGAGGCTTTCTGGCGGAATTTCTCAGCCAGGTGCTCCAGACGTTCCAGCCTGCGAATCTCATTCAGGAGCCACTCCTCGTAGCCCTTCTCAGCCTGCTCCAGTCCCTGCCAAGCGCCTGCGATGTCCTAGCAAACATCCCATCAACAAACAGGACTTAAAGTTAACACAATTCAAAACAAAGTTCCCCACTACCATGTATGGAACGATACTGAAAGCAGGGGAAATATTCTTTCAAATACTATCTGCTCAGAATTCTGTCTGCAGATTTTCCTCTATAGTGTTTCTTTAGTGTAGAGCTGTAGCCTGTTTACCACGTGTGTAGATCATTGCCTGGGTCTTCTCAAACTGGGCAAAGTCATGTGACTGGAGCTATTTGTATTAAGTTTCATCTTGCCTTGAGTCATGCAAAAATGTATACATTTTTATACTTTTCTTAGACCCTGAAAATCCAATTACAATTGTTAGGCCAATCCTGACATTTATATCATCCATCTACAAGTCTGTTCCCTCATGTCAACTTCTTAGGTTTATCTTTTGGTCCTAATTCATGAACCTAGATTATTGTCTAATATTTCCATTCATTGCTTCTCATTGCTAACAATGCTTCACCCCTGTTTAACACTGAAAAAAACAGTCCTAATTTAACTTGACATTCCCCATCCCAGCCAGAGAAGTTCTCACATCTTAAGACCCCATTAGTGGGAATCTGTTCCTCAGTGAGGAATGTGATCATGTGAGGTTATACTAGCACAGTATCTCCTCATACCTCTACGTCAACACACTGCTAGAAAAGGACACTTCAAAACAAAACTGTTTTGCATCAGGGCAATACTGCACATGTTGTGAAGTATGCAGCATGTTGTTTAGTCACTTTGTAAATGTAATATGTGAAGTATATTGTCCAGTCAGTGTGCCCGTGTCTATGTGGCGGTTGTATATTTAATTCACCTTTTTATTCTGCTGCTGTTGTGAGTGTTTGTGGGAGTTACACAAAAATGTTCTGAAGACAGAACAAAAAATGATTGGCTCAGAGAGAAAGCCAATCTGATTTGCTCCGCCTCCTCTAGTTGCTTGGACCCACCTCCTCTACAATCTGATTGGTTGTGACATGATAAATATCTAAATCTGTTTCTTCTTAGAACATCATCGTATTATTTAATAAACGTGCAAATGCAGCACAATGTGGCTCATGGAGACGATATTTCTTACTGCACAATTACACATACAGTATACTGATGGGCTGACAGTGACGATCTCTTGAATGCTGAATCTGAATGAACTTACCGACACCATCTTTCCTTCCGAAGGCATGAAGGAAGGCCGGTTGCTGATGCGGAGCTTGGTCTGCAATGTATTGAAGTTAATCTCCAGCTGGCATTTCTCCTGAACCTTGGGCGGCTTGTGTAGGCGTCGATAATCTCGGAAATCCTCCAGCTTGGCCTGCATGGCTGCCATCGTCTTCTCTGAGGTACGGTTCTCCAGCCATGGAGTGGTACGATGTATCCATTCAAGAAGCTTAAAACAGCACAAGAAGCATTGCTATTTATTTCCCACAAATAGCTTTATTAAATATCCATCCATCCATTTACAGTACCAAACTGCTTATCTTACTGGGTCGTGGAGGGTCCGGCGTCTATCCCGGAAGCAATGGGCACGAGGCAGGGAACAACCCTGGATGAGGGACCAGCCCATCGCAGGGCACACTCACACACCATTCACATGCACACCTACTGGCAATTTAGCAACTCCAATTAGCCTCAGCATGTTTTTGGACTGTGGGGGGAAACCGGAGTACCCGGAGGAGACCCCACGACGACATGGGGAGAACATGCAAACTCCACACACATGTGACCCATTCGGAGACTCGATCCCGGGTCCCAGAGGTGTGAGGCAACAGTGCTAACCACTGCACCACCATGCCACCCCCTTTATTAAATATTCACATGAGTAAATTGATAAAATTGAATGTTGTCATAGATATAAGTGTCTGGCAAACTAAAAATAAACCCAGTAATCCTCAAACAATGTTTTTTTGATGATTCATGTAACGTTATGTCCATATTTGATGTAATTCTATTTTACTCCGAGTTATAATTTCCATTTGAGCAAAAAATACTTCTCCCAAATGCCTCATCATATATTCATCTGTGGGTCTGTACCTCACTGGCTAACTTCTCATATTCTTCCATCAGCTTCTCGTTCTCCTGGTTGACACCCAGAACTTTGCAGATCCTGTTAGCCGCAGTCTCCGCCTGCGAAAGCAAGTTTCAATAATGCAAAACCGGAAAAGGTGATTCTTATGTCTTTTATTTTTTATTATGTATTTTTTAAGAAATGGCACCGTCCAGCGAATAGTAGTGAGAAGTAAAGGAAATGCAATTAAAAATGAACATATGCATAAAATCATATGCAAAAATATGAAATGTATACCTGTTCTGCTCCGGCAAAAGCATGGTAGAAGCAGGACACATAGGTCATGATGGCTCTCTCATCTGGTTTTGGGGTGTTTACAATATCTAATTGTGTATCAGAAGTGGAACCCAGAAAGAAGACAACAGGGAAAATAAATGAAAATAAAGATGAAGCAGGATGAAGGCAAATAAAGGAAACTGGGCTGATTCTTAACAGCACACATCTCTTCAACGAAATAATTCTGTACACAAACTGAATTTGCTTAAATGTATTTACAAATGGGTTATATCCAATGTGTCAGCTTAGTAACTAAATATTCAAATACCCACCATCAAATTAAGTGCCAGATCCATTTAAAGATAATTCATGGTTACCACTAGCTAAATTAAATTTAAACTTTTCAAACAAAATTTACCAGTTGTACTTGTCTCCACCATGGGCTCAAATTGTCAAATTTGGTTGTGCAAGAGAAAGCAGGAACCAAAGCAGCATTGAACGTTTCTTAAAGTATGAACCATTTTGTGCTGAGAATTTCCTAATTACATAACTTCCTAATAAGTCTTTCAAAAAGCAAATTACCTTCAGCATCCAACATTTTAGGAATGTCCAGGTGCTTTTCTGCAATTTCAAAGGCTAGGTTCAGATTACCAAGAGGATCATCCTGTAGTAAATAAAGAGAAGAAGAATTGAATTATTGCAAAATCAGCTCCAATTATTATATACAATGATGATATATTTGCAATGCAACGTAAATAAAACCATAAAATAACTGAAATAAAAAGGAAAACAAACTTTTTATTTCTGAAAGCCGTTATGTGTTCTGCTGAATACCAGATTCATTTAAAGCAAATGATTCAATATGTACCACAAACACTCATGTTATAATATCAAAGGAATCTATTTCTCTGTGCTTGAGATTGTTATGTTCGTATTCAAATACAAAACAAAATTAAAATAATCTAATGAGAATGTTCATTTTCTTGTTAATCTATGTAAAGTGAGCTATTGGGTCATGTGTGATGTTCTAAGAGAAAACGTATGTAGGTATCTGTCATATTACTTGTACCTGCAGGATCTGGACATGAAAGGACCGACCAACTAACTTTTTAAACAGACTTTTATCTTGTACAAGCTTTTGCGACAGCAGCAGAGCCAACAGGTGAATTAAATATACAACCCCCACACAGATTATCCCTATTGGTCAATGCTGAGGTCAGGAGTTTCATAAACAAACAATAATAAGTCTAGGGGAGTAGCTGTAGGGTTCCACTTTCATGCAGTGCATGTTAGGACTAGCATGCTGTTGAGAATACTACAGATGACCTTGTTCAGCTTGGCGTAGTCAATGAGGTCAGGCCGATGCCTGTGTATCAGTGCACAGAACGACAGACCATCCTTCCAACTTTACAGAACAAGGGAAGAACATTTTTAAGATTACTGATAAGGAAAAACTTTAGAAAATAAATAAAAAAAAACTCATATACAGTCAGTCCTGCTGCAACACGTGATATCACACTGCGATTGATATATTAATACCCAAGTCCAACACAATGCAGAATCGTATTTGTGTGATTTTCAGCAAGAAACACACTATGTGAACTACAATGTGATATGGTCTTAGCAAGAAACACTTCTTGCATGCAGAATATCAGCTATCCAAGGGAATAATAATGATGCATGATTCTGAAACAAATCACTCCTTTGAACTGGTTCTTTTCAGCATTGCCTTCAGTGCCTCTCTACATACCGAAATCTGTTGTATTTGTGCTGTGTGCATGGTGGCTGTGGATCACTACTCCCGGATAAGGATGGCCAAATGCCATTTTATGAACCATTTGCTGTACTTTCTGTCCCCACTAGATGGTGCTCTCTGTGCAAAAAAAGACTTAATCCGAGTTCAACCCATTCAGTTGAAGCGGTTACTAGGAAATTCTGGTGAGACTCATAAGACCCACTGGAGATGTTTATGATATAATTTATTAATGTATTATTATTATTTCTTATTTAAAATGCATATAATTACATACTTTGCCACTGGTGTAACTGGTTTAATTATTTAATTCATTAATGTTAAGGAGTCACACTCCTCTAACCCTATCTAATGAAAAAAAAAACAGTCAAGTATTATAATCCAACAAAAGTAAAATATTTTCAATTTGATGCTACTGTATTGTTACCACCACAGGTCTTACCTGACATGGAAATTTTGGACATTGACATTCCTGTAGGGGGCAGTTTTTCTCTGACACCACAAGAGAAGACCTTCCTTTGCAGACGTTTCTGAAAAGTTTGTAATATTTTGATCTATGAATCCATTTTCTTTGAATGATCTGCAGGACTGCAGTGCCCACTGAACCTCTGTGTCACCCAGACATTATAACTGTACAACAGAACCTAGGAACTCGAACGCCTCTTAACTCCTCCAACTCGAACATCAAATGAAGTTTAAAAAGGCAATTATTGGGATCTTGAACGGATTAAAATCATTTGCATTATTTCTTATGGGGAAATTCCATTTGGAACTCGACCAAATCGCAACTGGACCAGCCTTCTCGAACATTCATCTTCCAAAGTACCACTGTATTTGCAAATTAAATGGCCTATTCTATTCCATTCACATGACAATAGACAACTGCAGCCTATATTAGGCTATTGAGAACTTTAAACTCATACTGCTGTTATGAATTGTCAGATATATTCACTTATATTTCATCAACCGAGTCCAGAAACTAATTCAATATAGAGCTGTTTGGAGAAATGTCGAGCTGATAATGCTTATTTGTTCCTCTTGAAAATATTTTATCATGGGAAAAGTTAATGGCAGCAGTTAGTGAAAAAATTAAATACTTTGTACTTAAGTACAGCAACTTAAAAGCAGCAGTCTAGTGAAAAAAAATGTGTCCAATAAAATATGTACTAAAATATCCGATATAGACCTAATATCCCTCTTACCTTCAACTGAAATATCGTGAATAGCAAAACGCAGGATGATGGTCCAAATCATGCCCAGAGTCATCTTGATATTACCATCCACAATTTCTGAAAAATAAATTGTAAAGAATCAATATTCTACTATTGTGCTATGCTGTGTCTTCACCGCTGTTTTGTATTTGGTAGTTTTGTATTTGGATAATAATATGATTTTGATCTATTTGTAAGTCAATGATATTTGACTGAGGATTTCAATTTAACGCATTTGGTAGAAAAATAAATTGTAATATATTTATTTTTTTAGTTATTCCAGTTATGGTCTCTAGGAATCAGTTTGTAATAATGCAGTCATGTTGTTTTATAAAAATTGTACCTTCGGCTCCAATGGAAACAAGTTTGACACCTTTGCTAATAATAAAATCCAGTGCTTTATTGACATTAGCTATTTTGTGAAAACGCATCTTTCCTCTGTCTGGTTTTGGTAGCCTTTCACCTGTAATAGAAATCAAATGGAAGGGTTTCAGTAAAAACTATACTGAATAAAATCTCTATAGACATATTTGTATTGTCATTGTTATCATTATTTATATACTGTGTATTGATATATATTATATATATATATATTATTTTTTATTGTTACTATTGCACGTATCGCAGGACAAAATACATTCTAGACAGCTACTACTACAGGTCATTGCTGGCTGTGCAGATTATTCATTGAGCAAATAAATAAACATTGCTGGTATTAATGTAATTATGAGATGTTGACAATGGACTGACAGAATGGCAATGAGCTGAAAATTTTTTTTGTAAGACTCTAAGCTACATTTTCTCTTTAAAAAGGGATGGAATCTTAATAGATGAGGTACAGTGGTTCTAAGCATCTCAGTCAGTAAAGGAATTTGCTGGACTCTGCAGGGTCGTCTGTGGCTTATGGAATATGCCATTGTGTCAAGAGTCGACAGCAGTTCATAATTAGCAGGGATCCGTTTGGAGTGACAACAGAGTGCAAAAGCAGGCAACGGTATCTAGTGTGATTGTTTTATCAGTGCCTCAGAGTCATGTGACAGACAGCATCTCTACAATGTGTCGTTCAGCACGGTGCTATTTACACTATGTACTATGGTAGGATATGTTATGGTTGTGCTTTCATTTAAGCAAAACTGGCAATTCTTATAAATAAATTAGGCAAATTCAGTGATCCCAGTATGACTGGTAAAATCTTTAAGTAGCTGTCTTAATGCTTCCATTGTGGGGATATTTTTATCTGCTATCTAATTGGCTGCTTATCTGTTACTATTCCAGTTAAGTACAGAACCTGAAATAACTTCCAAAAGAAGCATGAGTTTGAGGCCATTCCGGAAGTCTTCTTCAATGTTCTCGATTTGCGTTCCTGCTTTCCTCAGATGCGAGTTACACCACGCTGTGAAAGTCTATGGCAGAAAAACAAAAATGCACCTGAAGGCACTTATTTGACATTTTAATACGAAATGAATTGGAATAAGGTCTGGTTGACTGACAGGTTAAAACAAAAATGAGCAATTTTAAGGCATCGCTAATAAAACATTTTCATCTGGGCCATGAATTCCATCCATCCATTTCCCAAACCGCTTATCCTTACTGGGTCGCGGGGGGTCCGGAGCCCATCCCGGAAGCAATGGGCACGA
>JAODJX010000065.1:9706231-9722783 GCA_026776945.1 Isichthys henryi | reverse complement strand
GCTTCCGGGATAGGCTCCGGACCCCCCGCGACCCAGTAAGGATAAGTGGTTTGGAAAATGGATGGATGGATGGATGGATGCCTTGCAATTGGGGATCTCCCTTCATTTATGTCACATGATGAGTTTACCTTCTTTGGCCAGACTGCAGCCCCCACATCGGGGAAGACTGTGGCGCCTCCAGCCATTACATCGCTCATCTATATAGAGAGAGGAGAGGGGCAAAGACCTATGATTTCGCAATCAGTGAGGTCACACCTTACATGCAGTGGGAATCTCGAAAATGGAAGAGGACAGTCTAGGATGGATGGAGGGGACTGATGTTTATACGATGTTCAGGGAGGCACTTGCATAAAAAAGCCAGGTGGCAATGCGATTCCCAGTCCCCAGTTCCTTAAAGGCATCTGGCTCATCTTTCTATGGAAACAAGCAGAAAATAATCAACCGCTGTATATCTGTTCTGGATCATAAGAACACATGACCTCACCTGACACAGAAATACAAATATACTGTAATGAGTATGAATTTTTAGAAAATATAACTATTTAGGTCCTTCACTTACCCGACCAAAATCAAAGTGTGGTTCATATTGCCCACCAACCCCATAATTGGCAACCTGAAGAGACGAAAAGAGATTTTCAGCTTTATTAGAACTTAGAACGGTCTTGTCTAGAATTAAATATTGCAATCTGTACATTTCAACACCCCACAGGCTATTTTGCCTCCTCCTTCATTCAGTATTTGAGCTACTCTGTGGGACCACATGGGAGACATTGTCACTCCCCGTGACCCTTACCTGCAGTTCTTCCGCAGTTTCCACATCAAGGCCTGTGATGGACTCAATTCGCAGGTTAATCTTTGCGATCACTGGGTCCTCATAGCCAGTCAGCCAGGCACTGGGGTAGAAGGATGGGAGCAGGTAATGGTTAGTGAGAGCATCATCAGTGGAGAACTGCGACTGTGACTCAGCACAGACAGTATGCAGAAATACCATAATGGTAAAGGCTAAACATAGAAGTTAAACTGTCATTTGTGTACAGTTGTATCTTCTACACCTTTGCTTCAAAGACTCAAAGTTTGTTTAAATGTGTCACATTCGTGAAGGTATCACACAAAAAAACTATACATTTCTTTGATAGAATGAGACAATAGCAATGACATAAACCGCATGCTAATGGGTTATACAGAGTAACACGAGAGTAGCATGCTTCAGGAGAAAGGGTGAGTATGTAAAGAAAGTAATGGCCAGACAGAATCTCCACTTAGGAGGGCATTACACACCATGTTGAGTGGTGTGTGAGTGTGTACTGCAATGGGGTGGCACCCCATCCTGCTTTGTTCCCTGCCCTGCGCAGATAGTCTCATTTTCTTTAACAAGTCTTCACAGGCTCTCAGAACTATTTTATAATGCAAAAACATCTACAATGACGGGATGGCAAAATTAAACCGATCGACTGATATTTATTATTTTAATCACAATGCCTTTTTGTACATATCAAAATATTAATCTATTTACAAGGTCAAATTGTATCACTTCATTAAATCTTGAACTGTGTGTATATATACTCTTTAATTAGAATGATTTTATACCGTCTATAATTACACTGAAAGGAGAAAATGCAAATTGGAAATGTACACTAAACACACTGTTATTTCTTAAAAACATAATCCGATGACCTTCATCTCCTAAGTATCTGAAAACTCACACTATGAATGCAAAGATTTCTGAGGCCTACGAAACATAATCACATGTATAACACCAGTCACGTACGCAGCCTCCACAAACATCTTCATATGAACCACTTTAACCAAAAATCCACACCCAGAAATGCAAACTGGAGGATGGTTTCAGTAATGACCTGCTTGAATAAAGCCACAGCAAAATTCCACGGTTGGGTGTGTTAAATCATAAGCTTATTTTACCACACAAAACTAAAATAAAATATTGCCATAGCAACTATGTTAAAAATACATAGTTTAATTGGAAAATCAGTACTTTTTCTCTTAAATCAAACTCAGAATTTTTTCAAAGTTAGTTTATAAGATACTGCATTGTAATTTAATTGCATTTTTGATTCTGTTATTCATATTAAGCTGCAATGAATCCGATATATACCAAGTTATATTAAATCCTAAAAGTTTCATATTTGAGTTGATCTCAAAACTTATTTTTAAGTTAATATAGCCACAAGGGGGCACTCAATGGAAATCTTTAGTCTGCAGACAGAACAAAAGACAACTACCCAGAGAATGGAGATATGTAGGTGTATGAAGCAATGGTGAAATTGCATAAGTGACCATGCCGTACTTTCTTTGGACATGCAATAAGTAGTAATGTAGCCAAGACTATGCAATCAGTAGTAATGTAGCCAAGACTACATTTTTGCTTTTGACAGCGTGATTCACAGCTTGTTCAGTCTGTCATCATGCCTAAAAAGTAGTACATCTTTGCAAATTAATTATTACACCTAGTAGAACAGAGAGGGGTGAACACTCAGGTTTTTCCTACATCAATGATGAACTAAATGACGCTTGTTGAACCATTTGCAGTATTTTGTGACTCCACTAGATGGTGCTATCTGTTCAAAAAAAGGGCGCAAAGCATGCCCTGAAAGCAAACCAACATTTCCATCTGGTGGGGTAAAAAAATACAGCAAACGGTTCATGAAGCGTCATTTTGTCCATCATTGCACATCAGACTGGGATAACAGGCAAAAAAATATCTCAGCAGCCCAAAGCCCAAGGGTTTCATTGACTGATTCACTGATGAATACTGAAACTCACTTACCATTCAGTAAGCGGATAGCCTTATAAATACAGAAAACTATTTCATCGGATGCAGAGGCAGATTTCATCTTGTATTAAGTTGCAATGATGAGCATAGTTAATTTAGTAAGTAAAATATTGCATTCAGAAAACCATAGGATCAGGCAATCTGAAAGCCAGTTCAATCCGTGTTAAGTGATGATCCAGAAGGGACAGGGGAAAGGCCAGGCAGTGAGCAGAGAAGGATAACTTCCTGGGTCCCTTGACCTTTGACCCCTTACCTCTTGGAGACTCTGTACTGGGCGGTGGTGAGTTTCCCAGTTTGAGGGTCATGCACAGTAGCACGCCTTAGCTAGTTCCCAAGACCACACAGAAAGAAAAAGCGACAGAGAAAGAGGAAGAAAGCACGTTAGAAGCTGTTGATTTGCTGCTCCATGCGGTGTGATGTATCGGCTAGAGCCAAAGTGGGAGCCTTCCGGACAACCACACTCTCTAAACCACAGGACCACACTCTTAACAGCAAAACAGCCAATCCCTATCCTTTTAATGCACAATCAGTCTGAAGGAAACTAAAGTGGAAAAAAGAGTGTGAATGTAAAATCATTAGACAGGTTGAACTTCAATCATGTCATATAAACCAAAAACACACGTCCTTACCATGAACAAAATGTGACCAATATGTTTCCTAACCCTTATATTGAAGGTTACATTCTGATAAGCTTGACATGAGAACCGTCTGAGTCAGAGCTCATTTTGATGGCCCACATGACAGAGATGTGCTTTTGCTGAGGAGTGTGGTACAGTGTGGTTTATGACTCTGTGGGTTAGGCCACTTGGTTCCCCTATTCAGAAGGTCGCCAGTTCAAATCCCGTGGTCACCACTGGACCCTTGAGCAAGGCCCTTAATCCCAGTTGGTCCAGGTATCCTAAGTCTCTGCTAAGTAAGTAAATGTAGTCCAAGAATGGGAAGAGGAGACAGTGAAGAATAGAGTTCAGGCTAGGAGGTGGAGCTCAGCTACAGCCCCACCTCCATTAATCCCTCTGTTCCTGCAGGCCCTTACCTCTTGCTGATCCTGTAGTGGGCAGTCTCCAGAACACCAGTGATTGGGTTGGAGATGGTGGCCCTGCGTAGCTGTGGAGCCAACCGGCCGAGAGGAGATGGGTTACACTGTACCTACCACTCCACCTGCTGAGCTAACACTGTGCTTCATGGCCTCAGAAAGGCTCTTCACTGTTTACATCTACTGTCTCAAGAGGGGCAACAAGATGCTCCCATCCACATAAACTCCATTCCTCCAAGCTCCATGATTCTGTAAGCTATTCGATTGTACTGTTTGTCTCAAGTGAATCAAGTAAAGCAATCATACACCTAAATGCTGAAAAACTCCATGTCCACAAAGGTCCAGTTAATTATATGTGTATCATATGTTGCATACTATAGCTCAAATGTATAATTTTCTTCTTTAAATTAAACTCTTAATTAAAAAGAGAAAAGTAACCAAGTACAACAGGCAAAAATGCAGAGAAGGCAACTGTCTAAACCTCAGCCTCAAAGATGAACAGATGATAGGACAAACATCTTACAGAATCTTCAAAGTTATCCTGGAAAAAATACCCTCATTATCCATCCAGTGGCCTCATATTCAAGGTTCAGATGAACACCAGAGCCACATATCGATGGTAATGCATTGATAATGACCAACAGAGGGATTTATCTCACACCACATGGAACATGTGGAATTGAAACTCTTATTACACATGAAACATTAGTCCTATGCTGTTGCCTGTTTGCAACAGTATGAAACTCAAAGCAACCACTAGTCCAAATAAATTCTTCTCTAAAATTATGCAACACTACTTGCCTGACATTTGTGACCCGTTCCAGCAAATTACGGACTAAGTTACAGGGTACCGATTTTAGTTAAACACATAATGAGAATAATGGCCTACCTGGTTGACTTAACTTCTTTAATGACCTGTCTTTCAAATAGATAGGCAAATATATCCATTATGATACTTTAAAGATGCTTGGCATCGATTAAATGATTATGCATGAATAATCTTGAGCCAACACTCGTACACAGCTGACAGCTAGACATGACTGAGATGTCAGATTTCACAAAAGACAGTGGCGTTGTGCCAATCAATTTAGGTAGGCACGTGTCTACCCAATGTTTTGTAAAAACATAATACATAAATTAATTATTCGGTCAACCAATAACGTTCCTACATTGACTGTGAATGACATGTTGTTAAGCTTATAGTAAACTTGCAGTCAGAGTAATCTGGCTGATGAGCGAGTTTCCTCCGTCAGATCGCATCTCTTAATTCTCTCGCCTATCACTCATCATTGTCATATTCTACAGATAACTCATTCTCAATGAATTGTCACGTACTGACACTCACGACTTGCATGTCAGCGGCAGTAAATATCTGTGTATGGTTTTTTTTTTTCTCTTTTGTGTGCTTTTGAAATGGCGTCTACTAACAAATTTCGTTTGCCTGTTTGAAAAAAGCTAGCCAGAATGAGTGAAAATGGCTGCCTACCTTGTGGAAAGATAGCAAGACTGTCAGCGGGCTTTTGAATACACCCATGTTTGAGTATTTGTTTTATTTAGATGATGTCTTGCACTATGTATTAACTTATTTTATTGCTGCTGTAATCTTTAAGACATCCCATGATGTTGCATATTGATTTGAAGTTTTGAATTGTCTTATTTAATCATGGTTTTCCTGGAGCAAATCTCATTTAAAATATACGGCTCTAAAAGATTCCGAGCATGTTCCATGGTCAAATCATGTACCCATGTATCCACAAGCTAACCGTAATCCACTAATCAAGAGAACTCACCCTTGGCTTTGCCAGTTCCATGACCTTCTTGATTTCGCTGTCGGAGATGATGTCATGGTAGCGGATGATACGTGGGCGATCCCATTCGTCCTCCTGCTTCACCGGCCCTACCAGGTAGAGCGGGTTCCGGTTGTTGTCAAAGTAACGACAGAAGAGGCGGCTTTGCCTGCGAGGTGTCTATGGAAAGAGAAGTTCCCACAAACAGTGTGAGAAACAGTCCCCCATAACCATGCAGGCCCATCTTCTGACATATACTTCATTTGCTTCCAACCACTGATGTTGGAATCGCCTCATGTAACCCCCAACTACTTCCACAGTGAACTCCAATGTCACGTGCAATACCTACCCTCAGGCACCTGTTAAGTGTAATAACGGTACCTTGCTGATAGCACCCTGTCTATTGACTTAAAAGCCACATCTGCACAATGATAATAAATAGGGTGACCAGATAATCCATGTTAAAAGGACACTTTGAGCTATTTCAGGTCTTAGAAAGTGCTTTAAAACTTAAATGGTGGTTTACAAATCCTGTCCTAGATCAAAATGCTCAACCTAACATGGATTATCTGGTAACCCAAATGTTTTACTGATTGATGTTTTGATTGCAAAAAAAAAATCTTATTGATGTGGTGAAAACATTGTAAGCAGACTCTGCTTGTCTGTGGGCCATAATGCTCACCAGTTTGAGACCTTCCCCACGACACAGCTGCTCGTACTTCTTCCTCTCTGGGAGGGGGTTTTTGGACCTGCTCTTTTTAGCCGAATCTCTCTTCTCCCGCCTATTGCTCTCCTTTTTGGCCTCTGCCTGTTTCTGTTTCTCCAGCTGGTATTCAAAGTACTTCAGGTTACTGTTGGCACGCTGGTGCTCAGGATCTGGGAGCAGAAGTCACGGGAAATCGGCATGAGCCAGAAATCAAGAGTGACGTTTGACTACACCCACAAATAAACATGAGTATTTGTTTTCATGACCTTCAGGTAAATCGTACATAAATCCAGTGTGAAAGTTTAGACATACTATCTTCAGTGGTGCTGCTTCTCAGCTGTTGCAGACACTCACCTATTTCGAGCAACCTCTTGGTGAGCTCAAGGGCCCTCTCCAGCTCCCCCTGCTGGTAGATGGCATAGCTGAAATAATCCAGCACGGCCACCTTGTCGATAGTCGACTCCTCACCCTGGTCCAGTTGCCTGAGCGCCTGCGCCATCCAAAGTTCTGTGTGATAGTAGTCCGCCTCTGAATAAGCAATTTTGCCCAGTTCAAAACAGTCCTCTACCGTCATACTGCTTTTGTGGGTCACTCCTGCAATGAAATCAGCATCAACACAAAGTATGAAAATTACACATTGAAATATATTTGCTAATTAACAACATACGTAACAACACAATTCACTGACGATACTTACAAGTTACATGTATTGCTAAGTATGTATTTATTTATTAGGAAAAACTACATCGCCAACTATGGGTAATTTCACCCAATAATTCCAACCAGAATGTTTTTGAAACATGGGTCATAATTGCAGGTGCTCCATGGAAACATGAGGAGTCATACAAAATAGCTATGGATCCAGATTTGAACCCATAGTCCTGGAACGATAAAGTACTGACTAGTTTATGAAATAGTCACAGACACATGCAGGGTTGCCAACTTTGGTCAGCTGGCTCCAGTGAGATTTTCAATTTGATACAAGGTCCACATACATGTACATGCATTTACATGTACTGTATCTAACAGTTTTATTACCTTATAAATACTCTATAGGTTTTGCAAACTACCCCAACGCTTTTGATGTAGTTAATTTTAGGTTTATGATGGAAAAATAACAGATTTTCTGTATGATTTCTTGTATGAGCGTGAGAGTCTGAAAGCCTGAGTGTTACAGCAGATGCGTGACAGTCGGCACCCTTGCACATGCACTGACGGCCTGAAGCTCACCAGGCAAATTCCCTGTCGAGATGGTGTTGGTGTCCAGCTGGTAGGTGTCCTGCAGTCTTAGGAGGGCCTTCGCTGCACCAGTCTGGTCCTCATCACTGGGGAAGTACTGCCGCTGGATGGTCAGGTTAGAGATGAAACCTGGGAGGCAGAGAAAGCAAAGTGTGCTATGTAATACATTTTTATTGTATCCTTGGGACAAGAGTCAGCATAGTATTTAATGGCTGACTTTACTTGTAGATTTGGTTTTGCTATGTTTTTATAGTCTGTCAAAAATTACCGAAAGATCTGGTAACACTTCATTTGAAGTTCTCATTTATAATATAATATTATTATATATATCTTCATAATGCATCATAATGATTGATTAAACAAATTAATAAAGCATCACAACAACTTTAATTGACAGTCATAACACATTATAGTGTTGACTATAATACTTCATAAACTCCAATTAAACTCTTATCTATAATGCGTTATAGATTCTTTCATAATGCATTATAATGGTTGGTATAAGAATTAAGGATGCTTTGTACTGCATTATGAAGGTATTTATACCACACAAAGTATGCCCCAAAGCAAACAAAGAGCCCTATCTAGTGGGGTCAAAAAATACAACAAATGGTTCAAGAAGCGTCATTTTGTCAAGCACTAAAACATGGCTATAATGTGCTATGCCTTTTCATAAATATTTGTAGTCATGTTTATAATGCTTTAGGACTGCATTATGATGTGTTATGAATATGTTCATAGATTCATATAGACATGGCATTTATGGAAAGTGTTAGCAAAGATTTTTGTTCCTTCACTATTTATCATAAATATGCACTTCAGCTATAAGACATAATTAGCTAATTACTAAGAAAGATAGACAGGCGTGAGGCTTCTAACCATGAGTAACATCCTTAAGCACTAGGCTCTCCAGCTCTGCCCACTCCGTATTGAGCCTCTTCATCAGCTTAAAGGCATTGACAGGGTGTCCCAGAAAGCCTTCAGGATCTTGCGTGGCCGTGGAGGACAGAGAGTCAAGCTTGTTCGCCCACCTAAAGGAGGCCATGCAGAGACATCCAAGTTTAACCTCTGAGGCCAAAGAGGAATCTAAATGCGACTAGATCAGTGCTGAAATGATCAATTATTAACTGGAAAATTTTGAAGCTGAAATGCAAACAAATAATTACAAATACAATAAGGTAATCTGGATGCAGAATGCCCCCCACGACCCAGTAGTAGGATAAGCGGTTTGGAAAATGGATGGATGGATGGATGGATGCAGAATGCTGCTTGGATCCCAAATAATTACATGTTTTAGAGTCATGATGTTGAAATATGATTCCAGACTTCTGTCTCAGTTTGATCCTCTAAGGATCAAGTCAATGAAGCATCACTTACTTTCCTTCAGTGCCTAGGTGGCGGTAAATGGGAAATTTGAATGCAGAGACAGCCTTCAAGGGATTATGTTCTCAGATTTAATTCTAATTAATTATCGCTTTTACACTATAATTTTATGAGCACCATTTTCGGAAAAGACACAAGTGGTTTTACCAATTGTGCCACTGTAGGGCCACTGACTTGAACCGTCAACCAATTACACAATAGCATTTAGCAGAGAGTGTATCAGATGTGTTTTGTATCTAAGGAATCTCACCGTTTGATCTTTTCCAGTTTGTGCTCCTCAGCCTGAACATAATCTTTTAGCGACGTCACAAGGTCCTTCTCCGTGTATAACAGATCTGTCATTTGGCCTAATGACCAAAACAATGAAACAGAAATGCAATGCGACAGAAATGCAATGCGACAGAAATGCAATGCGACAGAAATGCAACGCAGGCTTCCCCCATTTATTAAATTGTATCCTTTTATGTTATATTTTGGACCTAGAATAAAGATATGGATCGTGGTTGCTTTAAATACATGCTACAAACACAGAATATATAAAAACGCAATACAGAACGGCATGGCATTTAAAATGTTAGCTGTTATTTGGCGATTTAAAAGCAGAAGCAACCCCTCATCCGTTACTTTGACTGTTACACGTTAACGGACATGACATTTAAATCACACAAGTGTGAAGATGAAGAAATATGTAAAAAGAAATATGTGATTCTGATCTTCTAGAAGTTGTAGAGTGCCTTCAGACAGCTTCCAGCGTATTTAAACATGGATTAATGAATAAAACTAGTGAGAAGGAGCTCACCAATGGATGTGAAGAAGTCTTTATGAGCAGCTGATGCTTGGATAAGACTGCTGAACATCAGTGAAAAGCAAACAGGCCATGACTTCATCTCCATCATGCTGAGAAAGAGACCGTCAGAATCAGGGCAGGACAACTAGCACAGTACTGGTAGACACCACAGTCAGCCAGAAAGGAGACTGAACAGAATTACCCATTTCTACGGTTCTGTCTTTGGCTGAACACAATAAATGGTGTGGACATGGTTTTCTAGTCCACAGGCTTGTAGTACCTGAACACTGTGCTGCCTTCTGGCCCTTCAAAATGTCTGCTAAACTGAAGGTCCTTTTGTAAATCTATCCCAGATACTGATTGTGTAGTATGGTTACAAGATATAATCAGAAATACGTTTGAACAGCAAGATACGCATCCTTGTACTGTCCCATCGCAGACATTTTGATTGGAATATATGGAGATTGTGTAATAATCTTGGGACATTTTGGAATCTGTGTCAATATCTGAAAACACTTATTTTAAGAGTGATGGAGAGAGAATAGAAGATCCTGCCACTAGAGTATATGAGGGAAACCAACATCCTTCTATTTCCAAACTATGAAGGGAGGTTGATTTAGGATAAGCCAAAGGACTTAAATCTGCTTTGTGTCTTCTGAACTATATAAAACTTTCCCCAATACAAACACCAGCATTTAACTACCTGCATGGGTACGTTCAACACCAACACTTAACTATCTGCAGGGGCAAGATCAACTACCAGATTGCATCAAGATATGGATCAAACAGCAGCTTTTAGAGTCCACAACAAACACACGTGGTAAAGTTGCCGTCTCAGGAGTGTGAACTATGAATTACTTTAGATTTGTTAAGCATGTATGATCCCCCCTTCTGCTCTCCGTGACACACATGCATGTGAGACCATGTTTGTCAGTGAAGGGCAGCTAAACCCGTAGGGTGGGGGGGGGGTTAAGGGCCTCGCTCAGAGAGACTCAAGTATGAGTATTTGGCTGAGCCTGGAACTGGCAACCCTCTGATCACAGACCCAGAGGCTTAGCCAATGAACCACATGCTGTCCTTTATTGTTAGTTTTAAAAGTTTTTAATTAGTTTAAAAGGTAAACTATAGAGGAACTAAATCATCTACGTGGCCAACACTGAGTTTGACTTATTGGCTAAGTTTATCTACAAAAAGCTACCAGTACGAGTAAGAATTTACATGTGACTTGGGTTATGCCCCAAGGCAGGCACCTTGTGACCTTCTAAAATTAACATCACTCTCATTGCATGAAACTCAGAAAGTCAATGATCCATTTCCCCTCATTTTTCCTATAGTTGAAAAGGCAAGGCACATGCAATGTGTGCACAGCAGATTCACTGAAGCATTTTAAATGGTCAATTCTCTCTGCCACTATAGAGAAAAGCATTGTGAGGAATTAATCACTTGTGCAGACATTTTATGTGTCAGAGAACAGCTGACACTTGTATTGAAAAGAGAATTAAACTACAACTATAATACAGACACCTCACATGAATTCTCACAGTACCCCTGCTTTTCAGCAGACAAAAATGGCTTAGAAATCATTGTTTCGAAGCAAATCGCTTAGAAAATAAGTTAAATATGTATAATTCTCAGACTTTAAAGGAGTCATCATCTGGGTCATTAAATAAATATTGGTACTAAAATGTCAAATTGTGACACGCTGACAATTTTACAAATCTTCATTTAAAACTAATGAATATACACCAAGGATCTGCAACCTGCTGGTACATGGACAAATGTGGCTAGACTCATTGAAATGTCCATCAGAATTCATCACAGTGATAACCCCTGATGAGCACCTTTACAACTTTAAAGGCTGCGGTTTTCAAGGCTACTTTTTCTTCGATGACCATCTCAAATTTTCACTAATAATATATATACTTCTTTTTCCATGCTACGTTGACTAATAATATCCATACTACTTTTTTCCATACTACTTTCACTAATAATATCCATACTACTTTTTTCCATACTACTTTCACTAATAATATCCATACTACTTTTTTCCATACTACTTTCACTAATAATATCCATACTACTTTTTACCCCCAAGCTCTAAGTCAGTGAGGGTGCACTGATGAAGTCATTAAATTTACTTTATTCTCCTCATCCCCAGGACTTTCAGGAGAACGTGTCTAATTACCTCCAACCCTGCCTTTCTGAGTGTGCTGTTCATACTATAACAGCAGACACACGCCTCTGAATTTCACTTCCTTCAGAAAGTTACAATGACGTGACTGTGAATGCACTCAGAGAATCACAGTCAGAATTTAATGGAGAAAGGTAAAGGCATGCCTGGCCACTAAGTGAAGCTGTAGCAGCAGGCCTTTTGAAACCAAATTATGCACATTTTACTGCTATTTATTTAGCCGATACTTTTGTCCAAAGCAACATACAAGTGAGGATAAGAGTCAAGGGTCAAGCAACCTCCCTCCGTACCACTGAAATCACTCTGCCAGCCATGGGATTTGAACCTACCCCCTACAATCACTGTCACAGTTCTAAACTGCCCAGTAATACACATGACCAGTGGATCAGACAAGTCTGTATGTAGAAAGTATCACAAAATGTTTGAACCTTTCAAACCTTTTTTATAAAAGTTGTTTAACCATAAAAACTGCATGCAGCTGCACCTATGGGTCTATTTTCTGACTCCTGAACTATACAAGTGAATTCGGCGATTATTTATATTTATAATATGAAATAACGCAAAAAAAGCATCAAAAGTAAAAATCAAACATTTATGTGTTCATGAGTGCTTGTCTACCAATAGCATTACGTGAGATAGGGGGTTAAAAAATGTGGAAAGGTGCTTTACGTATAAGCATCCATACAGAGGATGGGGGCTGGGGGGGTATTGCCACGTCTCCGCCCTTCCCCCATCGCACCATGGCGCGGAGAAGCACGATCTTAACTATTCGACAGTTTAACGCCGATTACAAACCTTCACACACGAATCTGTAACTTTTAATGCGAGCTGTACTACACTGACAAAATGGAGACGTATAAATCCATCTTGTAATAAATTTCCTTTACGTCCTGCAGTGAACAAACTTCCATGCAAACTTCAACACTGTCATCGACCGAACATTTTTCTTGAATCGAAATGCGAAATGTATTCCGTCCAGAAATATTTAGTAAGCAATACAATGGTAACTTTAGAACGTTTAAATACTATATATATCTATATTTAGTGAACTAGACAAATACTAATTTAAATATTCAAAGAGTTTGCCTATGGGCAGAAAGTGTTATTGAAAACAATATCCGAAGGCATAATAATATATAATCAGCATTACAATACACATCGGCTTACAGTAGAAATATTTTATCATAACTAAATATCAAAGTGTGGCATTTACACCGGGAGACAATGTAGCTGAACTAGTAACTGTCAAGAGTTTCATTCATTGACACGTAAACCAGAACTCAGTCTGCATGCATCTATACATCTTGGGACAAAGGAATCAACGTAACTAGAAAGTATAAAAATATTGAAGGTCACTGTTAAATCACCATAAATCACCAAAGTACTTCGCAAACTGAAAGCCTTGAAGTTTTTCGCTAATTAGAAAAGGTTTTAAAAACGTGTCCCGGGAAAATTTACAAGGAAAAAAAATGTCTTACCATAAGCAAAAGGAGGTCAGATTTTAAGCGATCAAAACAATAAAAGAAACGTGATGGCAGCGTATTGCTTCCCTGCAGTCAGTCTGGATCAGATTATGTAACGTGGATCCGCTGGCGAAGTGACTCCGGCTCTTTCCTGGAGTTTTTATACGTATTTCCACGTCCTTCAAGTTGCCATCTGGCGGCGGAGCCTAAGGATGCTACGTGCAGAATCTCACACACAACTTCTGCTGTAATAATGGGGATGCACATGTGGAAAACACACTTCTCCGTATTTGTCCGTGCATTTTCTTTATACATTCCATGGTTCGAATACTGATAAGTCTTGCGGTTAGACTAGCTGTTTAGGTGATTTATTTGTCTTATTTGGATTGTTGGACTGTTAGTTTCTTTAGCTCTCGTGTTCTGCCCTTTGCTTAACCTGCTCTATTCCTGTAGTTACAAAATATAACCATTTGTATTTCGTTCATGAACTTTTATGCATAAAGCTACTGCTATGTCCTTTAAACTAACATCAATCTAATAACAGGAATCGCACATATTGATGCCGATTTGTTGTAATTATTACATTTTTATTGTATAAGGTAGCTTTTTATGTAAACACAAGACGACCATTTGATATAGTTTGCTCACTTGGAACTAAAGTTAGCGCAGACAAGAATGTGCTCTGGGGCAAAACAACCCTTTAGAAGCATTAAGGGGGGAGGGTTAAACGTCTTGCTAAGGGACCAGACCAACCGACACGTGATTATTATTCCGAGACCAGAGTTCGAACCAGCAACCTTCCGATCAGAGCTGTATAACCCACTGAGCCACACACGCCCCTCCTACCAACGATAACTGGTATGAAAACTTAGATTGAAAGTGATGGCCAGACACACACTAGCAGAAGAACGAGTCCAGCAACTGATGTACCATGGCAGCAAGGCTTATTAAAAGGTTCAGCTTCTGGAAATGAGCATAACCAGGTCGTTGAAACACATTGAAAACAAACAGCTTTTTCCTTTCTGAAAATCATCAATGTCCACCAGAGGTCGGTATTTCCAAAGAAGTTGATCGAGGACGTGAACTATTGCATTTAATGTTTTTAGTGAAGACGTATGCATGAATTGAGGGAGAAATATTTAGCATTCTGTAATGTATCGCTGCATCATTGGGATTTGATACCAAAAATACACCAAAAATGCAAAAGTAATTATTGTGAAACACTAGGCAGAAGCAGACTATGTTATTTATTAGGGACTCTAGACACCTGAGAAGAATAAAAATGATGCTTTCATAACAGATTCTTCAGGTTCTGACAAATCTGTCACATCTGCGGTAAATTAATAACTGCTGCACATTTCTAGCCACGTTTGCAATAAAAAGAGAATTTGTATGGGTGTCTGAATAATTAGCAGGTAAAAGCAAGGACTAGCAGATACCTCAGGATAAATCACTTGGTAGTTGTGAACTTGGGTATCTTCACACAGTCCTATGTGCTGGGTAACCTCCTGATCATGTGACCTGGTTGCTGTAAGAGAGGAGGGGCCACATCAATGTCACTCATAGAGAATTGAGGTGGAGTCCCATGGTCACAAGGGGCTTAGAGGTGGATTTTGTTGAGAGGTGAGCAGTGAACCAGCACCTACCCGGCACCGCTGCGTAAGGCCGCCATGAATTGCGCCGCCGAGCCTTGGTACAGCGCCCCCTCCAGGATCTCCAAGGGATAGATGGTGAGGGCGCGCCGCTCCTGTGCCAGTAGCACCTTGCGAGGTGCACACAGGAAGGGGTACAGCTGCTGGAAGGCAGAGAAACTGCCCAGTAGGATGACAGGGTCCATGCCGGGCACTGAGCTGGAAAGAGCAGCGCTGTAGGGCTGGGGAGTCGTCCTTGGCCTCCTTACTCCCCACTGATACAGTAATACACAATACGTACAATCACTGAACACAAAACACGTATAATGCAATCACACAAAATGGCATCAAAGATAAACAGTAACTCTACTAACACAGCCTAGTCCCTCTGAAATGCACAAAAATGCCCTTTTATAGACATCTGGCCCAAAACCACAGTTAATCGCTCCTGCCACTTATAATTAATCCAGCCATAATTGTACTATGTTCATCTATCAAATTAGTTTATTAGCTCCGTCGTTACTTGAGTGCCTCTGAACATTCTACAGTTTTAAAAATCCTTCACAGTTATGCTATGCAAATGTGTCTGCATATGTGGATGTTCAAGGAGCAGATGGAAATTCATTTCACTACACAGTAGAATAGTGTGTGATTGTGTATGTGAGAAATTAAACTGTAATGAAGTACGGTTATTTATGCTTCTGCGTACAGCAGGGTGACTGAACACTCCTGCAACTGAACACAGTTGATCAGGCAGCCAGTATCACAGTTATTCTAGCTCTGGCTGTCACCAGGTAACTCCACTTGTACCTGTCGTTACAGGGAAACGACACAGGGAGGTCAGTGAGAAGGAACCATCAGCAATATGAGAGGCGACCTCTAGATATCTACATCTAGAGATCAAACACTGCTTTCAAACTCTACTTCTCAAAGGATGGAATTCTGGGTACGATTTCAGAACTCCTAGATTTACGCCTGAAGCACCAGGTAAACTGATTAATATAGAAAACTTGTAAAACATAATAAAGGCCAGAGGGTTAGAGACGTACCCTTGAGAGCTGGAGTTTGACAGCACAACTAAGGGAAATGTTTTTTATATTTTTATGTAGGGTGTGGTTTTCTGGGGACAGGACATCAAACCACGTCGCGTCATATCTGACCTGAAAAAAAGTTACTGGAGTTTTACTTTGGAGATGGAGGAGAACCGCTTAATTACAAATGGCGGGAGGAACAGTATAACATAGCTGTTTAAGTATCAGAAGAATGATGACCCCTCCCAACCCACCACATCTAATAGCTAGATATTTTTTTTAAAAAACTTCAAAGTCATCATTGTTTGAATTATTTCTTTATATTACAGGGAAAAATCATTAAAAAAAGGTCAAATGATTGGATCAGTGAATAATCTTGGGAATAACGTAAATTGTAGACTTGAATACATTAGTAGGTCAAGAGAGTTGAAATCGGGGCGGCATGGTGGTGCAGTGGTTAGCACTGTTGCCTCACACCTCTGGGACCCGGGTTCGAGTCTCCGCCTGGGT
>JAODJX010000065.1:9695919-9706131 GCA_026776945.1 Isichthys henryi | reverse complement strand
TCCTGGGTTGTTCCCTGCCTCGTGCCCATTGCTTCCGGGATAGGCTCCGGACCCCCCGCGACCCAGTAGGAACAGCGTTTTGGAAAATGGATGGATGGATGGAGAGTTGAAATCATACTGTCAAGATATAAGAGTTACAATTTATAGTTTATATTATATATGGAGATAAAGCAAGGCTCTATTATGCTGATCCATTAGAGCGTTCAATGATATTTTTGGTCAAAAGCCGATTTACTTGTATTTGTTTTTGCAATCTCTTTTTTTTAAATCTAGGATTATCACAACAGAAAAATTAATGACTGCGAATTTATGTTACCCCTTGGGAGGTTTGGGTTTACGAATAAGGTCAGAGCAGAAACATTGGTGGCTTTGTAAGTGGACTTCACCTCTCTGCACTGCGGCAGTCCAGGATGAGGATGTAGCTTGGATCAGGCGAGGTTGGATTCCCGGCCTCCACGTTAAGGTTGCAGACCTGCTGAGGCGCCACATATCCACGCTCCACACTGGCTCGCTCAGGCGTGACTGGGGCCGGCACCTCCTCCACCTCTATCATAACAAAAACATTCATTAAAAATGGATGTCTACATTTCCGCATCACTGGTAATGAGTAAATACTAATTTGACCATTCAAAATAAGCAAATCAGCTGGAATAAATTTAAAAAATAACTGTATACGCATGACCCACAAGGACTGAGATTCGACACCCCTGAAATTGAATGATAAAAAAACACTTTTATTCAAAGAAAATTACTAGTACAATATCTTCATGTCTTGCTGCCTTTGAACCTGCAATATTTTGTTCACACAATCCACATCTTGCTTACTATATATCAGGGGTGTCCAATCTTATCTGCAAAGGGCCGCTGTGTATGCAGGTTTTTGGGGTAACCTTTAGGGTAGCCGTATTTTGCATGATTGCCTGAAGCTTGCACTTACCTGGACAGCACAATGGCCATGGTTTCCAGTGGAAGGCATTGGGTAGCAGCAGCTGCGACTTCTGTCTCAGGGCAGCAGTGATGAGTGTGAGAGACGGGACACGTTCATCCTGGGATCATTTCCTCTCAGACCTGCGCCGACACACTCGCCATTATCACCTTTGGGGCAATTATGCAGGCTGGGTATTTACAAACAAATAAATGAAATTGTTATTATTATTGCCCGCCTGTTATACACTGAAGCTGTTTGCATGGGCCATGTGTAAAAGACAGGAGTGTTGACTTTTCTTCTTGCCTTCATGTTGCCTAGGTGACACCATGGAGTGGTGGACTCTAGATGACCACATGGGAGCTGGGCGTGACAGGTGTGTGTAGATGTTATCAGGACACCCTGTCCTCTCTTGCTATATCTTTCTTCAGTGTTTGCATACCCCAGGTATGCCTTGTGAGCCTATCATGCAAGATACCCTATATTCTTGAAACATAGTTGATTGTACTAAAAATCTGAGTAGCTACTTTATCGTTGTACTACTTTTTCTTCTTCTTTTTTTTTATTGTCGAGAGATCTTGATAATCTCCTCACGCTACCAATGGATTTATCTGCTTTGAGTCCTTGATCCAGATGGCTTGGTGCTCGGTTTAATCGAATCTAGGCGTCATTAGCCAAGCTATAAAAACGTCGTGGTGAATTTAGATGAACTTGCCAACAGGGAGGAGTTGTCATATTAAAACAAATACCTAAGTAACATGGGAAATAACATTTCAATTGCCATTTACATGTGAAACATCATTTTCGCTCGACGTTATCTGTTGAATTCCGCTAAGAGTTATAGATGAAGCAGAACAGAACCATTCCACACAGGAGAGACTGAATGATGAGACACTCATGACCCTACAACATGCAGCAGATGTCAGCAGATTCAACTCCCAGATAACCAGTCCTTATCAATGATTCTCCAGCATGAGCCTCTGTAACTGACTCATACCCATAATTCTCCTGGAGATACTGAACAAGTTGCGCTAATCTTAGCGTAAGAATCACAGAGATTAATTGATGGAGAGGGAAGCAGAGAGAAACAGAGGGGCTATACCGATGTCAGAAGCAGATGTCTGCAGTAGAATATCCTATTAATAGACTTCCCACCAAGCCTTCATTGTTAAATCCAGAGAGTAAACATCTCACAAGACAAAAATATGATACGGCCTAGTAAAATTAAAAATTAATCATTTGAACTGTTTATAAATAAAGTAGAGTTCACACATTAAAATGATATACTCTGTATAAAAGTACTTTTACTGTTATGGTATAGGTGCATGTAATGTTTCCTACTTTAAATAAGAGTTTAATTTAAATTCTATTTGATACATCTAAAAATAGATGAAGTCATACAGCATAATTCAATTTTTAAGGTTTGATTTGGGTTACAGCTCAAATTTCAGACACAGTATATCAAAAAATATGACAAGACATTTGCAGGCATCACAAGAGCTTTGCAGTGTCTTACAATTTGCACTTCTGCCCTGTGTCTGTATATAATGTACATCAGGCTTGCTGGATTCAGAGGATTTTGCATACTTTCCCCATCATTTACAGGAGGTTACTAGTCAGGTGAACTGGGGCAGCCAAATTGCTTTGTGTGTGCGCAAGAACCCTGTTATGGACTCACTGTACACTTTGAGATATGTACTGCGCTTCCTGAGAAAGGCTTTGAATCATCCCATCCAGGACTGTATGAGAACTGACTGGTAAACCTATTAAAATATAATAAATTGATTGACTAAAATACATCTTTACAAAATAAGTTTATTTCAAAATTTATAATATTCACAGAATGGTATCTTCGTGAGAATCCATATCATTTAGGATAACAATAGGATTAAAAAAAAGGAATCTCATTCATATGTGGAAAAGGGATGATTACGAACAAAAATGTCAGAGTTACTTAATTTCAATCTGACAGCAGTTTTGCTGCTACCACGGGCATTTGTTGAGGGGGTCTGACGTCTTGTGCTCAGGGTTGGTCAGCGTTTGGTGGCAGGTGGACACCCATGCTCTGCAGGAGACTGGAGGCAGGCCCTGCCAGTCCCTCCTGGGAGCTGAGGGACTCCAGGAGATTAGCCACCAGGTTCAGGTCTACATTCAGAGGCTGGATCTCATCCTCTTCTGATGGGAATGCTTCGGCAACACCCGATTTGTCCTTGGCCTGCTGGAGAGATAAATGACTAATTGGTAAGCGTGTCAGAATTTGACACAGTACTTTCAAAGTAGGGCTGGACAATATATCGATAAAATATCATATTGTGATTCATATTGTCATCAGTTCGAATATTGTATCGTGATATAGCCTCAACACTTGTTTTCTTGCATAATTAACAGGTACAATGCACAATGTTTACACTAATTCCATCAAGGTATGAGTTAGTCGGCATAATTTATCATTATACCTGCCACATGCGCCGTAACTATGAGTTTGAGTTTTTCTGATTATGATGATCAAACATAGGAATTTTAGAATATCATGATAAATGTTCATATTGTGAAAATCTTTGAAAATATTGTGATATCATTTTCAGAGCATATTGCCCAGCCCGAGTTCAAAGTTAGTCAGAATTCAATCACTGCTCTGTAATCTGAAGAGGAAAGAAACGTCAAACTCACAGGCGTGCAGAAGCTTTGTCCAATGTTTGTATCCTTCAGTTCGTGGTCCATCTCTTCCATGTATCTCCTCAGGCTGCCCAAATCTTCAGCTCCTGCTTCCCCTCCGAGTTTTGCACTTCTGCCCTCAGGCACCGCAGCCCCTTCAGTTACCTCGTTGACATCTCCGTCACCATCATCGTCGTCGTCGCTGTCATCTTCCAGATCGTCTGAATCCAACTCTTCAGCATTTCCTCCTGCACAATTTAATACGCAACAAGTTAGCAGCAGAAGGGGAAACAGCAAGACCCTCAAGAACCACACAAATCAGCTTTACCAAGGAGTTTTTCCAAAGTATTGGCCATGGAGCTGGGATCAAAACTGAAGGGCTCATGTGAATGGGACCTGCAACACAAAATGAAACGTTTTTATTCTAAGCAGAAAGTCATTAACAAGTTATTGTACTATTAACTAAGATATGCCAGTAAAAGTAATTGAGTTCTAGAATAAAATTTGCTCAGCATGTTGGGTAATATTCCAAGCCCACCAGGGAAATTCAGCTCCCTCGTGTGATGACACTGCCTTGATGAAGTTTTTCACGCCCTGTGTCACTGCTACCAGGCTGTAGCTCGCCTCTTCATACTTTGCTCCCTCCTGCTTGTTGTCTTGACCCACGTCTGACTGTCTGGTGCCAAAACCTGTCGTCTCTTCTAGCAGACGATCCAGTTCCTGGGGTGAGATGTCGAGCCAGCTATCACCTAAAAGCGTGAACATTAAGGGAATTATTCGGTAATTGTGGGAGATTAAGTTGAAATCATACAAAAGCAAGATATAGCATAAGTGATAGTCCTAGTTTCCAGTGCAGCTAAGAAATTACCTAAAATAAAATGTACACTTTACTGGGGCCACAGAAAGCAGTTTGAGACTTACTGTCCTCAGGAGGTAAATTGGCTTCCTGTTCCTTCATCTCTTCTATACTATATGGCGAGCTTTGTAGAACCTGTAGAACTTCTTCCCCAGGGGACCTTGCAGGACGCGTACCATCAGAAAGCAATATAAATGCTAAATTCTGCATTTCATCTGCGCAAAATCCATGCAATGGGAAGCCAAAATATAGGGAATCTTTGGGTTTTGAGATACGCATTAAGTATGGAATCAAAGATGCTGACCCGCGTGGAGGGGTGACGGATTGTTTGAAGAAAGTCTCCGCTTGCAACATTAGTTCTTTATGGTGGGCAGAACCCTCCAACTCTCCCTAATAAGGAAGCAGGATAAAAGGGGAGTAGAACAAAGCAGAACCAAATGCTGCAAAGATGAGATTACAAAAACGCCGGCATCACGGTACAAATACCATCCCGGGGAGACTTACTCTGAAGTAGCCGTTCTTCTCCAGACTTTCAATAAATCCCTTCCAGAGAGGATTACCACTGATAGGGACGTCTTGCTCCGAGGATGGCCCGCTACACTTCGAGCACAAGATCTCGAAACCATGGGCCTGTCGCCCATTAGCGCGACAGTTAGCAATGAAGCCATGCAATCAGGATCATTTCAATTAAATCACCATCTACAATGGGGTCAACTATTCAAAGCAGACAACCACAAATATGACAAATCATTAAAAAAAAAAAAAACTGCTTTTATGGGTATGTGACGGAAGAGGCATAGTCACCAGCTTCATGCCCAGTTCATGGGCGCGGTAATGCGGCTGCGAGCGAGGTGGAAGAATGAAACTGCTGTGTCGGTCTGGAGTGAAGTGCTGTTGTAGAAGCTGAGCGTACAGACACCGGGTGAAGAGCACCTGTGGGAACACGTGCAGCAAAGCCTGTGTGTCACGATGAGTCAGCTATAGACCAGGGCAGACAAAGTATGGTTTAACTGAAAATATACAGCACTGCACACAAATCTCAGCGAAATAAATGTAAATAAATGTAAAGCTATTTAGCTGGCCAGTAAGTATATACTTGTTCAGAAAAATATAATTTTGAAAATGACCACTAAAGAACCCCAGCCATCCCATGTCTTCAATTCATTTCGCTAACAGCTCACTTTTTTCAATTAAATAAAAAAAGATAAAAAACTTGGTGTGATATTGATGGTTACTGCTAAATGGTTCTGAAATGGTTAAACTAACACATCATAGCTTTACAACAATATCGAGATCATTTAAACGCTAAGATCAGGTAAAATGTTCATAAAAGTCATTTTTGGGCTGTATATGTTTCTTTGGTTAAATGTGCTTGATAAGCATTGTACATGTGAAAATGCACGTCTTTTACTACTACTGGTGGCCCATTGGTGCCCGCATGCCTACTGAGGTGAGGACTCTGGTTTCTGGCGGAAAGGTGCGGAAAGTGCGGCAGGCGTGGAGGTCCAGAGGGTCTCGCAAGTAAAAGGCAGACACTGCAGGGGCAATGAGGTCCGGCCGTCTGGCCAAGACGGCAGCTACCCCAGCTGGGACAAAACAGTGAGCACGATGCAAATTGTTGCGGATCTTCTCAGGGTACCTGGACACAAAAAGCACAGAAAAACCATTTATTATCCAGTTTAAAAAATGCTTCTGCTTCTATTTTAAATGCAAATTGCTAAATGAATTGTTCTGCATGTTTGAGTTTATTTGCTATTCTATGTATAAAAACAGAAAATACAATAATTATAAAAAAGAAAAAAATACATTTTACATACAATTACATCAGAGGTCAACTACAATGTAAAATCTACCAAATATAAGCCAAAGCTTTTTTAATGTGATCAAGGAAGGTAAAGGTGCTAAAATGTCAGTGGATCTCTTACCCTTCAATCTTTTTCCTTACTGCAGAGCGGATTCTGCTGCTTGCCAAGCAGGCTTCTTTGTGTGTGACGAGGAAGGCCAAGGCTTCCTCCTCACTGGGGACCACATGCTTAGGCCAGCCCATGTCCCCAGGACGGGAAGGTACAGGCAGGATGTGCAGTTCCCCTCGGTAAAAGAACACCTTTAACAGAACACAGACAGGACTTTGAAAACAGGGCCTTGTTCTAGAAACAAAGTTCTAGCTATTTCTAGTTTCTTTTAGGAGTTTCTTAAATAATACCACTCCAGTCAAATATCTCACACATAAAGATCCAGGCTTGACTCCTTGATTAGTATACAGCCAATATAAGAAAATGTGTACAAAATTTAAACTCTAGGAAACAAATATAACTAAACAACCTTGAATTTTATGTTTGTAATATGTCTAACACACATACACACACACACACACTTTACAGCTTATATTCACCTTCATGCACCAGCTGAAACGTATACCTACACTAATCGAGTAATGCTAAACTGTATATAATGACATAGTGTACGGAAACTCATTTGCAACTACTGATCCTGGTTAGCCAGGATTTGACTTTGTGAAATCCAACTAGTTAATATATATTTTGATATTAACAGTATAATTCTCTTTGGAGTTATTCTGTTAGTCATAGAACCTACTATTTAAGCCCTAATATAAAGGTAATTCAAATAGGAATTTTACCTTGACATATACAACTTACCCTATTTTCACTGCTCTCTGGATTCAGCCATTTAGGAAGGTAATTTGCAGCTTCAATAAGCAGAAACTCCCCGTCGTTGTCCTGAACTCTGCAATAAAAGGGTTATCAAAATACAACTGTTGGATACGCTTTCCTGTAAATAATGAAAAATTACTTTCTGGGGATTGATTTTAAACGAACATGCCTGGCAGCAAGTTCAGGAAACGCAAGCGAGATCTGCTGAAGAAGGTACACAATGAACCACTCATCCTCTACGTTATCTCCATACTTAGTGGAACCTCCAATGTAGGCGGGAACACCTCCTGTAAGACACAAGAGCCAATGTGAAAATGTACAAAATGATAATTTATTGGAAAAATGGTATTTATTATATTGACGTTAATGGTATTCACACAATTACATTAATAATGATGAAGCATGTTTCCTTTTTGGCCTAAGAGTATAGAAATAAAAGTTAACTTGTGTTCCAGTTTATCCTTAAAGAAAGAGAAGTATGACTAGGGACACTGGAGTGGCATGGAGAACCTGGCAGATTCAGGGGCTCCAGCATTTTATAGGGGCCCTCACAAATGTAATGTTGGGGGCCCTCATGCCTGGCAAAATATACCAGGGACACCAAGATGACGTCTTGTCAAGGGACCCAGAATTCCAGCCCCCGAACACAGCATAGTTTAAACTATTGTCCACTAAATTACCATAATTAATTCGCAAGAATGAGAAAACTGGCTCACCTTTTTCTGGATAGTAGTTGATACTGAAGGGTTCGTGTTGCCAAATGTATTGAACTAGGAGAGGGGCAAACTCTGCGAGGATCTTCTGTACCAATTGCTGCAGATACTCTGTGTCGCGGGTATGGGGCTTAGAGGAATCAGGTGTTAAAAATAACTGATACTGAACCACATCATCAAGCACGGCAGGCCGTCTGAGGGCGTCCATACTGATAGTTATGAGACTTCTCTCCTGAAAGTCAATGAACATGATGTAGTAATTATAGCTAAAATTTCCGGCATTGATAGAGAATAGATAATTTTATGACTAAACCATAAAAATGACGTGATAAAATTCAGAATGCATTAATTTAAATTACATTTATATTTTAATAGAAAACATACAGTTTATTTAAAATGTGTCTTAACCCTTAAAGAACCTAGGCTGCGTGGTAATACTTCATAGCCAGAAACTGATCTATACAAACAAATAACGGAATTCAGACAGTTACCTGTTTTCAAACCATGGATTATGAGCTTCTGTATTACAAAGCGAATATTCCAAATTTCTGTAATGTTGTAAAGAGGCTGACGTATCACGAATCACTCACTTCATACTCTCGCCGCACAGCCTGCTGTGTTCGGCGACTATCAAACCGTCCCGACTGGGAAACAAACTTCTGTAACATACGTTCCTGCGCTGCAGTGACATTTTATTATAAAAAATTACTCTACACACTTAACTGTATTTACAAAAAAATCGCTCTAATAATCCCGATAAGAAAAGATTTTTCAAATATCTGCTGAAATAACACCCGAATTTACCTTAATTTAAATTGCTAAGAAACCAATATTTGACGCTAAAATCCCGCTGGGTGCACTGGGGTAGAGTTTAGGTGTAGAACTACATTTCCCGCAAACTGGGACAGGAAGGAAGTCGAGTATCCATGACAGCCTGGATGTTGTTGTTGTGACTCTTATTGAAATAAATGCATGCGAACGATTCAAGTGATTAGATGGGTAGTTATGCAAAATTTTGTACTGTACAGAATTTCAACATGTAATGTTTATATTCACATTATAATATAGATGAGCGCATAAATGATTTAATGAAGTCATTATATTTGCAAGAGCTAACTGGACAGCTTATGTTTGACAATTTCGCCAAGCTATTTACGAACAAAGGTAAATCAATATTTCGCTAGCGGAAAGGAAGATACTATATTACTTGTATTGCTACTATATTACTTGTATGTGCTAGTCTGCAAAGTGGAGAGGTGAGGGACGGGTGAAAACAATGGTTGACCCTGGTCAACAGACACACAGCTGGATTGGGGGATCAGAGGAGACGCTGGGGGAGGAAGAAACGACTGTAGAGATGGTTCGTTAAAAGCTGTGGGTAGTAGAATGATTTCGCGGTACACGCGACGGCCGGTATCGCACAGCCTCGAAATGTGAGTATTACATATTAATATTAAGGACATTCTCCATCTGTAAGTAATCTGGTGGAAGACACTTAGCAAATAGCTACATAGAGATGTCTGCATTTTGTATTACTTTCCCTTATATTCGTAATTTTGTAAAAATGAATTGAGATGTAAACATTATGTTTATTACGCACTCTCAGCACAAAAAAGTTTCTGTTAAATTGAGTTGACGATTGTAGCATCAGAATAAATTCATAAATTAGATCATTTTCAAAATTTCTAATTTTCCACAGACGTGGGTTATCTCGTAGCAATCTTGATCACCACCCACTCCCCGAGGAAGCTGATGGCTACCTGCCAAAGTATCCCTTACATGACCGGCAGGAGGCACTCTCTACTTGCAACAGGTAATAGTTATTCTTATTTATATATGTTGTAGGTGAGGCAGATTGATGGTTCACTAGACATTTTCATAGGCACAGTGTTTATAAGGAAGGACCCTGTACTTTTCTGGTTTGTAGCTGAATTGGACTTATTTTTAGATTGTTCTGATTTGCCATATGTTAGGTGCTACCTTTCCAGCACTTCTTTCTTCCTTATTTTAGCTTCGAGGCTTCTGGAGAATCTGGGAGGTTATCAGTCACCACCAGTGAGACTGAAAGGTCATGGTCTGGCATCCATAGCTACTCTGGTACTGGCATCTCCACAGAGAGAAGCTCGGTATTTTCCTGGGGTTATGATGTGAGTTTCCTTTCTGGATTCTTGGGATTAATGCTTCACCTGTGAACAGTGGCTAAATTATGTGTCATGATCTTCTAACTAACCAAAGATAATGCAACTTCCTGTTGGATGACAATTGACTGATTGGTTGACTGACCAATCAGTTAACTAAGACTGATGGCAGTTTTCATCCATTTTCCAAACCGCTTATCCTACTGGGTCGCGGGGGGTCCGGAGCCTATCCCGGAAGCAATGGGCATGAGGC
>JAODJX010000065.1:9675864-9695819 GCA_026776945.1 Isichthys henryi | reverse complement strand
CCCAGGCGGAGACTCGAACCCAGGTCCCAGAGGTGTGAGGCGACAGTGCTAACCACTGCACCACCATGCCGCCCCTGATGGCAGTTTTGAAACCCATAAAACATTTCACATTAACAGTCGCTGATAGCTTGATCTCCAGGTTTTTTTTTTAACCTTTACCAATCTGGAGACACGAGGTTTACTGTGTGAGAAAAAATGCCTTTGCATCAGTGGCATGCAAGGGACATTCTCTCGAGAGGAAGCTCGCTCATGCTTCTAGCCACCACAAACCTAATTAGGTAAATTGTTATTAAAAATGTATGGAAGATAAATAGCTTGGAGTAACCTCCCCATGAATCATTCTGACACATTTCACATACACATGCCTCTAGCTAAGAAACATTTTGCATCTAGTATTTATGCATTAGTTGGGTATGATGCATAGTATGGACAAAAGTACTGGGACACCAGGCCATTTCACCTATAGGAACTTTTATGACATCCTATTCTTAAATTTATAGGCATTAATATGGAGTTGATCCCCCCTTTGCATCCATACCAGAAGCCACTCTTCTTGGAAGTCTTTCCACAAGTTTATGGAGTGTGTCTGTGGGGATCTTTGCCCATTCATCCAGAACTGCATTTGTGAGGTCAGGCATTGATGTTGCAAGTGAAGGCTTGGCTCACAATCTGCTTTCTGGATCATCCCAAAGGTGTTTGTTGGGGGTTGAGGTCATGGCTCTGTGTGGGCCAGTCAAGTTCTTCCACACCAAACTCACCTAACCATGTCTTTATGGGTCTTGCTTGTTGCTTGGCGGCACAGTCATGCTGGAACAGAAAAGGACCTTCCTTCCCCAAACTGTTCCCACATAGTTGGAAGCATAGAATGTCTTGGTATGCTGAAGCATTAAGAGTTCCCTTCACTAGAACTAAGGGACCTAGCCCAACCCCTGAAAACAACCCCATACCATTATCCCCCCTCCACTAAACTTTACACTTGGCACAGTGCAGTCAGGCAGGTAACATTCTCCTGGCATCTGCCAAACCCAGACTCCTCCATCAGACTGCCACTCCACAGCACACATTTCCTCTTCTCCAGAGTCCAGTGGCAACATGCTTTACACCACTCCATCCGACACTTGCCATTGTGCTTGGTGACGTGAGACTTGCTTGCAGCTACTTGCCATGGAAGCCCATTCCATGGAGCTCCCAGCGCACAGTTATTGTGCTGGGATTAATGCCAGAGGAAGTTTGGAACTCTTGCAGTTATTGAGTCAACAGAACGTTGGCAACTTTTACACATCATACGCCTCAGCACTCAGTGACCCCGCTCTGTTACTATACATGGTCTGTCACTCTGTGCTTGAGTTTCCGATGTTCCTAAACCCCTTCCACTTTGCAATGACCACTTAGTTAACCGTGGAATTGAAATTTTGCAGACTGATTTATTGCAAAGGTGGCACCCTATGACAATACCACTCTTGAATTCAATGAGCTCTTCGGAATAACCTATTTTTCTACAAATGTTTGTAAACCTGACTGCAAGACTGTGTGCTTGGTTTTATACACCTGTGGCGATGGGTCTGAATGGAACACCTGAATTCAAAGATTAAGAGGTGTGTCCCAATACTTTGTCCAAATTAACAGAAAATGTAAGAGTGTGATTTTGTGACTCTAACAGGAAGATGTAAAAGCATTTAGGAAGTTAGGAATCCTAAACCCACATGCAGGAATCTGCAAAGCTGTGCATTGGGATAAATGTGATATTTGGCAGCAGTAACCACTGTAGCAAGAAACAACATTTCTTATATATTGTTTTTTTTTTTTTTTTTTGGGGGCGGGGGGGGGGAGTAGTGATAAAAATTGAGAGCCAATGAATATTGTATCATGAAACTAATCCATGTATGTCTGGTTTGTGATTGGGATGATGTCATACTTCCATAAATAGCTGAAAATTGGCTAGATAGTCCTGGAAGGATAAAAGCTTTACCAAAAGAATTATTCTAGGTTTTAGCACTAATAACACTGATAAAATGATTTGTAACTGAGAATATGGATAGGAAAACAGCTATAGGTACATTAGAAATATCAACAAAATGAATTACTTTATGGATGTAAAATGATTAAAAAGGATTATGTCAGAGTTTAGTAAATGGATGGATTATTTAGTTCAAATTTCTGCTCATTCAGCCATCTGTGATATAATTCCTTAACTTAACAGTGTCTCTAGTGTCTAGCTATATACATACTCATGTGTTGTTTCAGGAGACAAGTGTGAACAAGAGTATAATGACAATAACACTATAATGACACATTTCCAGACTGAATTGTTGAGCAAAATTATCTATAACTGGATTGTTGGCTCTTTATTTCTTTTAAAAGCACACGGATCATTCAGGAACTTCTTTTAACTACCCACACACATTTATGGAAACAGTTCAAAGAGCAGCGTTCTGCTAATAGCTAAGGAGCAGTAGGAAAATCAAAGATTCACTGTTGTAATCCTCCTCCGGGACGGGGGCTGAGGGGCTGGGCTGACCTCCCCGCAAACATCGCTTTGTTTTACGGTACAGGAATTCGACAAGGCGGCTTCACGGCAGGTGCAGCGGATGTTCGAGGAGATTGACAAGGAGCTGTATGAGTGCCGGAGCGATGGGCACCTTGGGGGGCTGCAGGAGGAATGCCAGCAGTGGGCAACTAGATTCCCTCACCTTCGGTAATTTCTCGCCATGCCACTGCAGCTCATTCTGTATGAGGGCTTAGTCTTAAAGCGATATACCCCTTTCATAACCGATCAATAGATGCACATATTCTAGACCTTCATAGGAAATTAATACAGTTCATTGTTGTTGGGATTTGCCAACAATTGCTAGGTGATTGAGTGTTTGGTGATCTTCGACCTATGTTGTATTGACATAGCCCATGACTTGATGCTTGGGTTCACAGGATACTGGGAACTCAGCTAGTTTGTCCAACTGATGATGGCTACCAGTGGTTTTCCATCACTCAGATGGGGGCTGCCAGGGATGCAACGAGTACCGTAGATGACAAGACAGTTACTGAGTAAGTATTGTGTCCAATGACCTGAGATACTCACCAGTCTTGATGTACACGTTCTTCAAATAATAAGCCAAAATTAACGTTACTGCATGCAAAGGCCATAGATATGCAATGTGTTTGTAAATGGCATCGGGTGTGTCTTTCCAACCAGGCTGAGTGTCCATGGTCGAAAAGCAATGCTGTGCAGGTTAGGTGTGGAAGCAGAACATACCTGTGCCAGTGACGACCGACCCCGGATTATTGAGGCTGAGGGACTCATGGAGGAATACTTGGCATTTGACTCCCGGGACTTGTGAGTACTCATCTTTGTAAGCACCTTGTTGGACATCCATTCCTTTCCTTGCACTAATAGGTTAACTGCATGCCCATTTTAGAGTATATTAAGAAGCGAATGTCCTTGTATAGCCCAGGCAAAGTCATAATGCTGGCTTCGAACTTCCATATTGTCCATTATATCTTCTCAGTCTTTTTTTGATGGGGTCTGAATCCTCAGTGGGATGCTACGCTCATAAAAATATCATACTCTACAGGCCCTGCTTTTCGTGCTGCACGGTGCATAAAAATTGAAGTGTATGAGTGGTACATTCTACCCAACAAACTAAAACCCCTTAAAAGCCCTCAGTGCATCAGAACAAATCAGTTTGGACTGGATTCTTTCCAGAAAGAAGATTTGTCAGCGTATCATTTCTCCTAGACATAGAAGTTTACAGATTTAAGTATATTGCAACGAAAACTGGGATGTCATTCTGTGAACTTGTGCGCAAGTGATGTTAGATGTTGATCACATTACAGTCTGACAGCCACATTTAGGCTAATAGTAAGCAATAGTAAGAATTTAGAATCTTAAAATGGTCCTAAATTCTCTTTTTTTGTTATTCAATTAACTGATTATAGACTGAATAGTGAAACAAAGTGACTGAGCCCTGTGTTTTCATATCTTAGGCGTTCTGTCCCTTTCTGAGCTATACAATGCAGCATGAGATGGTCATGTGATTACAGGGACGAGGACTGGGAGCGCGACTGTATGGGGAGTGGCCGGCACAGGTACTGGCTCCCTCCCGTCTCTCCGTACCGGTGTCGGCGGCAGGCGATCCTGGACCTGCTGTTCGACGACGTGTGGCGGGAGCTGGTGGGCTGGACGGGCGAGCTAATATGCAGGCACTGGGAGGGCTGTATCTCTGGTACGCTTTCCTGCCCTCTCTGGTAGTGAGGTAGTGAGGCACAGATTGCTGGGCTTTAGATCACAAATCTGTAACCGTAGCACAAGGGGTTGAATCTAAAATGGCAGTCAGATACAGTCAGAATTGTTTATGTTTCACTGAAGGGTTTTACTTTGGGTTGTCAAGGACAAATCAGTAGTCAAATAAATAGTAAATAATCAACTTATGTTAAAGCACTTAGGATAAAAACATGAGCAATTTAGCTACATAAATAATCCTTTTTACGTTTTTTCTGTACTTGTTAATGCACAGTGCTGCATACTCCTTAAATCTGCGTATCCAGAGTCTCAGCTGTCCTTTCATAACGTGCGTTTCCCCTGGTTCAGATGAGGAAAAGAACACTGTGAGCCTCAGCCCAGTGCAGCCAGAGCCCCGAGACCCTTACAGCACCCTGCCCACAGTGTTGCCCAGGCTGGGCCAGAGCCGGCTGCCCCAGCTTACTGCCAGCTTGCAGCTACAGGTCAGTGTCCTTGCCCCTGTATTGAATTCTAAGTATTACTCTGCTCAGTATTCTGTCAAATAAATAACATAAAAGAATCATTGTCCTTGCAGACAGTTTGGCACATCTAGAATGATGTAGAGGTGCAAGTTTGATGTGTAATACACTGCTACTGTGTTTTTTTGGGTTTTTTTTGGGGGGGGGGGGGGTTATTATTCACTGATTTACACCTGAAGGGTATACCAGGAGAGGTGACCTATTATTCAAATAACCACTTCAATAAAGCAGCTCAGAGATGAGGTTAATCCAAAAACGGACAAATCTACTTAGTAAGACCATGAGACCTTTCGTGTATTTAGTGTTGCCTATATGACTATACTACTACACTGTACCTACATGATGATTAGTAACGTTCTTCTTACTACTTTCACTGTTTTCTGTTCATTTTTATTCTCCGCCTTTTGACTGAACTTTTCCCCTTTTTCTTCTTTTGTCCTCTCTGTTGTCCCCTGCCCTCTTCCACACCTATCATGTCACTTTTTCCTTGTATTTTTTTGTTTCCTTCTCCGTTCCCTTGTTCGTTGTCTTGTTTCCAAAGAACACAAAGTCAAGGGGCTCAAAGCACAAGTCCAGGCGGAAGTCCAAAAAGCAGAGAGAACCCTCCACTGTATGTAGCTCCCTGATGGAGAACAGCTGATGCGGGGTGCTTAGCAAGCGCTGTGTGGTCGGGCACTGAGTATACCTCACCTAACACAGCTAACCCCTCATAGTTTTCCTATTAATAATAAACCATTCTCTTGGTTTATTACAGGAGCTAAGTGCTATAGCATTCAGAATTAGTGATTTTAATCACCATATAAGCTGTTTATTTTTCCTCCTTCAAAACTGCAGTTTTTATGCTTTGCACCTGGTATTGTGGTTATTGTCAAACTATCACTGGATGGCACCACATCCTCTATTATAGAAAATGTAATGTGAGACCACTTGTATCTTATAGAAGGTAGGACCGAATATAGATTTTGACAAGACAGTTACACACAGACAGCTGATACTTCCTCTTTCTCTCTCTGTCACCACAGTCCAACAGAGTCCCAGTGGGAGCAGCAGTGACCCATCAGAACCTCAATGACCTCATTGTCATCCATGGAATCCCCTTGCAACAGAGAAACCTTGGCGTCTCGTCCGACAAAACACAGTAAAACAAACGATTCATCATTATTTAACGACTGGTTATTAGTGCCATTAATATGCTTTTTTATTTTTATTGGAGTGAGAAGGAAAGAGGTGGTTAAAAATGGAGTTGGGGGGCTTGTTATTGTCATTTTTCACATAACCAGCACTGAGAGCTTGTTGTATTCTTTTGCTGCTCTGAAAGGGACCCTGAAGAGAGGGTGTCCCATCGCCCGAGTTCAAGCGTCATCGCATCCAGCAAGCAGCGCTTTCGCCGTGCCCTAGAACAAAGCTCCTCTTCGCTGCTGCGACCCCCGCAGTCGGCGAGGCGCCGAAACCCGCCCCCACGAACACTCCTGCCCCTAGTCCCCGGTCCCGTGCAGCCCAGCACAGCAGGACCCATGGACGAAGGCATCAGGGGAACAAGGCTGTGAGTCAATCCCATTCACGGGCTCCTCTCTGCCTCTCCAGCTGTTTGGCACACAGCTCTCACAAAGATGCCTCTGCGAAAATTGTTCCGCCTCACAGGCGTTGTTGCAATCTGGGAATACTGACAGATAAAATGAATTTCACTTTGTGAAGATATTACTTATCAGACGCACTAGATAATCCATTTAGACACGCTACTCAGGCACTGTGAATGCTTACCAGTCAGACTGTATAGGCTTAAATGTTAGTCAGAGAGTACCATACTGCTTCATCAGGCAGCCATCATAGGTTTGCGTTTTCTTTTTTTTTGTCGGTTGACCAGGGTAACTGTCAGTGACAGACAAGTTTCCCCACCGATGCCGCTTAGCCGGAACAGCCTTCTTCCCCCCATTGGTGCCGGAGACATAGAGACCTCCTACATCAGCCAGCACCTTCGACCAAGCCTGGTACCGATCTCCCTACTTGTTTCCCAATCCCGCCCATGCCATACACATATGTCACTTCTACATCATTGCGTTGTGTGAATGGGTAGCGGCAGAGGGGACACGCCAACAGCCGAGCCTATAGTGCCGTCACGGACGAGGCGGGTACCTCCGTTCCCCGGGATAGACTCCACCTGCTGGACATCTTCTCTCGTCCGAATACCACTCATACCTACAGGGTAAGAACCTAACGTCCAAAAAGCCCACATTGAAGAAATAAATGATTTATGCGTGTATAGAACCACGTACATTCACTTTACTGCTTATTTTCATGGTGTCTCAAAGTACCAAACACCTGAATAGTAAGGTCACCTGTATTCGTCAGTCTAATAAATAGTGATTAAGCGTAAATGGAACAAAAATAAAAAACTTCACCAACATTCTGGGACTTGTTTGCACAACATCTTTATACACTTGTATATGTCATTGACCAAGATTTAATTGATTCGATATGAAATATTTTCAAATAAATGTAAATTTATACAATCTTTTCTTATTTTTCCTCAGATAACTGTGATCTCACATTTAAACATCTGACATGTTTGTGAAGCTTTTCTTCTCCTCTGTGTTGTAGTCAGATACTCCTTATCGCCGCTCTTTCACAATCCTGGACAACATCGGGCTGAGCCGTACTGGCAGAGCATCAGTGGGCACCGGTGGGTACAAATACCGACATCCTGACAGAGAGAACCACAACCTCCTTTCCACAGAAAACTAGCACTTATTTGCCTGTCACAATCTGACACTGACTTGCTACAAGTATGTTTAATCAGCTGTGCCTACATAAAGGGAAATTCCAATGAAAGGAAAGTCAGTCTATTTTGTTCTTTGCTAGGAAATTTTAGCAGAACAAGATAATTACCATTTGTTTCCATAAAAATACCTTCCGTACATCAGGAAACATTTTTGCTCTGATTTGAGAGTACAGTTTTCATGCTAAATATTTTAGTGAAATCATTCGTCACACTACTTCATATATTTCTCATAGCTTTATGTCCATCATTGTCTTAAGATGTTTATCAAATCTCTTCCATAGTACTGTTGTAAGCATTTTAAGAAACTAAAATACTAATTGATTTAAGTTAATGATATGGTTTTTTGTCATAAATCCGTTTGCAATTTCTGTTTGAATTATGAGTTACAATCTTAATTAAGGATTCATATTTTTAGAGAAGACAATTGTTCTGTTGCATATTGGTACTATGATTACTCACCTCATGTGGTTCCATCTTGAATTACAATTGTGAATATATGATATGTTCCTGAAAAACCAAAACTATATGAGAAACCATTGCTTTGCCACAACACAATACCACCACACAATGTTACCACAATATAAGCCACAATAACTGCAATACTCACATTATATGATGGTGTGTACCTCAGTGGATTAGACCACCGTGCCTGTGATCGCAAGGTGGCCAGTTCAAACCCTGGGGTCAGCAGACTGATATCACCATAGGGCCCTTGAGCAAAGCCCTTAACTCTGGTTGCTCCAGAGACTGGCTGCCCCTGCTCCTTCAGTCATACGATGCTTTGGATAAAGATTTGGATGCAAGACTTTTTTGGTAAAATTGAGGCAAATATGATGGAAATTTAATAAGATTGTTTATTTACTTCAGACTCCTTGGATATTGGAGTGACTGGCATCAGCTTGGGAATTAGCAGTTCTTCCTTTCTGGACTCATTCATGCACCATGCTATTGGCCATTCCCCTACCGAGAATGAGGAAGCTCCGCCCCCAGGTCAGTGGGAGCCACTGAGATCCATGTCATCTTTATTCATGAATAAGTGGACTTGATGGTGATTTATTGTTATCCATATGCTAGCAATATATTCCAATCTCAGGGTGCCAATAAGGCATTAGTTATATTTCCTGGTGACTTCAGTTGCAGACATGCTCATTAAAACAACTCCTTAATCCCATCTGTCTCCTTCAGCACTACTGGTCCCTGTGTCAGTCCCAGCTCGATCACATAATCGGGGGGGCCTGACGTCACGGAGCAGCAGACCAGGACTGTAGCACCCCTCCCCCCCAAGAAACCAGACATACCTTAGCACTGCAGGACACCTATGAACAAGACACCAGCAGTGACCTGTCACGTTACTTTTTTATGAAAGGACTGTATGGCAGATCGTTTTCTAGAGCCCTATTTTTCTATGTTTAGCTCACCTGGCTGCCAAACATAGGTATTAATCATCTGTGTTTTCAGGCAAAATTATGAAGCACACCTATGCAGGTATTCAGGGAAACCAACTCTGGAAACAATGGACAGGACAGTCTTTTACAAATGATGTGCCTGTTATAGCGAAATATATGCATTTTCCAGCAAGCCATTTTGAAGGAAGTCTTAGTCTGTCAAATCAGGATGTGTCTGAGATCACTTGAGAACACTGTGGGTGAATTTGCACAAACACCACCAATCTACGGATCTGTGATATACATGTCTAACACAGGCAAGCTCTAAAACACCCTATCCAGACACACCAAAAGACCAATGCAGACCATCGTGGCATTTCCACGTTACTAGGGCTGTATTTAAGTCTGGTCAGTGAGCTAAGTAAGGCTTGAAGCTTATTATTGTGAAGTAATGAATTCCTGCTGAACTCACTCTGTGTTTTTCTTAAATAAACAAAGAACTGAATTTCTAATGATTCTGCCATTTCCATGGTTGCCGTGGTTACATAATTACAAAAATTTAAATGAAATGAATGCAATATATTCAAAAGTATTACATGCATCACATGTTTAATAAATCTTCCTCAATGTGAACAAGCAGCCCAGTCATAGTATGTAAAAGTGTAATAACACCTTAAAATGTCACTACTGTAAACACTGTGCATTTCGAAATGTACTCAATCAATGTGGATAATTTTTTTCATTATCCAAAAACTGTAGAGCCAAGAGCCACTATTTTCAGGCAAATCATAATTGTCTTCATTTTTGTGATGCTTTTCTTATTTATGTACCACTTTTTTACTCCATGGTTGTCAGAAATTAGTTAAAATTACAATTGGTGGATTCTGCCTTTGATGGGAGTAGCTAAATTAGCTAAAATATTGTTTTTGGATCATTTCGTGCAATATTACACACTAAACAGTTAGTTCCGTACCTTATGTATCTCACAGGATACCATGAGCTTTGAGATTTAGGGATAAATCTATTTCTGTATCCTTCAGCCTCTTCCAGTTCTCCGTTAGTGTAGCAAACCAAACATGGCACAATTAATGCTGACAGGAAGTTACGATAGATAAGCACAAAAGGAGATCCAACATTTCTTCTAAATATTAATAAAATATTAAGAAAAAAGTAATACCAGAGACAGCAAGAACTAGAGCTATGGTATCATGGAGGATTTATAGCTAGTCTTCCTGGGTTCTGCAGAGTGTGAACGCCACTGTTATCTTCATGTCGTCCATGTTTTACAAGCTGACTTGAGTAATGTTCTAGTTCTCTTTACCATACCTCTTCCCATTTATAAAATTCAGGATGTCTTCCGCTGTGACCTTAAAGGTGAGGTCACTGCGAGCGACACAGTACTGCGCAGTAGGGCAAACATCATCATAATGAAGAATCTGGGTTAAAGACTGTTCTACAGTCCGTTAAAACACTGCTATGTAGACATTCAGCATTAAATACAGGTTCCTAAAAAATTCAAACAGAAGCAACATTCAGTTTCCATTGATCAATCAAACTGCTTGACCTTGGTGATAGCCGCTATTAAAAGCAATTCTATTAATTATATATCAGTTACCTGATATATTTTTAAACACTGAATGCCAAGTAAAAACACCCACAAAATAAATTCAGTCTGCATGCAAATGTCTGGATTCAGCAGAACTCTGTTTACAGGATACTTAACTGATTTTACTAATTTACTACGACTCATATGTGGGACCTTAATTGCTTCACATGTTGCACCTCTGCTGACACGTTTTTGAAGACCCAAGTGATTGGCAGACTCAACTGAATGCCAGTTTATGAAAGACAAGTAACGTATTATTAAGATTAGAAACAACCGAAGATTCTTCAAGGTAACTATTTACATGGAAATAAATGGATGTCACATCAACCTTATGCTCACGTTGTGGGACATTATTTGATTCAAACACTGAGTATGCAATTATCTCAAAACCACCGGTATTTTGTAATCTTTACATAGATGCTTTGTTTCTGAAATCTCAGGATTAAATTTTGTAAATGTGCAGAAAATACTGGATTATGTGGGTGTGGATGCTTGATATTTTGCATTGTATTTTAAAGTGGATCTGAGCCAACAAGCCATCTTAATGTTTTTAGGTTGCTTTGTTTACGTATGTAATTTTGGTGTGTTTGGTGATTAAATGTAGATACATACGATTGAACACTGAATTACACTCATTTTTTTTCAATTAATGTCACAGACAAATCTTACATAGTTAAATTAAGACCTGGATATGTGAAGCAAATTGAAGTGTTATATTTTTCTATAATATAGTCAGAATCTTGCAGTTAAGATGCCAATTGGTCATAACTGCAATATGATCTGTTCCCCAACCTTTTTCTGTATTTATGGAAAATTTAATATAAAACCTCGGATTGTGAGCATAATTCGTACCGGAAACGTGCTCGTAATCCAACGCACTCATATATCAAAGCTAATTTTCCCAATAGAAATAACGGAAACTCAGGTGATTCGTTCCACAACCCAAAAATAGTCTTAAAAAAATTATTAATACAAAATATAAAGCAAAAATACATAAAACAAATTAACCTGCACTTTACCTCTGAAAGAAATCGTGGATGGTGTGAGGGAGACGAGAGAGAGGAGAAGAGGAGGGTTATTTTGTAGGACGACTTTCACTATAACGGAATCACTATCTGTTGGTTCACTGAAATCTTTTTCTTTTTGTACGACTTTAACAAAGAACCTATCCAATGACAGCTGCCTCCTTTTCGATTTCGCAGAAATTTTACATTGCATTGTCGTTAAACAGATTCATCGCTCACACTGCGACACCCTTATTTGGGTGGTGCTTTTCTACTAAATTTTGACTATACGAGTGAGGCACACAGGCTGAGACCGAGCATGGGAGACGCCGACTGAGACCGAGAATGGGAGACGTTTACCCACAATCCCACGGCGAGAGAGAGGAGAACCATCGGCTCAGTTGTGATCACGTGATGCTGGGCAGTGTATATGTAATACTCATATTGCAAGACCTCGCTCGTCCATCAAGTTAAAATTCATTAAAAATTTTTGCTCGTCTTGCAAAACAAGTTATTCACAATCCGAGGTTTGACTGTAACTGATATTACTGCTGTTGATCATCTACTATAAATCTTTGCTTACTGAGCAAAATGCTGTATTAACCTAGATCTGTATAGAATTTCTCTAGGAAAGCAGCCAGTTGCATTATGGATACAATTGCATTGATTAAAATAATCAGCCAAGCAATTAAGCCAACATACCAATGGTGTAGTGTTTTTGGAAAAATTACCAATTTTATTCAAAATGCATGATAGTCTGTTATTTGAAAATAATACACCTTTTTACGGAACTGTTGCAGTTATATTTAATAAGGAAAACATGGTATTTTCAGACATATATATTTTGCTTAATAAAAAGTATTGCGAAAAAGACAGAAAAAAACTTTCAAAAAATATCTGATGTACAATTTCTCATAAGTTATATTTACATTGATTCAAGTGTCAAAACACAATAATTAAAAGGTAAGAATACAGAACATTATAAGACTGTCTTATATTGATTGCTTGTACTGTAGTTGCTTTGTTACCAGTTACATGTCATTAAACTTGCCTTTTTAAAACTGAAAATAAAGTACTATCACAAGAAAATGATGAGGCCTAAAAAAATTGGTATTACAGCACCGGTGAAATGACTCTGACTATTGGGAGCCTATTAGCATTTCTTGGCAGGCTCACAAGCCTTGTATATAACCCCTGCGTGTCTTGTTGCAAATTGCGAGTCTGAGGACCTGATTGTCGCTTGTGCCCTTACCTGTGTTTGTACTCCGTCCTTGCCTCATCCCTGCATGTCTTTTGCCATTGTGCAAATTACCCACTGTGTGTGTACCTTACTATCCAATATCCGACCTCCCTACTACTCCCTGTTGGAGTTGTCTTTATTGTTTGTGTGGTCCTTTTAAGGGCTAATATTAAAAAGTATATTCTCTTTCAAACAAGTGTTGCTTCTGTTGTTCCTGCCACCACGATGCCTGGGCCAGGCAGATACTATACTGGATGCCAGAAGCAGCCCCCTTGGAGGTGCTCGAGCAGATCCTGGTGGACCTGCATGCAACTGTGGAGTGGCAGAGTGGGAGCAGCGGTGGCGATCACTTCACTCAAGGCCAACGTGGGATTGCAGGGATAGGAACAGGAAGCTAATTTGCTCACACTGCTGAATGAAGGGAGACCAGGCACACTGCTGTCGAGAAGCCCATACCAGAACCATCAGCAGACAGCTGAGAGAGGTGCAGTGAAGGAGGCACTGCCCCAGTCTTGTGCAGTGCATCCTGAGGCTTCTCCTGCCAGCCTGCCAGTCCCCCATTGGACATGACGTCAGCAAACAATGGAGGTTGGAGTTTCCAGGGACTCCGGCCATTCGCCAGTCAACAGGAGGTCTCAGCTCCCCAGCCGTAAGCAGGTGTGCTGCATGCTGGAGGCTCAGGAGTGCCGAGAACTCCTGGAACAGCAGCCTGAAAGCCAGCATGATGATGAGTGGCTGTGAGAGGAGTTGGCCAGTTGGGAGTGTGAGGGTGACCAGAAATGGCAGGTCAAGGTAGTGGAGGCAGCATTACTGTGCTGCAAGGCGTCACTGCTCGGCCCTGAGGAGGCATGTCGCATTTTAGAGACCCAGCTGACCCAGGATCATTGAGAGCTGGACAAGTGGTGGGTGCAGATTGAGCAGGATGAGGAGCGACTGCAAGCGGACATGAAGAATTGGTAGCACACCCTGTAGAAGCTGGAGACAGAGATGGCCTGCTGGGAAAGGCTGCGCGAGGCCACCCAATCCAGGGAGCAGCCGGTCCTCAACAAGCCGTGCAAGGCAAATGGCCGGAACCGAGGGGGCTGCCATTCCAGAGCCAGCCAACAGCCGAGTGTAAGCCTACCTCCCAGTCTCCTCTGCCTCACTAGCGCTCATGAGTTCAGGAGCTGACAGCTCCACCCCATCATTGGAAGACGGCAAATAAGTTCCAGGACTTGAATGTTTGGTGTTTAGGACAAAGCACACTATAATGTATTTAAAGAGGGAGCTGTCAAAACATTTTTAATGTACACCAAAGCTGGTGCCTTGCGTGACACCTGGCACCAGATGCAAACACTTGATCTGTGTTAGTTTATTAAGGCAAAGCACAGAATACACAACAGACAGTAAAACAGATTGCTACATCATACACGAACAGCATGCTTAAGCAGAACACAATATACTGTACACATTACTTTAGCAAGTTTCTTATTACTCTATACTGCTTCAGTTGGATTAGAAAGATTCTACTTAAACACAACGTGGCAGTAGCAAAGATGTATTCCTTGTAAACACCACCTCTCTTTATTTTAATTTCAACTGGAACATTTTGATAACTGGCACATCAAGAACAAAACAACAACGGCTTTGTAGGTGCGGTTCTGAACTGCTTGTTCTCAACTTCTGGTGCTGATGATTAAATCTTCAGATAACATTGATTGGAATGTATAGTATTCCTTAATTGTCTCTTTTTGGGAATGCATTATGCATATCTTGATTAGTGCTTTCACTTGTGAGTTCGGTGAAAGTTGGAGACACGAAAATGGAAACAGTCAACACTCCTTCCTGGTGCGCACTGTCTTGGTGTGGTATTTTACTGGAATTCCCCAACGTCTCATCAAATAGACATCAAATAAGTATACAGTTCCAGGTTCCAGTCCTCCAATGGTCGCTGTAGTAACAGCCCGTCGTGGGTTCAGCTCCTGGAAATATTTACAGAGGACCCTCTCTGTTTCGCTGCGTGACTCTGGACCTAGGCACTGTTGCCTACTGGTGGATTCTCCATCCTTAATCTTGCGCCGATACATGCAGTACAAGCTTCTCTCCTCCGTTCCAAACCAGGCTAATGTAACAGAGTTGCAGGTCCTGAGTTTGTTGAAGGACTTTATCTGCAGTGTAGTCGGAAGTGCGGGGACGGCCTGACGATGGTAAGCAGATGAGGTCTGCATTTTAACCATAGGCCTTGACCCAACCCTAACTGCCTTACCGGGACTCGTGTCTTCCAAATATATCTGATATACAGGCTTTCCTTGCAGCCATATCTGTGCTACTGCCTCCCCCACCACCTCTGATGCAAGAATTTGCTCCTTGTTAGAGACTGTGACCTTCACCTTTTGGCCAGTGCAGCTCTGGAGCGTAAGAAGAGCACTCTGTTGCCAACCGCGGGGGCGGAAGCTGAAAAACTGGCTACCTTGCCGCCCAGTTCCCTGAAAAGACACCCACCTGAGCTCACCCTCTCCTAGAGGGGTAGCTATTTGTCGGGCTTCCTCATGCGTTTGCGCGAAGGTCCCCGCATATGCTGAGTCAGTGCTATTGACTGTGTCTATCACAAAAACATCGAAATAGTATAATGTTTCTGGAATGAGCTCTGACACCGTACACACACTTTCCGTGCCTCTGCAAACACACTGTAGTTCATCGGAATTGTCCAATAAAGTTGTCTCTTCTGATTTCCTGAAAGAATCCCACTGGTGCCACCACCACTCACTCACATCTGGCCAGACTGTTAATTTTTCCTTCTTAGCTCTCTTCTTTTCACTTTTCATGTCCTCTTGGGCAGCACACAGACTCTTATAGTTTTGCTTTTGGTTAACCAACACACAGTAGTGGTAATTATGACTGTTTTTTGGGAGTTTCAGAATAGAGGCACTAGGCTTCCAGCTCAGAGTGACACTGGTCATCCCTACTCCCACAGTATGTACACGTGGATCGGGAGGTATCTCTGGAAATATTCCCGGCACCCAGTCTCCCTCTTGAAGGTATACAGAAACTCTAGAATCCTGTACCTTGGATTTTATCTTAAGGATGTAGATGGATGCTGGAGACACAGTGTGGCCAGTATAGGTGTCCACAGTGTTGCCTTTAAATGTGTACATTTTTTGCTCTGTTCCAGAGCCTCTCCACCACACCTCTGGTATACTTTTTTTGGAAGTCCCTGTAAAAAGGACAGTCATTATTCTTGGCATAAAACATCTACATATCCCATGCAGACAGAGACAATAAAGTTTTTTCCACATCCATATAACACATTTTACGATAATTATTTGAAAGAAAAAGAATGGAGATCTATTGTTATATATCCATCTATCAGTTTTCTGTAATCGCTTGTCCTGTTCACAGTTGCGGGAGTTCTGGAGCCAGTACCGGAGACCACGAGTGCAAGGCAGGGAACAACCCAGGATGGGGCACCAACCCACCACAGGGCACACTCGCACACCATTCACGCCTCTGGGCAATTTAATAACTTCAGTTCACCTCAGCATGTTTTTGGACTGGGGGGGTAACTGGAGAACCCAGAGAAAACCCCATGACAACATGTGGAGAACATGTGGAGAACATGCAAACTTCACACACTTGGAGCCATGGTGGGGACTTGAACACAGGTGTGAGACAAGAGTGTTAACCACTACTTGATGAATTCCATACTGCCTCACCATATACCAAAGTATTTATATATTTCACCCAGTTCTTCCTCAGTGGCTCTGTGTGTTTTGATCCTGTACTTCTCTCAACACCTTTACAAAGCTCATGTTTTCTTCAGTCCAACATTGGCAATATGGAACATTAACACATTAAGCTTGCTTGATATAATCAGCCACCAATAGCCAAAGCTCCAGCTTCCCCACAGGAAAAGACTGAAAGGACCTTCTCATGTGCACCATGTCACTGAGTGGTAATGTTGTATAGCGTCATATTAACAGAACACAAGCTAGGAGCCTTCAGTTTAAGGTACTCGGGCAATATCTTCAATCTCCACTTAAAATTACATTATTTTAGCCTATTATAGTTCTGGATTTCAAAAAAACTTCTTGATTAAAAGCTGAATAAAACAGAATAGACTTCAGTCCCTGAAGAGTCAACATGGAGTGAAAAACAAATTTAAGCAAGTACTGGAATATTATGTCGTTTTACCATCAGGTGTAAATCATGTCCAAACTATAATGCATTCTGTAACCACGAGACTCTTGAGGACTGTAAACGCTGACCCCTGGCCTACACTTCGGTTGATTTCTGAATGAGAATGATCCTTTTTACTCACATTGTAGGCTTTTAGAGGATCTGTCCTTTATTGTCCTGGCTGCTAAGCTCCATTCAATCGGCACGCCACACGGAATGACAGTGACGGACATCAAAGATGCCCTTTTCTTGAGAGTGAAGTACAGCCTGCAGGAAAATGCATTAACTTGAACGGGATGCTCAATTCCAAACGGTCATGATAAAGCTTTACATTACTGCTACTCCCTGGAATATTACACCATTGGTTCAATACTCCAGAAATGTCCTCTGGTCATTTCGTCCTCTACCGAACTACACTGATATTGAGCATAAAGCTAAATACATTGAACATTAATGAAATACTATTTATAATAGTATTTTGTGGTCTGTTTCCCCTCCCCCCAGCTATCACTGTGACACACAGAACTACAATGAACCTCCTGTTGAGTACTAAGTAAACAAATATACTATGCATATGGTCAATATTGACTGTCCTAATGTTCACTATGATTCAGTTATAATCAAGCATCCCTGGGATGAAAATGATCTGGCCTTTTCGCAGTTCATCATCAACATTTAGCAGTTTATTTGACTTTTCTGTAATCAGTGCATATAACCCTGTGGTATAATCTTATCAAATACATTTTGTCTGAAGTATTTCCGATGTCATGTGGCACCTATTTATTTTACAGTGCAATCAATTATTATTATGATTATCCTTTTGTTTTCATTACACTCTTTAAAGCACTGTAATATCCCATAATGCCCTAGCTTGGAATAATCACCCCGATCTATCTTTTATAATGACTCTACATCATGCAGCTCTGTTGAAAGTGACCCACAGACTAGGGTTGCAAAATTCAGGGAATTTTCCTGTTAATTCCCATATATTCCCATTAATTCCCATGGAAAGTTTCCCATGTGAAATTTTTCCAAAATTCCCCAACTTAACTTCCCAAGTAATGATTTTCCATACCTTTGCAACACTATGGCTATAAGATGTATTTCATTTTGACTCTGTTTCTTCTGAAACTGAGGTGAGAAGATCGGAATGTCCCAGGGCAGTGGGAAGTTCGCAATGTCCCAGGGTAGTGGGAAGTTAGGTGACAGGCCCAAGCTGACATAGTTTATATATTTTTTGCCATTTACACAAATAGCTATTTAGAGAAATATTTCAGTGAAATATATATATATTTTCCTGGGACTGGATCATACTTAATAATTGTAGTCCCTTCATTTATTCTCTTACCTCCGAGTTTGATCCTTTGGCAGAGAGATGGGGGTAACTTTGCCTTCTGGGAGCCAGATGGTGGGCCGTAGTGGCACCTCATTCTCAGGGTTCAAGGGTGGGGAACCCTGAGACCACACAGTCCCCCAAACTAGCGCTGTCGCTGTCAGGCAGCGATACCAGGATAGGGCCATTGACGACACTTGCTCTACACCTGTGTAGAGTGGGACAGAGAACAGGAAGACAAGGGCCAAAGCCTTACAGCTGGAGGCAATGTGTCAATCACATACCATCCAGGGAACGTGCAAACTTCTTCTGAGCTGATGATTCACTGATATGAGAAAACATTTCTCTTACTCAGAGAGAATTATTCATGTTGGGAATAAATTGCCCTGCTGTATTACTCTGGGATCTGCATAGCCCAGCTTGACACTTGGAGAAAAAAAATCACTCACAAGTTGACTATCAAAGCTTAAGAAGATGCAACTATTATTGAAGAGTATAATCCTTTGAGGACATATCTATTTATGGTAACAGAACACGTTATTTATCAGAAGTGTTTTTTCCTCCATATTTCCTTACTTTTATGACTTACGACTCATTTGAAATGGAGAATACCTTTGAATATTCAAAATTCAAGAGCCCTGTAACACCATCCAACTTACATGTTGACGACAGATTTTTTTTAAGGTTTAAGATTTAAAGATTATAAAAAGACAATCATCAGAAAATGTCTGTTAGAATATTACTCAAGGTTATTACTTAACTGACTCCTCAACTGAAAAAGACGTGATATGTGAACATTTATTTTTACATAAAACAATTTCTTTAAAATTAAAGATATTTGTATTGTTTCTGTGCTGCCTACGGTTTGCCGATGGACACTGAACCAAGACAAAGGGAACAAAACAGCGTCTGCAAAGCCTGAAGATGCAGAGAAGAAGACAAACAAACCACTGATTAGTATTTACCGCTATCCTATTGTTAATGGCTCAATAAACAGCACACGTCTGTCACTAAGTGATAAACAGATTGAGAGCCGATGCAGTGCACCAGTGTGGCACAGTTGTCAAAATGCACCTTGCATTAAAAATGAAGCCTCCTCAACAATTATAGCCTACTGAATTTCCATAAGCCAAAAAACACAGATGAAGGCGTGCTTTAACTTCGGCATCATTCTATAAATATACTGCTCGCCCAGAAAGATTCATGGCATAGCGGCTACATTATGAGTGTGACTGAGTTAACTACGCTTAACAGCACTGCATCAGTAATTATCACAGAGCGCTCTGGGCGAATCAATAGTTTCTTCAAATGATAGCATGTGCAATGTATCAGATTCCACCTGGCCCATGACGGTTTCCCATCTGGATCAACGTTATAGAACGACAGCACATCACGGAATCTGCGCCTGCCGGGTTTTTCATCCGCTCCAAAGGCTCCTAATTTGTTGAGAAGTTCCAAGAGTCCTGGTGTCAAAGGGATACAGGCAGCTGCACCTTTGTGAATTTCATATGGCTCGTTCCCTCCCATTATCAGTGTGTATTTTCCTGTGTCAGCTGCGCTGTATCCGATTTGCCCTCCCTCCCTCTGTCGACCCCGATCCGCGAACTCACTCCAAGCACCATGCTGCATCTCATCCAGAAGAGTCACAGAGAGCGACTGGGGGGGTGGGGGGGGGAGAAAGTGGATAATAAAGAATGG
>JAODJX010000065.1:9641945-9672588 GCA_026776945.1 Isichthys henryi | reverse complement strand
GGATAGGCTCCGGACCCCCCGCGACCCAGTAAGGATAAGCGGTTTGGAAAATGGATGGATGGATGGATGGATGGATGACTGGATTTGATTTGAATACTTAGCTGATTTTTTGTATGTGTTTGTTTCAATGACTGAAACAACAGAATAATTTTACTTGTCAAAAATACGTTCGAATCCAATGACATTGCCTGCATTCGTTCTGCTTCAAACCTCCTTTGAACTTTCTCAATTTCTTATTCGGCCTACTGAGAATTTGACCATAACAAATTGTTCATTCATCTAAAGAACATTTTTTATGCAGTACTTATGCACATTGACAGTTAATTACAGCACAAAGTCATACGGACATTTATTAGGGACCGATGTGCTATGTTGATGAATGTAGGTTTTAAAACCAAATGTGCTCAAAATGCAATATTTATGCAGTACTAATTATAACCACTAGGCGACAGTAGGAGATATAACGTTTCAGGCAATCGTGACAGACCAGCATGCCGCAGATCAAGCTAAGAACATTTAGCGACGATACCGTGGAAAAGCAAACCAGGGCATGCTTCATACTGCACTTCAAAACTTATTGTGTTCCGTAGCACACAACATCCGGGAACCCATCTTCATAGCTGTGATAGAAAGAAGCAGAGACCTATTAGTTAATTAGTTATATTAAGAAAAGTATTAAAATTACACAGATATAAGAATCTGCTAGAAAGCCTGATAACATTTATTTATTAAGCAGACACCTCTGTACAAGTCAGGATCGTAAAGAAGGATCAGCCATTGTCCCTGGGGTCATTGGGGTTAAGGACCTTGCTTAAAGGCTCTAAAGTAATATAATTACTCTGCTGGCTATGGGATTTGAACCCATGACCTTCGGGCAACAGATCTCTAATCCATCCAGCTGTACACCATTTGGGTATGGTAGATGGGAATTAAGAAAAGGTCAAATATAATTTCGGTTTGTATACCATCTGCACGCTCATTATGTCTCTCTGCACAAACTGAGAAGTCCAAATGAGTTTTGTGTAGATTTTTGGTCTTTGCTGTTGGAGAGTGTCAACAATTTACACTAACATGTGAAGTCTTGGAACCAGCCCTCAGACTGATCGACCAGGCAAGCAATCCATTCCTTCAGGGTCACCTTTCTGTCACCGTTACTGTCACATGATCTGGAAAATATGTATACACACACACACACACACACATACACACATGTAAGTTTATATGAAGCATATTTATGGGAATTTCCTGTGAGTTAGTTTGTTTGAACTGTGATACGGGACTGTGTGAGGATGCTGTCAGGGTATAACTTTCTGGAAAAATAAACTTGAAACACCATACGCTGCTTTTTCAAATGATTAATTCCTTTGGTTCATCGGCAATGCAACCTACTGAAAATAATGTAAATGGGGTCCGAACTCAGACAGTTTGCAGCCTTTTGATTACATTATAGATCCACCATGGGTATAAAGCAAATGTCTTGGCACAAAGCCTACATCAATGTAATAGAAAGATTGCAAGTGATCTGAGTTTGCACCTAATTTTTGTTATTGTGTGAATTTTCTCCTCATGGTGGGTGCGTGAGTATGTGGTGCCCCTCCAATTTGAAAAATAGGGGGTATCACGGCCCTGGGACCCCAATTTGCCAATTAAGGTTATGAAAATACAGGATAAATGGTATATTTTCGGTATTTCAGCTCAATTTGACTTTATTTTTGCATATTTAATGCCCCCTGAGGGTGAAATGTGTGTGTGTGTCGGTGTTAGTGGCTGGAGGGTCTCACTGGAAGAATCGATGGGCACAATGTTCCAGAGGCATCTGTTTGTAACGCAGCTTCTTCAGATCCCGACGGCTAAGCTTCCCGTCCTTGTTCCGATCCAGCAGAATGAAACGCCGCTGGTAATGAGGAGGAGACGTGGTGGGCACGGGGGTCCGTTTATTGGAGTGACCGAGTAAGACATGTGCGAGGGAGATGAGGGTCAGGGAAAGAATGATGGGGTGTTTCAAACGGAGGATAATATTTCCAGCTCGTTAACTTTCTCCGTGAATAATTTAGCAATTATTGATGATGTCTATTTATGCAGCTGCTCTCGCATCTCCATATCGGCCTGGTGAGGATCGCACAGCGCTCAGGCCTTAAATCTGTTTGAAAACTTAAAAATAGATCAATTAGCAATACAGCTGTATTTTGCTCTTTTCATCTGCAAACCAGATCTTGTGATGTAGCAACAATTCCAACAGAATGTTACAGTACAATTAACTTGTTTCCAGTGATTTCTAAGGGTAATTATAACCATACATGTGTTGGCCACATACTGTACTGATAAGTGATACAAAATGTTTTGGCCTAAGTAATAAACTATGCTGGTTTCAACTATGATTTACACCACTGAAGGTTCACACTGAAATGAATGGTATAATACCTGCATGCCCATTGAGGTCATTTAGATCACAAAAATGTTCTGAGGGTAGAGAAAAACATGATTGGTTCAGAAAGATGACCATTCAGATTGTAGAGGAGGTGGGACCAATACGTCTGATTCGTTAGTGCTGGCTCTTGTAGTTGCTTGGACCCACCTCCTCTGCAATCGGATTGGTTATCTCTCTGAACCAATAATTTTTTCAGTCTGCCCACAGAACATTTTTGTCTAAGTAAAATTCCCATGAGCTCCGCACACATGGTTACCTCTACTAACATCCTGCGCTCTTCACGGCTCAGGCAGCCCTGGGGAAGGGGAGGGGAGCTGAAGGATTGGCCCATTCGACTCAGCATCAGAAACCAGTCAATCAGCCGGTAAGGGAACTGCCCATATTCCATCTCAGCGCACACCTCTTTGGACACTGTTCAGAGCAGGAAACTATCCCAGTAAACACCCTGCTGGTTTTCCACATATTATCTGAGCACAGGAATCTGCAGAAGCAGTGAGCATACGTCACTAAGGCAACGAGGATGTCAGGGGTTTGGAGGACAACAGTACCGTACCCAAGCAAGGACCAAGGTGAGCCAAGCCAGTGCGTCGCCTTTTTCGACAGGACTCTTTATGCAACAGACAATCACTGGCATAGGTCTTCCCCAGCACACTGCACACTGGCACTCCCTCCCTTTAAAAAAAAAAAAAATACAAAAAAAGGCACAATGTGACAAGAACTGATTAATATTTCATTCAACCGACGTTTCCTTTCAGGAAGATGTACACAATCTTCATGTCAATGCGGTAAGCCTCCAGCCTGTCCTAGGTAGCAGAGGACATTCCTGGAATGACGCTAATTCATTTCAGGCAACACATGTGTACAGCAGGAGCAATTCTGAGACCCCATTTCGATCTGGAGGGAAACCTGAGTAGCCAGAGGAAACCTCAAAAACATAAGGCAAGTGGGACGTGGGGGGGGGGGGGGGGAGGCGAAATTGTGTCCGTCGTGTACATTAAGCTGTGAATTTCAGAAAGAGACTACCGTATGTTGAGAGAGCATATGGTGAAGTGGTCTTACCTTGGACATTTCTGGGGACATACGCATTTTGGGATTAAGACACCACCTTGCTCCACCGCTTGGCATGAGGAGCCAACAGGACTGTAACACTTCAATAGCTTGCACAGCTTCTCTGGAGAAAGCCAAAGAAGTACTTACTTATATTAGTACTTACATTACGAAGACCCAAGACGATCAAGTCCAGAATTTATATGTGTTTGTGGGATGTTATTTATGCATTACTGCTTTGCACCTGGGCTGGTTCGGCCCCAATACGGCCGCAGTTTGTCCTCAGCTTGTCTCTGTTTCCTTTGAGCTCTGCTGCCCTGGGAAGCAGCAAAACACAGATGCAGCCTCACATATGCACACATGACACACACCGTACACCGAGATCCCCCCTTTCATGCACTTTTCAATATTGATCCTCCAATATTACCTGAGAAGTCACCTACGGAGACCACGCCAGTCATACAGTACTCAAAAGAAATTCTTACTAAGGCCCTGAACCTTAGATGAACCATGGTTACTCTTCAGATGAAGAACATTTGGGACAACTGTGAATTTACTCGGAATTGTTCATCGCTACAAAAACTCCCCACATGGAAAACATAAAACTATCATTTAGGCTAAAACAATTTCCCGGGTGCAAATGATCAAGACCGGTGGTGGTATTGTAGTGGTATGGAGAGGTTTTTCTGCTGAAACATCTGGATGCCTTTCCATCAAAGAATGAACCATGAATTCTGATCTGATTAGAAGATTTGTAAAGGACATTTTCAGGCTATTGATCTGTGAGGTGCATCTAAATGACTGGAACCTCGCTGAAATATTGGGGCAGGACCTGCAAAGGGCTTGAAAAGCCACAAATGTTGCTAAGCTACAGCAGTGTTGTGTGGAAGAGTGGGATAGAATTCATGTAGAGCACTGTATGATCCAGAGCTAATTGTTAAATATGCAAAAATGAGGAAAATCCAATTGGAAGCAAATACTTCACTGTACTGTACACTGTACTTTTTGTTTCTTCATGCTATCAAATGTCTTATTCTAGTCCTCATAAACAAAAAATTCAGTCTGGAGAGCCATAAATTGGGGACTCCCGGTCAACTTTGTAGTCTTTGCCAGTTTCACATCTGCTGTGGGCCCTCATGATGAAAAACAGACCCTTCTTGATCCACAATACATTGAACTGCTGGTTCAGTTTACAGTCATGGCCAAAGCAAGCAGACCTGCGTATAACCAATAAGCTATAATTGTAATGGTGCTCACCTCACTCATTACAGGGTGCAGCACCAGCATTGTGAGTAAGATCAGGTGCACGACCCAATGCATGGTAGGGTCTCGGCCTGGACCATGTGGTACGACTCACTGCAGACAAGAATACAGGTTAATCAACTGGGCTTTGGGCCAGAGATTCTTCAGAGAAACTGCTTCTGAACACATAAATAGTTGCCTTAATCAAAGTATTGAACAAACTATTTTCTTTAAATAACTTCTTAAATGTAAGGGCATGCTATTTGGCAGGAGCGTAAATGGAGCACATTGTTAAAAATAGAAATTACTTTTCTTTCTCTCTAAATGCCTTTCATTTAGGCCTAATATATAATTAATAATACAAAAATGATATGAAATCTACGTTAGTAAAAAAAAAACCTTTTAGCTTTATTTTAATTTATTTTTAAATGACCAGTGATAATCAATTGGACTTGTACAGTTTTAATACAGTGATTTACTCAGATTAAAGGTAGAAGGAAATAGATAACCTTACTTGAAAGACGACTGCGGAAACAACAACAATAATGACATTATTGCATTTCTTGGTTTAAAATCTTCCCGAAGTATTCTACTGTTTAGCGATTCCATCTTTGATGCAGATGTTATACACACTGAATTTTAAAAAATCTGCTTTCTTTACCTCTGGCTTTTTAAATTAATTTTCCCAAATGTTCTACACGTTCTTCCTTGTTTTTTTTCCCGTCTGAGCAGCTACTCGTGATCTCTCTCCATTTTCCATATTTAATGAGAACGAGACATGAACAAACACAAGAAGGAATATGTGAAAGACCCCCACATACCTCTTTGTTTTTTCTCTTCTTTCTCTGTGCTCTCCCAGGCAGAGAGGGATCTATCTCTGCTACTGTAGACCATGTGTTCTCTCTAGCTTGTAAATCTACATCCCTATGAAATCATGCCAGCTTTGACAAGGACCAGCACTCCGCGTGAACCTGGCAGATACGCTACACATGATCTGCGCAGCCATATTTCAGAAAGTCACCATTGTGAGTGGAGGATTCGATAGATTAGATATTGAAACAAAGAAAAATAACATCCTTCTTCCAGCAGCTTATCCTAGTCTGGGTCACAGGGAGGCCAGGCAGTGAAGGGTGCAAGGCAGAGATACACCCTCCAGGGGAGGCCAACTCACCACAGAACACACACATGCACACACTGAGTGCACTTCAGAGATGAGAATTACCACAGCTGCATGTCTTTGGACTGCAGGCAGCAACTGAAAAACCCCATGGAACCCTCACGAGACCTGGGGATAACATGCAAACTTCACACATACCGAGCAGATGCTGGATTTAAATCCCAATGCTGAAGGTGTAAGGCGCAGAGCTCCCCACTGTGCCGTCTCTGTTAATATCTGTGGCTTTTTAATATATCTTCCCGATGGAAAGGTTTTGTTTGTCCTTTTTATCCCTTAAGCAGATCACATTTTTCGAAATTTTTCAAAATTTAGAGAAATTGCAAGTAGATCTATCTCTACAGGTTTTGTAATTGTTTTGTAATACAATATGACCTAAACTCATCTTTGATTTATTGGCAATAAAAATCTTTTTTTTTTTCATATACAAGATTAAATGAATTTAAACTAATCTTTTCAGCAACAACCTTTTCAACACAATCATTACATTTTAAATTAATTTATAACATCATCTACAGTATGTTATCTCTGTTTACAGGAGTTAAGGGTTAATTTTGAAACTACAGTTCAGACAGTCTCTGTAACTCCATTATGCATATCCCTACACTCTAGGGCCAAAAATATTAAAGTCGGACACTGAATTTGCAGATGGCTTTCCTAAATCTCATTAATTAAGCCTTTTTCATGTTCACTTGATTTGTAATTCATAACACTAGATACTTTGCATAGAACGTTTAATGCCCGTTTAAAAACAGGAGAATGTCTCCTGAATCAGTTCTGTGAAAACAAGAGGAGATAACAGAAAGCACACAGAGAGTTTATGCATGTCTTTAAGTATATCTTTGTGGGGACTCTCCATTCATTTCTATAGGGAAAACTCTAATCCCAGCATGATAACCTTAACCCCTACCCAGTCCTAACCTTAACTACAGGTAACCAAAGAAAAGACTTTTGACATTTTTGGGTTTTTGACTGAAAACCATCTTTGTGGGGACCTGAAAATGGTCCGTACAACATCCAAATAACAGGAACATTTGGTCCCCACAATGTAATATAAACATATCCCCCCCCACACACACACACAGACGATTCAGGCTCCATTCATGGATTACTAAGATTACTTATGTCTAGAGTTTCAGATTTAATCCAGCAATTAGCGATAAAATCGATTTACGGTTCTGGAAGTTATTAACTGTCGCTCAATCCTACGATATATTCCAACAGCATTAAGTGTATTGCTAAAAAGCCACTGAAAACCACCAAAACTATCGTCTATTGCCATCTTGTGGTCATATAAAATCTTACATGCTTTCTGAATTGTGATGTTTATGACCAATAGACCTAAATACAAGTATTTAATGTATTGCATTAATGTAAGTGGGGAATGCAATTCATAAGAAATGAAACAGGTTTTGGAGATGGTCGGTTTTATTTTTCACAGTACCCAACATCTATATGACATTATTGTGTAAAGGTTCAATAATGCAGGTCGTAGGATGTTGGTACGAACTAACAACTGAATTTCATGTTTGCTTTATGTGCATGTCCACTTAGCCAGACCCCATTTCAACATGGAAACAGGAATACCTCGAGTTTCTAAACGAATTAAAATTTTATAGCCTACTCTTAAAACATTCCTCAGACCGCAGGACTGCACCATCTTAAATACACCTGAGTCTTAAAAAAACAAACCATAAAATTGTTATATGTGTGTCGGAGAAGGTACAGGGCAAGCATAGACACATAGTTAGAAGGCTATTTCTCACAATTAATAAAACACACACAAAAACAATTACATTTATATTTAAATAATTTAGGACATTCTCCGCAGTGTACTTTTTTTTTTTTTTTCAAAATTTTCATCTTAAACTCAAGCCATCCTCTTTTGTCAATCAATTTCACTTTTTGTTTTTAAAAGTACAACATATTTGTCGTGTATTGAGGATGTTAAACGGGCCGCATCTGATTGCTGGTTCCCCATTGACAGCGTCAATCGTATTTCATGTATGCAGAAGATTTCAGCTAAATTAAATACTGGAATGCATACACATACTTAAAATCGAATTAAATTATTAAATTATAATAACTGGAAATAATAAGAAAAAACAAAAATGAAAAGTAAAATGAGAAATGATGCTATACGGAACTGATTGCGCATAGACAACGGGCCGGAAGTGTGTTTCAGTGCCTGACGTCAGTGTCAAGGGTGGCGGAGAATGAATGATGGAGGGACGCTGGGCTGGTTTAAGCAACAAGGGAGAAGAGAGAAATTAAGCAGTCTGATGGAATAAAAAACGAAGTGCATGCAGTAAAATGAAGATTCCTATCGCGTTTCGGAGGCGATCGTCTCAGTGACCAAGATGATCAAATTGCGCTTAATATGAGAGAAGAGCGATCAGTGGAGTCCAGGTGATTCTTGCGAGGCTCCGCCTCAGAGAAGGAGAAAATGAAATGATGTGGAAATGAAAAGCATCGCAGCTCCGATCGGAACACAGCAGCATCATTTGCTTTGGGTCGTGGGGTTTTGCAGAGAGCTGACTGTGTACCTGACTGATCTTAGGTAGAAGGCTTATTAGTTTTACAATAACATATCGTGCATAACCAAGACATGGCACATGAAATCTTATCAGAGTTTAGTTAGCAAGTATCTGTCAGTAATGTAGCCGGATTCCTGTCGGAGAAACTTGCAGTAATAACACCGCGCAACAGTCAGTCGTTTGTGCGTAGCTAAGCATCCCTCTGTATTTTGGTAGGTAGGTATTTCAATATGTTGGACTTTATATACCCATAGTGTCGCTGAGACGGTAGCTAGCTAGCTAAACCTTTCCTAACGGGACACTGATTTCCATTAAATCCCTCAATACTCCTATACTTCGCTTGGCTAGTTAAGGTAATGAGCAGTTCATCGCTTCGGTAATGAGCTGTACGACTGAGCCAGGCTTACATACAGGATCCTGTTAAAAATGTTTATAATTAGTTTAATTTCAGTTTGGCTGTTATTTCGTCCACCATTGCGACAGATAGTCTACGGTACATGTACAATACGACCCTAATACCCAGTTGTAAATGCAGTGAATGTTTAGAAGTTGGGCACCTTTGCAGTATTTGCATTCTGGACTTAAATGATTCCGATTATGAGCTGCTAGCTCATCCATTCACATCAGGAAAGATATATTTCTGCGATGAGCAGGACTTTAATAAGTGTTCAGATAGGTCGTGTGCACAGAGATTGGGCCTACAAGTTATTAACCTGGTATACGGTCAGTACCAATTTAATAACAATGGAAACATTGTCCTTTGATTAGATACATTTGAACAGAAGCCAGTAGAAGCATAGATATAATAGATATGCAGGTATGCAAGTCATAATTCACAAGTGCTGATAGTTTCTTATGGATCTACATAATGACTTAACAAATGTATTTTGTTCATTTTATAACACAAGAAGGTTGTAATCGCAGTTGTCTTGCATCATAGTGTATTTTTCTTTATTTAATCTAGAATTGTTATATATCAATAGGCAGATGTTGGGTCAGCTTTTTCAACCCCATAAAGTGCTGTCCAAAACACTAATCAGAAATTCTTTGTTTGACTATCTCCAGGAAACATTCGTGTCTGTGCCACACGCGATCCTGCGATGGTTCGCATGCATTTTTCTGCAGATGTGATGATAAGCTTTGATGCAATGCACATTTCTTGAATTATTGTCATTCAAGTTCTTGGTCAGTGGTTGGCTTTTAATCTTTTTTGTTCTCAACCACTTTAAAAAACCTACGGATCGTTTCCCGTAATTCGCAGTGTTTTGCAGGAGCTGCACTGTGCTGCAGTATATGACTTGATATTTTATATTTTATAGTAGTAATGTCAGGAATAATGCTTTTGTTTTTGTATAATGCACTTGTTGCTGTACTGGGCACTTAGAACAAATAGCTTAGAGCTCTATAATTACTGAAACTCATATGGTATGATTAATTTTATCAATAGTTATTTTCAAAAAGAACTGCACATTTAAGAAAGATCGTTCACACAATTTTGTAGAAATTCTCAAATCACTTTATTAATTTGTATTTACACTTTTAAATATAAATATTTTTAATCTTTTGATTTAAATCATGTTAATTGATTTTTGCTATCTGTTGCAGAAAAATATATAGACTGATATATAAATCGGTAGGTGAATGATGTGTTTGAGGGATACAACCATCATGCTGTACATTGTGTTTTTTCACGATAAAAATATACTTCAGCCACTTAACAGAAAGTGGAAACTGTCTCCAGGGTGTCCTGTTCTCATTCTGCATAGGTGAGGGGTGTTCAGTTCAGAACAAAGCTAGGCGAGTGTTTATGATCCTCAGGGTCTAAATAAAGCTACATGTGTTGTAGTTCTTGGGCAAGTGCTGTTTGATGTGGCTTCCAGTTCGTAGCCCTGTAACCTCTAAATGGATCAAAGGGGTATTGTAGACCAGCATTTGTCACATGGCCTGTCTGCTTAATCTGTAGTGATTTGAGCAGTGCTGTGGGGTGCTGTGTCTAGTCTGAGTGGAATTTGCCCTTTCTGAAAACAGTGGTCAAGAATATGACTGATTTCTGGGGAATTCGGCAGAAGACGACATGAACAGTTGTCTGTCTCTAGTGATTTTTTTTTAAATAAGAAAATTGAGACGCTTTAATGTTTCCAGAGAGATGTTGCGCGTTCTGCATTCTGCTGTCTGCTCTATATTTCCTTTGCATTAGAGATGAATAGTGAAGGGTGAGGTGAAGCCGCGGAGGTGTGCATTTGATAGAATGACAGGAAGTGGTCATTTTCTGGCAGCCATTTTGGTTCATGTAATTGAATGCTGCTTTGATATGATACGAGAAACTTTATAAGTCCCTGGGGAAAAGTCTTGTGCATACAACACATTAATGTATGGTGTAAGTGCAATTAAAAATCAAATAGCATCAGACTTATCTACATCAAATGAGGATGCTTTCCTGGTGAGTTTTGGCTGGGGGGTGGGCATGGCGCGTCGGGAGGAGACGTAGTGGTGTATGATGGCAAATGTCCATAATGTGATTGATTGTTACCCTGTCCTGTTGCGCACAATTTAGTAATTGTTTTAGGAGTGCACACTTTTTGTCATTGCCATTAATCCAGGCTCAGGCAAACATTTTCATGGCTACAGAATGCTATCACATTTTGTTAGTTTTTGTACTGTATGTATATAAATTTGAACTGATTGGTAAACATTTCTACACAGCACAAGAATTTTATATACGTGCAACCTGGTGAAATGATGCAGAGGGGGAAAATGTTACTGCTTCTCTATCCTGTGTACATCCTTGTAAAATTTTGACTGCAGATGAGGACAGTAATTTATGTGCTGATGTCTTGCGGCAGGATTATCTGAGTGAAAATGGGGCTGTGTGTTCTTGACCTAGTATATCTGTTTGGCTCCAGTATCTATATATTAATATGTCTATGTTAGCTCCCCTCCACTTCAATTAAAAGCTCACCTTTTATTTTCTTAAGGTTGAGTTCTTTATTGTTTTTTTTTCCCCCAATATGTAGCTTTTGCTTTTTATGAATTTAGAGCCAAAGAAATTGTACGGTATTGCCAATGAAACCTTCAGGTCTCATCTTACTAGGGAAACAAGTTGGTGGTTGGGATGCAGTGTTCTTGAAATATTTCCAAAACGGAAATGTGCATCCATTCATAGCCAGGTTTTGGTAAACTGTACCATCTTAATCTGTTCATGACCAAAACAGTACGTTTTTATCATTAAAATGTACAGTTTGCACGCTGGAATAATGTAAATGTACTGGCAGTCAAAATGGTTTAAAAAGAAAGAAATATTTTTTTCCTGTCTTATAATAAGCTTGTACCTACTCCCCTCCAATAGGGTTCCTACTCCCCTCCAATAGGGAGCCTGTTCCCACTCCCCTCCAATAGGGAGCCTGTTCCTACTCCCCTCCAATAGGGAGCCTGCTCCTATTCTTGTATAATAGCAAGTCTTTGTCTATTTCTATCCTACTCTGGATACATTGGTCATAAGAGTATAGCAGCCAGTTCTTCTAAGCAATAAAGCTGTTAATCAGTGTAATAGTTTTCAGTAGCTGCAGGTGGGGGCCAGTATGCATCATGGAGCCTGTTTGCTTCCAATCTGCATTCCCTGCTGATTATATATCCAAGATGTAGATCCTCCTCATGTAGAGGCAGGGTGCATATTCTGTAATAATTCCTGGGATAAATGGGGTGTTAAAATGATCATGGTAATTAAAGTGTTTGCTGCAGTTGTTGTTTACTGCTCATTATTGCCCAGCCGTCTTCCCAGAATGGCTGATGGAGTGCAGGGCCGTTCCGAGCTTGAAGGTTATCCTCAGAAACATCTGCTGTGAGGTGGGCTGTGCCAAGCGTACATATCTATCACAGAAAACACATGACAGAGGAAAACTTTAAGCACACCTATCAATTTACAGGTACATATATCCGTTTGGCAGACACTTTTGTCCAAAGCAATGTTCAAGTGAGAATCAAAGAGCTGGTCAGACGGTCCCTGGAGTAATGAAGGTTAGGGGCCTTGCTCAAGGGCCCAGTGGTGACATCAATCTGCCAGTCATGGGATTTGAGTTTGGGTTCTGACCTTCCGATCACAGGCAGGGTGTTCTTACTCTCAGAGCCACATTCCGACCTAGATTCACCTAAAATACATGTCTGGCTTCAGGCAGGGCGCTCAACTAAACCCAAAAAACTTCACACATGGGGCAGGAATCAAATATATAAGTCATCTTTATAGATATAGATGTGTTTGTGAGGACTGAACGCTCAAGAGCATGTCGATAAGGTCATATGTTATTTCAAAGTTTATAAAGTTTATTATCGTGCTTTGTGAAAATAGTTGTCTTTACTGTGATTTTGGAAAAAAAAAGTAGGAGTCTGCAAAGAAGGGAATTATTTGCAGGTATTAGTTTTATTTGTAGCTAAAATAGTACCATGGATTAGCTACAAAAATGGCAGTGATTAAACATCAGACCTAAAATATTATACTGTAAAATTACATTATGTCATCATCCTACTGTAAACTTGTTGTAATCTTTTATATAACATTACTCAAAAATCTTCATTTATTAATTGGATTTCATTTTTGAAATTGAACCTTCTGTAAGCTGGTGAATGTTAATTCTTAGACAAAGGTACAAGTATTCCTGATCATTTGTACCTGCATTCGTCATCATTTGTTTCCTGTTGTGAGTGACTAATCCATAGCAGGACTGGGTGGAGAATGATTTCTATAGGAGGGCAGACTTTCACTGGCCACACCCGCTATACGCTTGATTGGCCGGAGCAGCCAAGCAGTTCAACACTGGCCAGTAATCTATTCCTCCCTAACCCATCCCACCAGGTTTGGGCTCTGTGAGAGATGGCCCCCATGTAATATTTACATGACTGCCTCATAGCTTGTCTTTTGAAGGATAGACTTTAGAGCACAGTGACTCTTAACCTAATTATGTCCTTCTCTTCAGTTACTATTCCTGTTGTCTGGATCAAACTCCTTTAGCTCAATGTGCATGAATAGGTTTAAGGGATTAATCGGCATCAGTCTGAAATGAAATTTCATAACAGTGAGAGATGCAGTCCCAGAAGACACCTGTAATGAAAATGCTAATGGATTTTTTTCCCTTTCCTGAAATGGTGTTTTGTGTTGTATAATATGGCAAGGTCATCCTAGCTATATCAGGACAAATTTATTAATGTGGGACTTCCTTCTATGATTACATGCACAAGAGATCATTATGCTGTGGCATCATGTAGGTTAAGAGTCAGTCAGTGTGTATGTATTATACATTACTCCACTCAAAGTTAAATATCACTTTAGCAATTTGGAATTGAGCAGAATGTGGTATTTTCCTAGTTCGGAAATAGTCTGTACCCTCATCCTTCCCATTTAATAGCCACAAAGCTAAGGCGTGTCCAGCAAGGGAAATATCTGTACTAGCATGCATGTCTCTGCGTTTGCTGAAGGCGTCTGTCCTCATCTGTCTTTAGATGAGGTTATGTATGCCCCTACATGCCTTTTTCTCTTGTGCTGAAGGCGGCTGTATGTCTTTAGAAATCGTTACATGTTTTTTCATTAACATCCTGTGAAATGCACTCTTGCACAAGTTAAGCCCTAAAATTAGGTTAGAATGAAGACTGACAAGAGTCTGATTGGAGTTTGACAGGCCTGCTCTACATTGGGTATGTTTACATGTGACATATACTCTCCAATTTAGGTTAATCGCCCAAATGCTTCAATCTATTTCCGAATATAGCGATAAGTTCAATAAACATTTCCGGTTTAGCAATTAACATTGCTGTCCTGTGTTTATAATCTTCTCTGCAGTTTCTGTAATGCTTGATTAGCTGTTACATCCTTTTAAATGGACAGAGTGCCATAATTGTATGACATATCTCATCGGGAAGGATAGAGATGTATTTATCATAGGATGGTAATGCTGACAGAGAAGATGTGTGATGTGTTTTAATTCAGTATCTTCACCAATTGGTCTCTTTTGTATATTAACCCTGGATAGTTCTCCAAATGGTTGTTATAAAACTGTTTAAACAGCATTGTGGCTTTTAAACTGCTATTCCAGATGAATTCATGAGATTGCTTGGAATCATCATAATGCCTGCCTTTATAGAAGACTTAAGTTGGATACAAGCCCTTGGTTCGCTCCCTTTTTCCCTGCCTGGTTATCTGAATATATGTATTCTTACCTGGATCTGGTTGTTAGCAGACCAGGTGAGTCCCTAGGAAATCCGGAGAACTGATGCATGTTTTTAAAGGCCAACCCTAGGGTTATGAATGTGTGCAATGGATGTTAAACATTCTTAAAAACTGTCACTTTTTTTCTTAGCCCAAGGGGTACCTAGTATGATACTTTAACTTTGTTTCTCGGGCCAGTCCTGGGGGACCCCCAGACAGTCCGCATTTCTGCTCCCTCCCAGCTCCCAGCATTCTTGAACTGAACAATGAAGAACACTGGATACCTGACATATAGGTGTATTTGGAGCTGGGAGGGAGCAGAAATGCGGACTGTCTGGGGATCTCCATGGACTGCGCTGAGGACCATAGCTTTCTATGATTAGTTCTGTTAGGGCTGTTTTTTCCCCCCAAAACTATAGCAAACGTGTCAAATGTCGAATTTCTGTATTAATCAACACGAGCATTACCGCCATTCTATATTTGTAACAAGGATACTGCTATTTTATTGATCTAGCCACCCAATTCACTCTATATGTCTTGTAGGAATTGTTCTGCTGGTTTCTTGACTGTCATTGATAGCAGGTGCTTTACATACCTGCTTGTAATGTACAGTAATAGTTCCCCGATTTACTCTATAATTCGAACATTTGAAGACCACTAATAATGCATCTGAAGCCGTGATAATGTGCCGAAGCAACTAACCCTCAGGGACCGGGCCGTCTCTGCCTGAACTGGCTGACCCCATTACAGTGGGGGGTGAATATCGAAGCTCGTTCAGGATTCGAGAGCGTTTGCCAACCCTTTAAATCGCTGCCCAGCCTGGGCAGAGAGCGAGGCTGAATGTGGGTCGCTGTGTGACGGGGTGGGTTGACCTCTCAAATGGCCTGGTTCTTCTCAGCTGTTTTTTTTTTTATTATTATTATTATTTTCTTTTACAAAAAAAGAAGAAAAAAAAAAAAACCCTGTATAGGACCAAAGCTTAAATGTCGCTCTTTGGATTTACTCTCAAATCCATGGGCTTTGTCCGTCCCTCAAGTGGATTGAGATGGGAGGGTGCAGTGTGGTTCACTTTTGCGGGTCTGTGATCTCCTCATGGTGAAGGTCCCTCCCAGAAAGGGCTGTTTGAAGCTAGCGGCTGGAGACGGTGTTTCTACCAGCTTTACAAAAGCCAGTCCTGAGAAATCTGACCTCTTGTGTGAAACGAACCTGCAAGTAGCTTTGTGGTGAAGGAATTAGGCTGTAAGAACCTGACACCCCTGCTGTGTTATCAAGCTAACTATTCATTCCGGTAAAATATTTAGCTGTGTACTCTAACAGACGCACTATGTTATTTCTGTGGATGAAAGCAATAGGATTGTAATGTCGCTTAAATTAATCTGGATAATTGGTCTGGAAAAATGCTATGTGGCAGAATGCATGTAGCCGAAGGAGTTTAATAAAACTTTTTTCTGCTGAAACCTCCTCTAGGGTTAGGGCTAGACCTTAAGACCTTGTATTTTTGGTGACATTATATTGGTCAGAAACATTACAGGTCATTATTAAAAAGGGTTAAGGAAATAGTTTGGTATGCATTTTATTAAACTTTCGAAAATGGCAAACTTCAGTAATACATCAAATTGTTCTTGATGCATTTAAAATGCATTGTATTTAATAAATCAGTTATGGAATGCCATATCAAATATGCCTGCGACCTTTTTGTTTCTTCTTTCATAATAGTTTTGAATGGAGAATCGCAGCAATGCCACTGATTTTCAAAGTTTTTGATTTGTGTAATAAATTTTTTTTGACCAGTATTATAAGGGTGTGGCTTATATTATGCGTGTCAACCTAAAAGGGCAAAATGCAAAATCGCAGTTGCAGGCCTGTGAATCTCCTTGGACATCAAGTACGGTTTATACCAAAATTATTTATACCATAGTAGATTCCCCAAACCCCATGTTTTGTCATGTAGATTTTTATTTAGCAGATGTATTTGTCCAAAGTGATATACAAGCAAATAGCACATTACAAACACATGGATTAACTAATCACAACCCACAATGGTCACTCTTTTTTTTTTTTTATATTATATTTTGTGTTGAATTGAGAAAATCATCATCACCGTAGCAGCATGTCGAAGTGCTGGACAATAATGCACAAGGGGATGGTGTTCTGTAACTAAGTCTGTTTACCTTGCACTAAAAAAATTAGATGCACGACTCCTCCTTGATAATGTGATGCTGTTTAGATTAGAACACAACTTCAGGGAACAGATGCAGAGGGCCTAGTAAGACCATATCGGGCGATTTCTCTCAGTGCACGGCCAGTGAAGCTCAGTGTGCTTTACACACAGTGCAGTGCAAGGTGCTGTAACGCTTTAGGAACACCTGAAGGGAAGAGAAGCTTGCCAGTGTCTATACATTCCAGTGGGTATTTTCATAGTAATCATAAACGGCAGCAGTATGATTAGTCTCCATATAAACGATATATAGTTTAAATTTCATTGAACTGTAGATAAGGAACGTTGCTTGGTAACACGCATCAGCCTATTGTGACAGAAATGAGCGCAGTTCCATCCAATCATAAGATAATCTTTTAAGAACTGACATCCTACGGCCACCTACTACTGTTCTGGTACTGCCATATTGCCTAACTCTACTCCAAATATGTTTTTGTTTAATTTGCATACAATTTAATTGACTAATCTGTAGTTTTGTCTCACTATTCACACTAGTGAAGAAAGAATCAAAGAAGTTTTTGTAGGGATGCTGCTCTTAGACTAGCTTAGACTAAGGAAATTATGTAAACTCTGAGGGAAATGTGTACTGCCGTTTAAGTTTGTTGCAGTTAAATTTTTAATGCAATTTAGTTTTTAATAACAAGTTTACAGAATAATTAAGGAGCAATGCATTCTTTCAGACATTTAGTTTATATTGCTGTATCATATGTCAATCTGTCAAATCTTTGCCAATATTATAGTTCCAGGTCTGGCGTAGTCAGACATTACTGGTATCGCATTGCAGAATGTTGCATTTATTAATTGATTCATCCCCTTGACGACTGGCTGAATGGTGTCTTTGGAAATGTCTGATCAGCTATAATTTTATAATTTATGTGGTGTATTTTGAATGTTGCATCCATAGCTTTCACTAATTAGAATATGTCTTTCTTTTCTCACCTTCTCTAGCTGTCTTCTCTGTGAATATCAATGACCCTTTTGGGGGTCGATGGAAGAGAAGGCTATCAGCAAGCCTACCATGGTCTCCAGGCTCCCCAAGTTTGGTGTCCGCCCTGAGGCTGGCTTGGCTTCTCAGCCGCATGGATCTTGCCAGTCGGCTCCCAGTAATGAGGGGAAGGGCACTGGCTTGAAGAGGCCGAATGGAATGGTGCGTATTCCCTCGTTTTCACTGAAATGGAAGAAGGAGGGAGCTACTACCCCTCCCAATCCTGAGGAGGTCATATCAGAAATGGATGAGGAGGGTAAAGAACGAAAGGTGAGTAACATGAGGGAGCTTAAGAAACCGTCCACTGCAGCTGCCATGGTGCAACGGCAGACTTTGGCTACGTCAACCACGAATGAAAAGCCTGCCCAGTTGGTACCCAAAGCAGACACCCAGCCAGCAGCTAAACCGACCCCTTGCAGGAAGCTCGGCATGAATGGCGTGAACAGCAGCGGGGTCAAGGTGCGTGCTGGGTCGGGCCTGCCCCGCCCAAAGGTCGGCTCCAGCTCTGCCCAAGCTGGGTCCCAGTTAAGTGACAGCCTAAAGTCCCTCCCGCCGGACCCCATGGTCCGCTCTCAAAGCTTCTCCCACTTCAACCAGTCGTCGTTGCCCATCGCCCCGCCGATGGCGCGCTCCTTCTCCTTCAACAAGGCCGTAGAGTTGGCCAAGCCGCCGTCAAGCAAGCAGACACACTCCCCGATGCCTTTGAAATCTGGCCTTGCTTGCGGTAGGGGATCCATGACCAGGCTAGCCATGCCATCCAGTGGGGTGACCCCTACTGGCCACCTGAAGAAGCCCCTCCTCCCAGGATGCGCGCTTAGCAGACCCACGGCTCTAGGCTTCAGGCTGCCTCGACCTTCTCTCATCCATATTCCACGTCCACTCTTAGCTGGGAAAGAGTGCATTGATACCACACCCATAGACCAAGGCATGGGCTCCGTAGAGACACCTTTGACAACCTCAGATACCCTGAGCGACCAGGAGGGGGTGCTAGCACCTAAGAGTCAGTCGAGGGGTGATCCAGCTTCACGAGAAACAGAACTCCCAACGCGCTGTCTGGGAGATCGGCTAGAAGACATGTCGCTCTCGTCCGCCTCCTCGCTGGAGCACAATGACACCAGCGAAGAGTACCTTGACGACTTTGATAACCTGGGGGACGGTGGTGGCATGCTGCTGCTTCCTGTCCATGAGGGAAGGCCGCTTCAGCCACAAGCTTACTCTAATGATGACGTCCCCGACAACAGGCAGCGGGGAGCCTCCGCTCAGGGATACCCCTGCGACTTCCTGTCAGATGACCACGCCGGTGAGTCTCCCAGCACAGCATTGGATAAGGAGATCCGTGAGCCGTAATAAATAAATACGTGAACCCGGGAAATAAATGATTTGTAGTTATTTATTTGTAGAAAATTATGAGGGTGGATGTATAAAGCGGAAGGGAACAGTGTGTGATTGTCCGACCCTGCTCTGTCTGCACAAAGTAATATAATATAATATTAAAATATGTAATGTAAAAGTTGCCGCACACTTCCAGGTGGGGGCATGGTACAATTTAGTGCCCCCATAAAGTGCTGGGCCCCCTTAATCTGCCAGGGTGTCATGCAGTTAGGCAAGCTGATGACCTCTGAATTGGCGGTAGTGTGTCAATGTGTGTAGGTCCTGTTCAGAGTGTCGCACAGCCTAGTCCCCTATGCTGCCTGGGAAAAGGATCGAGATCTGAAAATGACTGTTTAGAAGACAGACTGATATAGTATAGCCAGTCATCAGCAAATGGTTTCAATTTCCGGATGCTTTCTGCAAATTGTATTTCCTGTAATCTTTGATTGATCGTGTGTGCATATTCGCAATAAGCTTCAAATTTGACAGGGAAATAAATGCCATATAGTGCCAGACATTGCTTCTCTCTGCCTTACTGCCAGATAATGTTCCATGCTCTACGCAGCAGATAAAAAAAAAAACAAATAGTCCTAAATAAAGCAACTGCACAGTGCCTATGAATGAACGAATGAATCTTGCGTAAGATCAGCTGCTATTATTGAGAGATGTCCTGCTAATAGCTAAATGTATAAAAGTTAAGGGCTGCGATGGTTTGTCCTTGTGATTCTTTAATTCCTCCTCGCTTACCTGCAGGTGGTAGAGAGAGCTTTTCGGCGTGTCCTGCTCCCCTGAGCCTTTCCCCGGTGGTAGATATCCCACATGCCTCGTCGCTGGAACTCTCCCCATCCAACAGCTCCGGTGGCATTTACATGTGGGATGAGGAAGGCCTTGAGCCCCTGGGTCCGTCGACGCACCTCTGCGGCAGCTACGACTCTGACGTTAACAGCATGGTGAGTAGGTCACATGCACCCTGACTCTGCCCGTAGTCTCTGAGTATAACTCAGAGATGAAACACACGTATAGCCTCAAAGAGACAGAAAGTGTCAACGCCCATATTAGCAGAGGATTAACCCGTTAATCAGTTTCGAAATTAGCACCAGACTTATTAAAACTGACATTTCCTTTAATGAATTTATTTGTTTATGCGCATCTTTATAAACTGGCTTTACTTTTTTTGGTAATCATGTTTGATTTGCTACTCTTTCACAAACCACAGAATTTTTTACAGCATATTTTAAAATCTATGAGGGCAAGTTCATGGTATCTTAATACGTTTTGCATTTAGCTTTTGCTGTAATGCTACTTTGAGAAGTAGAGTTATATTCTCAAAAGAAATTACTATTTTTATTTTTTTTTAAAAGAAATTTATTTTAATCCAGTTTTGCATTGTTCTTGAAAGGAATTTGTCTAAAAGGACTTCCAGTTTCCAGTTTATACTTCATCTTTTCATGCAGCTGGGTACATTGTAAAACAATTCTGGTTAAGTACTTTGGTTCAAGGGTGCAACTGCAGCCCATGTTAAGGTTATGCCCTTGACAGGATGCAGCCAGTCATGTTCAGGATAGGATATTGGTCATATCCTTTGTCGGGCAGAACAAAAAACAAAAAAAACAAAAATGAAGAGTGGCTTCATTCATCAATCATGAAACACAGAAACAGCCTCATCCATTTCCTGCTTTGTGAAGGAGATGTTAGGTGATTACAACAAGGGGGCAGAGAAAATACATCCTGTTTACTACCCATAATTTACTACTACTACTACTACTACTACTACTACTACTACTACTACTACTACTAATAATAATAATTATAATAATAATAATAATAATAATAATTATTATTATTATTATTATTCACAATACACAAAAACATTTGAATAGTGTTCAATTTGTACTGAATATTCATCCGCTAAATTTTCCTTACCTCAGGGCTGTCATTAATTAAGATATGGTAAGATGTACTTTTTTGACCCAAGGAGGAAATTATTTTGCATTCACAAAGTGCACAGATGCACACATAGTGCACAGTGCACAGCAGAGACAGCACGCACAGTGCACAGCAGAGACGGCACACATGGTCATGCTTTCTAGCCAAAATTCCACATTCTTCTAAATGATGTAGAATTAATATAAAACAACGGCATTAGTGAGGGAGTAACTGTGTGATCGCCTGACACCTCACCTCCTTGCTCTTCTCTACGACTACCATGCTGGTTTGTCTCCTTGCTTCATTCACCCTGCAGCCTTGGCGTTTGCTTACTTTGAATGTTCAAAGTAATTCATGCCTTGGCTTCCAGATCTGCCTCTCTTAGTAGGTGTAGGAAACTCTTGACCTACCCACTAGGAAGAGCGTTTCTGGTTGTTGGAGACTGTTGCCTGTATCACAGACAAGTGATTTTCTGGTAGCTATTTTTCAGGCTGAATGAATACCACCTTTTTTGCTCTTACTCATGTTTTAGGGCTGGTTGTCTGTCTGTATACAGGGGTGTTCAGTCACTTCCCTGCTTCAGAAATAGTCTTTGGGCGTGTTTTTTTTCTTCCTTTAGATTTTTAATTTCGGCTTTGTGTTGCTCATCCTGATAATTGGTCTTTGAGTTGGGTGATCACTGGAAAACCGAGAAACGTGCATGTAAAATTTCGGTAAGAGATAACTGCAGCCCATTAAACACGATTTATTCTATAGACTGGCATTGTAATGATTAGTGATGATTTAATTATGCTGTATTTTTGGTTGCCGAGTTGGTTTTAAATGCCATGTAAAATTCTGTGAGAGACGATGGAAGTAGCTGGTCTGTAGTATATGCTTATATCAATTTGAACAAATTATTGTTAGCATAGCTTTATCTAGGATGGTATATTTTTAAATACTGTAGTAAAACTACAAAAATATTGTTACTTGACAAAACTCTGTACACAAACTTACTTGCAGTCACAGTAACATGTATTTTCAGAATATTACTGTAATAATAAATTAGACATAGTTGCGTACTGTACTTATTTACAGTATTAACTTATTTTTCATTAGATGCTATTGTAGAAATGATTTTCTTTTTTTGTGAAGTTTTCATATAATTTCTTATATATTGTAGACATTTGGACTAAAGTGGTAAACAACTGCAAAGTAATTTAGTTGTTTTTCTCTCAGAGTCGTGGTGTAAGTTCTAGGTATGATTGTAACATATACACACAATCCAGGTATTTGCCCTGAGACGAATTGGCGTTTTGTCCAGGGTGTGCCCAAGCATTATGCTGTGTTGCTTGGGATAGACTCCAGGCACCTGCATGTACTTGCCCAGGATAAGTGGGTGGATGGATGGATGGATTGTTGGAGGGATGGACGTTGTTTCTCATGTGTTTTCATTGTCTTATCGTGGCTAATCTATGAGTTTAGGGAGACCCCTTGTGGACAGAATTGTTTAGTTTCCCCTTCCTGCAAGGATAGTGCTGAATTTATAATTCTGACTGTTTTTGGAAATTCACCCAAGATACTGCTTCATGCATAAATTTAACTCTACATCATTAACAGTCACAAAGACCAAGGACGTAATTAATGTTCTGCACAGTGGATATATGCAAGAAAAAAAAATATTTCCACTTGGTTCAGTTGAGACCTAAGTTGTTTTCCCAGCCTGGGTGAGTATAGGTTTGAGTACCAAAATGTCAAATACAACTAGCTAATATAATACAAAGTAAGATAAGTTTACTTGCAGTTAGTGACTTGAAGAACTGGTTTCTTTTAACTCTTGCTGGAGATACAGGTCTCCCCTGAGTCTCAGATGAATTTCCTACATTCCAGGGATGTTAATTTAGCTCTTAGCTTTCTGCTGTCACCTAGAAATCAACAATCAAGGAGCCACATTGACCAAAATGCCGATGCTCTTCAACCAAGTGCTGACTCTGGAATACGCTGCATGGAGGGGTTTCACCACGCGGTCTCCCCCCTTTTCCTCCATTTCCTCAGATGTTCCTTCTCCTACTCATTACAGGTTTTGATTTTTTCCAGGTCTGTGTTGCATCTTGTTTTGTTGAACATGCGTGATACGATATCGATGTGATTCCGCCCAGCCCTACAATCAGTGCAGAAACAATCGCCGGGGCAACAGCTTTTTGGTACTACACCGATGTTTATTTACGCCCACAATTTGTTAAACAGAGTAGTATTGCGGTTAAAATATTAATGAGATGTGTTTTGTGACACCCAAAAGTTAGCCTGCATTATTGTATTACTGTAATATCGATGTGATGTCGCCCAGTCCTGACTGATTGTAGAAATTGTGCCATAATTCATGCAATGCACCATGGTGTTGAAGATAGTGCTTAAACAAAATTGCACAGAGTTCACCTTGTATAAAGGTGGACAGTCTGTACCAGTAACGGTAAAATGCAGCAGAATATATAGGCACTGTTTACAGTATTGAATTTAATGCAACAGAAGGCTGTGAACTGACATGGGTTTCTGCAGACGTGACTGGAGACACAGGTTGTCTACCTGGGCGGTGGGAAATTTACGATGAAGGAGACGGGGTCTCGTGAACAGAAAGCAAGTTTTCTGGTGAAGCCTTGCCAAGCTTATACATTAGCATTACTTATTTGTTTCTCTCACTGCTTTTTCATATTTTCTCCCTTTAAACTCAGTGCTTTGTAATTTGAGGTTGTAAACTGGAGTTTACAACAATTCACTAGCATTGTTAGCTAAATGGCTAACAAATTGATGAAATTCATCACTTATTTAGAATCTGATCTGTCTTTTGTATTTACTGTGGATCTTGTGGAACAGTGTTTTCTTAGGAATATCGCTCCCTGAGAAACAAATGCACGTACAAATGCACGTAATCTAGCCAAATGTGGTTCGATCACTTTCCGCTTGCTCATTTCTCTCCACCAGGTGGCAGTGTGACTGTACATGAGAAAATGGTTTGGGTGTGAAGCCAAGTTGGCGCTGGTGGGAACCTAGCGCATCACGCTGTGCTTCATTCGCAGCTCTCCGCAGTGTACCCCTGGGCCCGCGGCCCTCTTCCTTCCATAATCCTCCTCAGTGATGTAGAAGAAAAACTGCTAGCGTGGAACAATGAGATTCAAAGAGTGAAGGAAAACCAAAGAGCTTAAGTTGTTCACAGCCCTTGACAATGTTCTTATTCCACTCATATATTATTGTTACTGTGACCTCTAGCTGTCCTACAGTGCTGTCTATTAACCTTCCTGCTCCGTCATACAAAAACAAAATCCAGCACCCTAGTTCTATCGTAGAATACCCATCCAAGCCATTAATTAATACATTTCCTGCATTATTCAAACAGGAGACGAAATGCAGAGAGAGTGCAATTGGATTTTGAGCTTCTGAACAGCAGGGGTTGTCTAAAAAATAAGCAAATGCAAATGTTTTTTATTGTAGTAATTATGTGTCACTTGTATTGCCAGTGTTTTCATGAGAATATAGTGAAATCTTTCTTTAATCCGTGCTCTCCAACATCAAAGCCGTGCTTGCCCCTTTGATTTATTCCTGTCTATTTTTAGTGTGTGTGTGCTTGGGCTACACGTGAATGTCATTTTATTCATTTGTCTTTAGAATTCAATGCCGGTGCCAGTTTCGTTCGGGTACTGCCGCCTTTCCTGAATGTTGATGCCCCCCACTGAAGCACTTATTGAATAAAAAGATGGAATGTAATGATATCCGTGAGTGCTTCCCAACAGCATGATGTCATAGCCTTTCAGCATATTGCCTGTAACTAAGGGTGACACCAATCACGTTGGGAAGTATGACATTTTTCCCCTTTTTTGAGAAAACGGGAGATTTTTGCTGGGGTTTAATGCCAGCATCCTTTCAACTCCGATTCAGTGCTCTTGGTCAATCGTATGCTGCATGCAGGATTTATTAAATACTGCAAAGAAATCCTTTAAAATAAAATAAAAAAATTGGTAAATTGATTCATGTTGCCATAGCACTACAAAAATGTCGAAACCTCTGTAGGATTTCAGGGTGTTTTAGATACAGACTCTTCAGCAAAGTAAATTATATGATAGGATAGTTATCTCCAATTTTTCTTTCATCGGATCATAACGCATCATATCTGATGTGTTTAATCATGTAACACACCAAGGTTTATTGCTGTTTTTGTGTCTTTATATCATATTTACACCTGGTTCCATGTCTTTTTGTTGAGGTTTGATGACCAGCTCGGACTTTGATCTGCTCTACTACTGTCTGCTGTTAACTGGTTGACGATGTAATTACAACCGCAGAATTTGTCTTGAATTTATCAACTCCCCACTCCTAACATCATAACCCCCCCCCTTACATTTCAGCCTTTAACAGGCATGTGGAGAAAAAAATCTACTCGGGCTGTAGAGAAGCTTGCAGAGGGCTGTGAATATGACACCGCATTAGATTCCCAAATCTTTTAAATGACCTTACTGCTCAAATGGAAATAAAAAAAAAAACAGGATTTGAAACGGAAATTATGAGTGGGTGATGTTGTCAGTAGTGATGCAGGGCTTCTCGGCTGATTTGAAAGGTGTCACTGAATCGGGATTACATTCCGTATCACTTTCTTCAGCACACCAACTGAGAGAGGCGTTAAGCCAGCCAGTATAGCTTATAGCTTATATAACACAGCATTCTTAAATATAAGACTTCTTCCCAAGACTACTTCTTCTTACCCGGGTCATATTCAGATTAGTATCTGTTCTTTCTGAGCTACAGTTCTCTGTTGGCTGCTGTGTAGTATAGATCCAGTAGGTCCAGTTCTTCCAGTAGAATAGAGAAAGTCTCTGCCTATTTAACACTGTTATGTCAAGGTTTTCAACAAAATTTTAATTTTATTTCTGCTGTGCTTAATCTCCCTGGCATAGCTGGTTAGAACCAAATCAATTAGCCTTCATCGGCAAGGCCTGCGTATAACTGCACTAGTTGATTAGGGATTATCTGCTCTATTGATCTGACAGTGGAATCACTTAACTGGTAACTTTGGCAGATGAGTATTTGACGAGTAAAGGTCACCTGAATACTTAATGTGCAGAACGGTTGCGTTATGATCGTTGAGTATTTAGGACAGAAGTACGCTACATTTCTTTAACCTTCAGCATTTCTGGTCTTGCGGGGCGTGTCTTTATGTGTAGATTTTATAACGACGTCTACTCTGAACTGTTGGTTTAACACGGTAAAACCATTTGAGAGAAAGCAAGCACAAGCTGGGGTGCATATTACCACGGTTCGCCTATTGTCCTAGTGAGGGGGCTTCTCTGTGAAAGTTTTCTTGCCAGTACTGCTCAATGATCCTTTAAAAACACAGTATGCTTTAACCCCCCCCCACCCCCTCCTGGTGTGACGTATCACACTCCACTCCTCTGTAGAAGGACCAAGACCAAGTGAATCAGCTCAGGAGTTAGTTAATGGGGTGTTGAAGGAAGAGATGGGTGGGGCTGTAATTTCAGGGCCAGAAAGTTACGTACCATCTACTGAATTCTCATATATTTTTCGAAAGGCTTTTTTTGTGATATGAACACTTTTTTTTGTTAAGGCTTCCTTCAGCACGAGAAAACAAGCTATATCTACTTAAAAGATATACTGACACTTATGAGCCACTTCAACTCTCTTTTTACTGAACAGGGACTTAAGAAACATAATGAATCAGGCACCATGGTGTCTGTCTGGTACTGAAATCAAATTACCGCACAAAATAAATGCCATAGTTTTCCAGCCATCCGAAGAACAAGAGCTGTCAGTCAGCTATCATTCCCAGACCCTCGTCAGTGGAGTTGAAAGACTGAAATTTTACTGTCGCATTTCATTGTGCGGGCGTATGATACAGCTCAGCCGGGAAGATGCCTACTCTAAATAAAATGGAATTATTTGCTGGCTTTGTATTAGTAACTGTATTTTTGTGTCAGTGATACATCGGGGAAAAGTGTCATTTAACCCCGTGCTAGTAGATTTGCCAAAGGGATTCGATGAAGTACAACCCCATTTCCGAAGAAGTTGGGACACTGTGTAAAATGTAAATAAAAACAGAATGCAAGTATTTACGATTCACCAAAACCCATATTTAATTGAAAATGGAACAAAGACGACATGTCAAATGTCGAAACTGAGAAATTTAATTGTTTTATGACAAATAAAAATATGCGTAATTTGATTTTGATGCCTGCGACATATTTCAAGAAAATTTGGGACAGGGGCATGTTTACCACTGTGTTGCATCACCTCTTCTTTAAACAGCACTCTGTAAACATGTGGGAATGGAGGAGACCAGTTGCTGCAGTTTTGGAAGTGAAATGTTGTCCCATTCCTTCCTGATATAGGATTTCAGCTGCTCAACAGTTCGCAGTCTCCTTTGTCATATTTTTCATTTCATGCTGTACCAAATGTTTTTGATGGGTGACAGGTCTGGATTGCAGGCAGGCTACTTGAGCACCTGGACAGGTCTACTATGGAGCCATGCTGTTGTAATATGTGCAGAATACAGTTTGGCATCCTCTTGCTATAATATACATGGCCTTCTCTGAAGAAGATGTTTTCTGGATTGAAGCATATGTTGCTCCGGAACTTGTATATATCGTTCAGCATTAATGGTGCCTTCCCAGATGTGCAAGCTACCCAAGCCATGGGCACTAATGCACCCCCATACCATCATGGATGCTGACTTTTGAACTCTCCGCTGAAAACAAGCTGGATGGTCCCCATCCATGATGAATATGAAATTTTGATTCATCAGACCACAGAACAGTTTTCCATTTTGCCTCAGTCCATCTTAAATGAGCCTCGGCTCAGAGAAGTCGGCAGCATTTCTGGATCATGTTTAGATATGGTTTCCTCTTTTTGTATGGTAGAGTTTCATCCTGTATTTGTGGATGCCGTGATATTTGGGGGCTAGATGACATTAGATAACATTTGAGGACCAAAATAAAACCTGAAACAAGAAAGGAACGCAATAATAACTGTGTTCACGCGCAGTGGTTTTTGTAAGTGTCCCTAAGCCTATTCAGCGATTTCCGGTATAGAATTGTGTCTGTTTTTAATGCAGTTCCACCCAAGAACTCTCAAATTACAGCTATCCAATATTGGTTTTAGGCCTTGTCCCTTGTGTACAGAGGTTTCTGTGGATCCTCCTTATCTTTTAATGATATTATGTACCGTAGATGATGAAATTCCCAAATTCTTTGCAATATTACATGGGGGAACATTATTCTTAAACTGTTGCATTATGTCTTTTCACAGAGTGGCGAACCTCAGTCTGTCTCTCTGGGGGCCTCTTTTTGCACCCAGTCATCTTACTGACCTGTTACCAGTTAACTTAACTTAATTAGTCATGAGATATTCAACCAGGTGTTTTGTTTTAGCATTACACAACTTTTCCATTTTTTTGTTGCTCTTGTCCCAAATTTTTTGAAATGTGTTTCTGGCATCAAATTGAGCATATTTTTGTCATAAAACAATAACATTTATTTCAACATTTGATATGTTGTCTTAGTTCTGTTTTCAATTAAATATGGGTTTGTGTGATTTGCAAATCATTGTATTCTGTTTATGTTTGCATATAATTTTTTTTCAGACAAGGGATTGTATGAATGGTAATTATTTTAAAGGTATCAGTGATGAATATGTGATGCTGACACACACTATCAAAGTTTCAAATTTATGTTCCTTTCAACACAATCCTAAGGTTTCCAAGTATATGATTCTGCAATATTCAACCCATTTCGAAGTTTTTAAAACTGCATAAAAGTCCATTTTTTAAAAAATACCATCCATAAGGGGTCAGTGTTGGGCTGCTGTACCACTGAACTTTACAAATAATAATGCAGATATAGAGAAATGATTTATGTTGAAGCTCAGTGCTGCATATGATCTTATTGTAATATAATGATGGTTGAAAAATATATGAATAAAAAGTGAAAAAAATCTCTGTACGCAGTAAAAATAGTGACACCCCCCCCCCCCCCACAAGCCTTTTGATGGAAAACTCGAAAGAAATATCCTGAAGTCTTATTCCATCAAATGCATGCATCATGTGCATGGATGTACTGATACAGTAGAGAAAAGAGTGTGAGAGCAGTACAGGTGTTGGAGGGTCATTTTCTTTGTTGTGTTCATATTCACGTTGCCTCTGAATGGAAATTACCGCGTGTCTCTTCTAATGCCTCTTCCCATGGTGCCTTTGCCGTTTTAGATTCACTTTGTCGAGATGAAGATTCAATAGTCCTTTTCTCGCTTCAAATTAATGCCTAATGTAACAGCCTCCATTAGAATCTCACACTGAATGGCATGAAATCTTTAAATGTAATGCTTCCGCAATCTGCTGTCTTTTGTCCGAAAAAAAAAAAAAAAGGCTTTATTTTTTGAAGGCCGGAGCTCGTATTGTGTTTAAAAACGGCAGAATAGATATCGGAACTGCACTAGTGAATTGCTTTGATATTGCGGCTGTGTTGTGTTTCTTTTTGAGTATCACTTGTGTCTGTATGTTGTTTCATAAAGGTCTTTCAAAATAAGAACTGTTATCGATGTTCACATGCTTCTTGTATTTCAACATTTTTCCAAGTTTTCTCATTGTTAAAGACTAGAAAAATATTTTCATTGAATAGAATAGAACAGAATAGTGTTCATTTCTTCATCCCTGTGGGGTCACTTCATCTCTATGGCACACACATACATCCAACATACAAAAGAGAGAAAGTTTTGGTATCTGCAGTTCCTTGACCACAGCACTCATTCCTTTTACTTTTGTAGGACATTCTTAACAACCTGGACAACTTGGAGTCATGTGACTTGGATGACGATGACCTCATGCTCGACGCAGACCTCCCAGAGGATGGCTCTCTGTGTAGCGGTGAGTGACAGGCTCCGGGAATGGGACAAGCAGTATGCAATGTTCTTTGCGTATTCAAACCTCAGCAGAGTTCAGAAGGCACATTCACATTTGCACAGTGTTTGGGGAACAGACTCCCAGTGTTTGCGATTATTAATACGCCACCCTCAGTCCATTGTTGGCTAGAGACCCCCACATTTGCGTACTCAAGTTGCCCCATAGCGCGGAGAATGCTACGCTTTGTGCAGTATACTGGAAATCCTTTTGCCAGTATGTGACTACAGACCGCCTGAGTTTGCTTCACGGACACACGTACAAATCACCCTTCACATGCAGGAGGGAAAACTCATAAACCGCCGGATCTTCGCACAACGGAAAGGTGCCGACTGCACACGGTCCGGCGTTATGTAACCTGTCGCGGTTCATGTCCCCATTACATGGCTAGATGTGAAATGTGCAGGTTCCCCCGAAAGCTTGTATCCTTAGTGGATGTTCTCATGTTAGCCTGACTGGGCGTTCAGCGCGATTAGAGCTAAGGAATGCAGTATGTGGCAGAGTCCCCTCCTTCTCCGGTTTGGAAGCCAATGCTGTCAGTATTTATAGAAATGGGTATCCGGGGTAGTCAGCAGGGGGGAGGAGAATGGGGG
>JAODJX010000065.1:9602949-9623891 GCA_026776945.1 Isichthys henryi | reverse complement strand
AATATCCCTCATCTCTTTTAACACTATAGGTAAGATGCCATCAGGGCCCTGTGATTTATTTATTTTGAGCTTAGCTAGGCTTTGCAAAACATCAGCTTCAGTTATATATATATATTAGTTATAGACGATGCTGGATCAGATTTGATCTACACTTTCGTCCAAAGTGATGTGCAATTGTGAATGTAGAGTCGGCCATTTCCTGGAACAATTGGGGTTAATATCTCTGCCTAGTGGTGAAATCACTCTGCCAATCATGGAATTTTAACCAGCGACCTTCGAATCGCACGCACTCAAAGCTACACTCCTTACCTTAATTTCCTATATTTAATGTTTATTTCCATTTTAATACCTTTTCCCCCAGGTACAGTTGTCCACTTCTATCCCTCACTATATTCTGCTGTCCCTGTTATTAATTTATCCCCCTCCCTGCCCCCCCGCTCCCTCCCTTCCTTATTTTCCGACTTTTGCTCTCTGCCGCTGTTCATGAGTAGCTAAATAAACCGGCCGGTGGCTGTATTAGCACCTTTGCTCTGCCACTCTGCCGTGGTTCCCTGCTCCAGGATTTCCTGAGGCGAGACACACAGCGGTTCTGCTGCCACTAGCCAGGCCTCTCATCCACAACCAGGGACGATACCGTTTAAGTACCACCGGAGCCTTCTCATCCGTGCTGTGTGGTGCACGGAATAGCAGGATGTTTTTAGCGGAAACGCTGGAATTCTTTTATACTGAAACATCATGAGGTGACAGTAGTTCCTTGCGCTTGATATTTCATGGATCATAATAAAGGTTGGCTGATAATTTCCCAAATGTCTCCATTATTCTGCTCGGTGAAAAACAGGTCTGGAGTATGTGCTTGGACATCTGCAATGAATACTTCTCATTTGGGGAGGGGGGAAAGGGAGGTGGACAGAGGGGAGAATGAAATAGTTTAAAGTTTACCTTCAAGATATATTAGATACGCGTGGACTGTTCCATCCTTAGGATCACTTTTTAAGGTACAGATGCCTGTATCTGAGCGTTTCTCTCCAGCACTGTAGATGTTTATAATACATAAAGTAATTGTTTATTGATCCTTAGAGAAAATACCCCTTAATATGAGAAATTATTGATATGTGCCTAAAGAGTTAGGCGGATTCCAGTCGGTTTCCTACAGTATGCAGCAGTAATGGCTGCTTCTGAATTGATATATCAAGACGGCAAAGTCTTATAAGCAAAATAGAGCTGGTGAAAAGGGAATTTCATATTTTAAATTAAGGGTAAGACCTTCTGATAAACGCTTCCGATAGTTAATTTGTCTTACAAATAGCTTTCTTCATCTCCGTGACCTTTTATTCCTTCTGTGTTCACCTGTGTCTTATGCATTTCTGCGGTTTTATTTAATAGACTTGAAAATACAGAAATGTCCATGTCTCACACCATAAAAATAAGTTAGATTTATTTGCAGGACTTTTCTTTACATACAAAAATGCTGTCTGTTGTTTTAAATGAATGTCTTTTATTTATCTGTTTGGCCGCCTCTGTTTTTGGCTTGTTTAGAGTTTGAGCACCCGCTCACAGTCATGTGCCCTGGGTAATTTGGACAGTTCACCTTAAGCTGTGACAGGATCCCGGAGTACCTGAAGGAGACCTATCATTGGGGAGAATTCGTTCTTATTGCGAAGACAGACCAATTAAAACTGAATGGTTAAGGCATCAGTACTGTCCAGCTGAGTTGCTATCAGAGTTGCCAGGCTGCCTTATATACAATTATTTTAATTATTACAATATTAACATTTACGTGATTGCACCGGTCTGTTATTTGTTTTAAACAGTTTAGAATAATGACATGTCATTCAGCCCCATGGGAAAAATGTGTGTTAGCCCATCTTGCTTTTGCTGCAGTGCACATACTGTAGAGGTGAGGGAACAGGGTCTGCCAGTGTGCAGTGCCTCTGGAGCAGTTGGTGGTTAAGGGTCTTGCTCTGCGGGGAATTTGAACCTGTGACTACAGTCAGTGACTTTTAACCTGCATAGTCAGGCAGATTCAATTGGGATTGACTGTTTTGAGCAAGAGCATTTTGAGGAATACGGGTGTGAGGGAACGGGGTTACCATCACGTGGATAGAGTTTTTGGACTGTTGGGGGACTGGGGGAGTGCGGTAAAGAGTGATTCTGAGGTGGGGCGGGGGGTTCCCAGTGAACCCAGTGAAATCAAGTTGCTTCAATCCTTGAAACACCTGCTGGGATTCTGTTCGTTGTTGCTTTCCTGCTGTGCAGTATTATCTTTCATCCACCCGTTCTCGCTCAGTTCACCAAACCATCATTGGTTATTTATGAGTTCCTGTCAGAGACCAGGCTGTCCGCTCTTTAAGCCTCTCCAGCCACAACACCTGAAGCAGCCTAGATGAAAACAGCAGGAGATGAGAGGCAGGGAGGTCTGTTCCTCGGCTGCTCCTTCTGATTCATGTTTTTTTGTTTTTTGAGGAGAGGAATGGTAGTTTTTGAAGAATAAATGTATAGTCATGAGAGTATTGGGAAGGAATGAGTAAAACCAGGTTTCATCCTCATCAGTGGGAGTCGGGAATCCCAGAAGCTGGTCAGTAACAGAATGTAAGGTGCCTGATGAGACATTGTCATTAGGGACAGCAATAGAGCAAATTCTGGGTTTCGGGGGGGTGGGGGGTGGCACTGCTTGTTATGCAGGAAGCTGGAGCTTGGGCTGGGCCATTGGTTTAATTTTAATTTCAGTTGTGGTTCAACAATTACGAAATAATCAGTTTAAAATGATCAGTGTTTGTCCTGTGTTATAAATCTAGTGCAGCCTTTTCCAGCCTTTAGAGTTCAAAGAAGTCCACAGATTTTTTTTGTAAGTTAAATAAACATATTTCTAAATTCAATGAGGAATCGTGTTAAATAGTGATTTCAATATTGAGCAGAATAATCATGATTATGATCTTTGCCATAATCGAACAGCCCTAATTGGAGCTGTGTGCTAATGAGACTATAAGACTCTCCCAGGATGAATGTTTAATGACCTGTTTTACACATAATAGCGTCACAGCTCATCATTGTGCTTGTGGTTATTAATTACAGACCTCAGGTATGTATGAGCTGATTTAGGTAAGAAGCTATGCTGGAGACCATAGCATTCCAGTCTTTTTTGATAGACACATGGATTAGAGGAAGATGGGGGGGGGAAAAATCCCAAAAAAGAAAAGTGACACTTCTTGATGTCAGTGTTTTTGGTTCTGTTGATATATTTATTTTTGTTTCACCTGACCCCGCTTGAACCATAGTATTTTTATTGAGAAGCCGTCGTGCCACTCACAGCTGAAGGTCTCGGTGCCGAACCAAACTTGCTTCGGGGAATAAGCATGACTTTTTGGCAGCATGCTTCACAAAGAGAATTAAAGAACTTCCCATTCATAGTCATTCAGCTCACACCAACATCGGTTAGGATTCGTCTTGTTTTAGTAGGCAGGAGCACGCAGATCAGGGCCTGTCTCCTCTTTTACCTGGTTGATGTTAAGGTCAGCTCAGCTGCTCATATTAATTAGCTTACTGTCAGTTTTAGTACCAAAAAAAGTGCATTGCCCTTCTTTCCCTATTGCTTTTCCTTATGTTTTTGACAAGTCAAAGACAACTTTTAGAGAAACTATGCAATCAACACCCAGCCTCATTGTCAAGTGCTCCATATGGGTCAGACATAACCAGTACAGTTTATAACATGCTGTGTTCATTGTTCAGCAATTTCTTGCCTGCTGTTTTTCTATGGTGAACTGGAAGTATTTTTATCCCAGTTCACATGCAAATCTTTATATGATATAGTCTACTATACCTGTAAATTAGTTACAAATATGGGCAATACTTTATATAAAGCTCCTATGTATAATGCATTATAGATACCTTCATAATGCATTATAATGCATTCATAGAGTATTATAAACATGGCTATATTTATAAAATATAGCCATGTTTATTGAGCATTATGAATGCTCTATGACACTCTTACCTATAATGCACTATAAATACCTTCATAATGCATTATAATGGCTTATTCTGAGCAGTATAATGTATCATAAAGTTATCTGTAGTGCATTATAGATGAGACCTTCATAGAACATTCATAATGCTTAATAAACATGGTTATAATGTGTTATGCCTTTTTATAAATATAGGCATTTTTAATACTTTATAAATGCATAAAAATGCATTATGAAGGTATTGATAACGTTGCTCAAATGCGTTATAAAAAGATATATTTGTAAATCATGATGTTATGTAGAGAAAGGCAACCTAAGACAGTATCAGTTTCACAGGGTGTGATAAGTACAGCTGTCTGTTCTAATTAACGGTATAATAAGGATTAGCTAATATGAATATAATTCGTGATATTGGGTTTGATGCTCCCTCCCTTTGTTTCGTAGCCTCAAATACTACAGTCTTCCAACCCAGCCTGCCACACAGAACACTTCCAGCAGGAAAAGCTGCCAAGAATAGCCCCCACAGAGGACCCCAGTGATGGCTCTACTGAAACCAAGGCTGACAAACTGCCCCAAGGCTTGACCCCGTCACCCCCCAGCACCGCTAACGCTGACGCCGTCCTTCCCACGCCTGATGCAGATGAGCTCAGCTTGCTTCTCAGCATGCACCTCGAAATTAATGACCCCGAGGCCCCTCCTGATACACCAAGGGCTACAGGGATGGCCCTCGTCCCGGGTCCACAGCATCCACCAATCAAAGTGCTGCCTACGGAGATCTCCACCAGCCCCTTTGAGGGTCCGCTCACAGGCCGCCGGCCTCGCATCCTGCAGTCACCACGTTTCCACAGTAGGGTTTGCATCCCAACGCTGATGCAAGAAGCGATAGCTCTTCCTGATGGCAGGTTGGGGAGTGGGCCTACAGGACCTGGGGATAGGCAAGGCTCCGTACCAGGCCACGGGGGCACACAGCTACCGCCACCATCGTGGGGACTACCCAGCTGCAGCTATGCTCTTCAGGCTTCAGGCCCCATCCCAAACCCTCCAGGCCGTACTCAGGCTTTTAGACATGTAAGGGGCCGTTGTCCAGAGGATGCAGAGGGGAACTTCCGGCCTACCGTAGCGGTAACCCCCTCTTACCACTCTCGCCTTCCAAAGCCAAAGACACATTGACCTTCTTGGCTGACATGGTTAGAAACCACCACACCTTATTGCGAGTGATACAGTATAACTACCTGTGCTCGAATTTGTAGAACCTGAATGCAGTTGTGCAGTTTTTGGTTTAATCTATAACCTTTAAAATAATAAAATGTCGGCTGCTTAGGTACACTTAGATACAGGTACAAACATGAGGCATTTCAGTAGTCTCTGAAAAAACCATAATACTGACATCTTCAAGTTGCGCATTTCAGTGCATATTGCGAAATATGAACTGCTGAAGGCTTGCTAGTGCCAGTGGTCAATGCAGTAAGACCAGCCCAGTTAAATAAACGACAGCTTGGAAATGCAGGATGTCTAGATGATGTTTTATGAAAGACTGAATGGTGTCACTTGCATCAATACAAGTCCTATAGATAATTGTAGCTGCAATAGCATTTTCTGTTGCACAACAGAACAGCTATAACATCAATGAAAAGATCTGAAAGCACTGAAACAGCAGTTTTGTGAGAGAAGAAAGCTTTCCTGTGCATGTTTCTGGCTACAACAACTTAACACATTAGCATTGCTTTCTTGTGCAGAATAAAAGTTAGCTTGGGTGTCCCTCTCTGTAAGTATGGTGCTGTTGTGGGAGATGGGATTATTTCCGATGTTGTAAAATCATGCCCTAAGTCTGGAGACTGAGGATAGCTGTTCAGGGGCTGTTAGTGTGCTCTGAAAAAGCTTTTTTTCCCCATTAAGAACTTCAGGGAACCTGTAATTGAGGTTACATGTTTTCCTACTTAAGATTGAGTGTGTGTGTTTATAATTTTAAACTGTTATTGTCCTGCCTCTGTCATTCATGGTAATTAGCGCACTATATAATTCCATGATTTGATTGGGGCATTACATCCTGAAATTTTCAGTGCCTAACATTCCTGTTTTTTTCCTGTTTACCTTGTGCACAATCAAATTTGTCTGGGAGCTGTCCCCCCTGTGAGAGTCGCTGCTATGTTGATAGTGTGTGTGAAAGAGTTAATATGCAAAGAGTTTTGCAGTGAGGAAAAAGTCGTATTCCTCTGTGATATGAAGCCATATGTCATCCACAAGCACGTTCCACAGTCCGCGTAGAGTGTAGTCACGATGTCCTGCTGAACAGGCTTCAGCGCTCAGCTACAATTCTGGAGAAACCTGTTGAAGTGTCATCTTCTTATTGTCCTTGCTGGAAACTGGCAGAGAGACCAGATTCAGGTTTGTTGTAGCAGATGCACTGTGTTACAAAAAGAATCTAAGATGTTTTAACCATAGTACTGGAGTGCTGCATAGTTGCATATCAAGAAAATCCCCCCCAAAAAAAAAAGTTTAGAGAGTTGACCTGTTTAAAAATTAGGCACTAGGTAGAACTTCTATTCACACAGTAGCACCTTATAATCTTCTTTCATGATGCAAAGGCTGAATATTTTATGCAATGTAAATGCAACCTTTTAAGATTCCGCATGCAGATTTAATATGTGTTCTTATGTTTTTCATGCGCTTTGTAAGAAATGAATGAACTTTTCTAGTGTGCCATTTTGTGCTTAAGAAACAAGGCCGTCCCAAAGCCTCAAGCCTTCAGTTGGTTAGCACAAGGATATGATGGGCAAATGGATGGTACTGTAGAACAGGCCCATTCTAATTATCAAGCTGTCTTTCTGGAGGGACAGTGACTAAAGAGGACCTTTAGTCTGTCATTGTAGTTGGTTATTCTAAAGAAGTCTTTACTGGTAACAGGAAAACGATATTGTTTCCAATAGATCTCATTGGCCTTAGGAACTCATGTAGAACAGTTCCAAAAGATTTTTTTAAGACTCAAGCATTTCTCATTTGTCGCAAAGATGTGACAGTGAACCACTCATCGCTGTCTTGATGAATATTATCACTATGTTATGGAAGAAATTGTTTTGTAGTTGTAGGATTGTTTTGGAATTAGGATTCATTATTGAGATTAATTTATAGACCATTAAGGTAATACAATGTTCTTTATTCATCCTTGAAGACATTTTATTTTGAATTCCCCCCCCCCCCCCATAATTCTTCTCGAGATATGTGTTTTTGGAAGACAGTAATTGTCGATCATCATAGGTTCTCAAACAATAAGATTTTATTAGTCAATGGATCCTTACAACTGAGAGGAATATGAACTTTGCTTTTATTTTACTTTATTTGGGCTGGAATGAATTGATCTCTGTTCACAAGGGTGGAAACCTGTTCTTAAGTCGATGATTACCTGAAGATTTCTGCAGTTGCTAGAGATACACTTTTTATTACCTGTTAAGTTCCTTCAAGGGAATGTTCGGTAAAGTGATATGACAGTCATTTCATAATACTGTGGAAAGGTGGATTTAATATTCTGTCTATATTGATGGCTGTGGTGCCTATGGACTATATTGATTCTGGAGTTCAGTGAGTTTTCTGTGTTATAAAAGCCAGTATGTTCTATATTCTCTTACTGGGCTTTTCAGTCCAGGTGTGACTAAAAATAGATAATTGTATGTGTTACGGAAGTTCGGTGTAAGGTAGTTATTACAGATAGACATGAATTACAAATGTTTAGGTAGTAGAAAGCGGCTAATAAGTGAGGTTGAAGATTTTGGTTTGTCACAAAAACAGAAAGAACTGTATGGCATGGAACAAGTCCTGGGAGAATAAAATTGTCAACAAGCCACCTGACAGTTTAGTTTTTCAACACATAATGGCACACCTTGAGAACAGTCACTGAAATCAGTCACTCACTCACTCACTCACTCACTCACTCACTCACTCACGCACGCACGCACGCACGCACGCACACACACACACACACATATATATAAATTGTGCAATTGTGGTTGCCCTACCATCTCTGACCTCAGGCTTATTAAAAGTTTGAAATTCCTTATCTTGACTAACTTGATTACTAAAGATTTATTTTGATTCCACCTGTATTATCACACCTGTCACAGTCGGATCTATTAGCAGTTTGAGCACAAGTGAATGTATGAAGTACAGCGTGTGAGTCACTTGGGCTGAGTATTCTGCCTTTACGGAGACCACGTTGTAGAATGACTGTTTGACTGGTTGTCTTCCAAAACCTCCCCTCCTTTTCTGTGTCACACAAGGCCTTTCATGCTCAAAGATTGGAGAAACCCATCTGGAGACTAGGCCTCTGATTTTATGAAAGTGCCCTATACTGTATGTTGGTCAGATATTTGAGCATGTAAGGTCCACTCAGAATTGCTTGCAGTCATAACAGCATTTTCCTCCCGCAGGAACCGTGACAGACACCAGGGTGGGTTGAGAGTCCTATGCATGATTTTTCCTCTATTAGTTTTTGTATATACTGGTTCCTCCAAAGTTCTAAACTAGAAAATGGGGAAATAACCTTGTAGATTGACCTCATGCATTTGTCCTACAAAAGGGATCTGTACCAACATCACATGACAACACAAAAAAAATGCATGGCACTGATTATAGTTAAATGACTGGCATTCAGAATGGTTTGTTGGCCAATTACAATTTGATAGATGCAGGGGATAATATTAATCCCATATTTATTTTACCTATTTGCAGATCCTGCAATTTTGGGGGCATCAGAATACAGCTTTAGCTATTACTAAATGTGTAACAACCACTATCAGTTTAACCTTCTGTTCAGTTCAGCTTATAAAAGCATTGCTTTTAAGACCGAATACTGTAATGCATTGTGTATAAAATGATTATGTTACCTGTTCCCTGAAATTCACACCAGTTGGTTGATATTCTCATGCATTCTCCATTGTGATGTGTGCAATATTATAAGAATCAAGAACTGAGAATATATTGTTTTAAATCAGTATGATATTACTGTTTGTGGAATTATTAATACATTGTAACAATTGTAAGTTTGAAATAATGGAAAAAATTATAATGCACTTTAAATGTTGTACAGGTTGGAACCTAAAGTAACAAAGCATACTAAACTGGATTTGGTCTTTTTTTATTTATTTTTTTAAATCTTTTTTTGTTTTGTTAGTTGTTGAGGTTGTGTTGAGATCGTAATAAAGTCCACACCAAGTTTATTTCAAGTCCCTCTTGTTTTTATCAGTGATACCACTTGCATTGTGTCCTTTACAAATCCTGACAAATCTTTTATGTAGTTTCTAGGAAAATATTCATGAGTGTAGTGAATATACCATTAACACTTTCCGAATGTGCAGCTTTCGAAACATTTACAGTATAACTCTGGACATCCTGTCTCTTAATATTTCCAAATTCAGCGCATGCTCAAATCTTCCAAATGACTTAGAGACTCAGTGTTTAATTTCCCCTAACAATAAATTACCCGCTAATTTGTTTAGGTTCTATGTTTTTCCTTAAACTTTATAGCTTTCGACAATAGGTCATAAATGCTACCCTAACCAATCACAAGGTATAATATACAGTATAGCTAAAAGGATGTTGTGAATATTCTTTCTTTCCCAAATTAGTTAAATTCAGTATCGCATCTATCCATCTTCTAACCACTTTTGGGGCCTCATTTATCAAACGTATGCATTCGCACTGTAGGCAAGTTAGAGACTCCAATTAGCCAACTTCACATCTTCAGACTGCGGGAGGAGACCTACGCAACCTAGAGAGAATTTTACAGCTGAGGTGAGCTCTCAAACCCTAAACCCTGGAGGTGCCTCCCCGAAAATTCTGTATTATACCGAGTAATTAGCATAATTATTATGCACTGCTTTAAAATGAATTTTGTCTGCTGTTACAATCGCTATAGGGCACAAAATAGCATTTCCACTGTGACAATGAGTTGCATTCATCTGTCTATTGTCTATGTGTTTTTTCCGCTATTTATCCTTGTTTGTAGCTCTCTGATATTGTGAATTGTACTCAGCAATACAGCTGCCATGGGTCAGAGCACCAGTTTAAAACTTTTGCCTTTGCATTACTCCGAAGGGCTGTGTTTTGTACTAAGGTTAGATATATTCTCTTTTCATCAAACAAAGCTCCATTTTCTTCCTTAGGGTCTGTATAATTCAGAAATCCATGCTACATTTAATTTAGCATTTTTCCTATTTATTTTTCATGGCTGGTTAGTGATACTACTCACATTATTTTTATTGCCAAACAATGCTAAATGGAATGTGTATATCAGTTATACCCATATTGAAAACATGAAATCTGTCGTTTTAATATACTTGATATCAGCATGAATGTTTTTGATTCGTTTTATGGTACAATTGGGAAAAAATCTAACTTTAATGACTATTCTGTTCTGCTTTTGGAATAAAAGTGATTGGTGTTTCACTGAATTGCTATGTATACATCAATAAAGTAACAGACCAAAAAGTTAAAGCTGCTAATGGATTTAATATTGCCACCCAACTTCATAGATACGGGTACTGTACACAACAGGAAAGCATTGTCGCAGAAAGTCTGTGTCAACCTTTTTTGTCGCGTTTGCTGAAATTCTTAGTCCAGGGAAATGTCCTGTTTTTATGAACCGTCTCATCCAGTTTTCCAGGATACGGTGTTACTTTTCATGCGCCTGAGTGGAATGTAGTGGGTGTAGTGTAGTGGGTGAGGGTGACCTTTGGGTCTCCCTTGGAAAAGAAGATAGCCACTGTAAGGCCACACATTACTTAGGTGAACTAGCAGATATGGAAGATGGATGAGTTTTTAGAACCTCAACTTATCTGGCTCTATCCATTAACCAAATCTACAAAATGAATTAGCTAGCTAAGTAACCCCTTTTCAGTTTTTATTTATTTAGTGTTCTCATAAGATTGTACCTTGTTTTACATGGGCCTTCTTTACACTTGGTTATAAAATGTGTCTTGGGCGATCAGATGACAAGTGGACAGTCGAGACACATCGCAAGGTGTCCAGCTGACCACTTGTGTTGAGATTTGGTTACTGCCAGGTCACTTTCGCTAGAAGGTCAAATGGTCCCACGCAAAGTTATTGTGACATCCTTTTCAGGAATGCGTGAGGACGCATTAGCTTTTTCATTAAAAAACATATGTGGTCAAATGCATCCCAGAGCTCCTCGGCAAGTGTTTTCAGTGATCAGATCTTAATGCATCTTGGTGGTCCTTTACACTTGTATTTAGTGCCGTCCACATGAGATCTGATCGCCCAAGACGCATTTTAAAACCTAGTGTCAACAGGGCGATAGAGTATAAAACTTATCCGGTATGTACACTGCTTATGGGGTCACCAATCTCCTCTTGATTTGCTCTGTTGTCTCTTGTCCTTTCATCTCGCTCTTCCTTTGAACTCCGCAGGAATGTCTGGATGTGTTACGTGCCTTTATCACCTTTCACCCCTGCAGGACTTTGGGCTGTGAAACCAGTCAATCTGTGACAGAGTAATATTCTAATGACTATTGCATCTAGTTTGCAATTCTACTTAAATCTAGATAAGATTTAGGTCAGTGTTGTGATAATCAACACATGCATCCAAGTCTGTAAAATCAAATAAAGGACTTCTTAAACAAGCCAATTAACTTGTGTACCCTGTTTTATCTACACTTATAGAGATCAGATATTCTTTCATTTTCTGTCTGTTGCATGTTTTACATGTGAAACTAATGTCGAATATATAATACCAAATATAAAAATGGGAAGCCTTGTTGTCTGGTTTTTATATACTGTATCATAACTGCTAGTAACTACAGAAGCTTACTGCCTTTTCTCCAACAACACTCCAGAAATCATTGACCTGAGTTTATTTCTCCAGTTGACTCCAGGTATAGCCCATCTTTTCAATATCTGCCACAAGGTCTTGGTACCAGATGTGTCTTAACTGGCCTCCTTTCTTCTTGTCTTGGGATTCCAGGGCAGGACCTGCTTGGTGATGTTTTTTATAGACTTCTAGAGTATGTCCAGTCCATCCCCGGTATCACTTAATGATCTCCGTTTCTGCAGTGAGCTGGTTTATTCTCTGGCAAAAGTCGCCGTTACTCATGGTGTTTCTGAAGGAACCTCCTTAGCTAAGCAAGTGTTTATGAAGGTCTGCACTTAATGGAGGACTGGCCTTGGTTTGCGGGGTACAAGTCCCTGGAGCTCCAGATGTTCCAGATGAAGAAATGCTGCTCTTGCTGTGCTGATTCCTGCTCTTACATCAGTGTCTGTGTCGTCTCGCTTGTCAATGATGCTACGGTAGGTATAGGACTCCACCTCTTCTATTTGTCACATTCCAGTCTGGCTGGGTCTGGATTTGTGTGTTGCTTTTGAGGATGACAGTCTTCTACTAATTTTAAAACTAATTGGCACAGAGGTGGCTGATACATCATTTGTCTTCTTCTGCAAATGAATGATAACAGCTGATTGTCAAGCTGCAAGCAGGGTGTCTACTGAATTCCATTCCTTTTATGTGAAGAGCAAATGCAGAAGTAGACACCTTTGTCTGACTCTGATTCTCCTTTTGAATGCAGTTGTCCTCACTGGCTGGTGACAGAGAATCCTCTAATCCCCATTCAGACTCCTTTCTAACTTGTAGACTGTCTGTCATTGTGATATATAACTGATACCATTACAGATCCAACATTGTGTTAAAAACCGGGAAATTAAGGCCTGGGCACATGACTACTAAAATCTATAGGGAATTAATCCAGAGAATGAAATTTAATCTTAAAAAAGATTAAGAGATTAATAGAGAATTAATTTGGGATTAAAAAAAATATTGGGAAGTTAAAGAGAAGATATGGAAGACAGAAAAGTCAAGATTAAGGTTATAGGTGAAACATTTATTGAGGTTCACAGCTCAGTCTGTAGTCATATCAAGATTTATTGAGAAAAGCATCTGAGCATTTACTTAAGGCGGAGATTATATTCCTGTCATTATTATGAAAATCGGGCCACTTTGATTTTAGGAACTTCCCACATGAATTATTTTCTTCATTTATCTCAAAGGGTTTACAATTAAATAATGTTTTTGTGACTCTTCTGTTATTTCTGATCATCTGTGATGAAGGTTCACCCTCTCCTAGAGAAGCCTTCAAACATTCACGTGGCTTCAGGCTTTGCATTTGTGCAGGAGTTGAAAACAGTATCACAGGATGCGAAACACGCCTGTAATCAGCTCCCCAGACGATCTGCAGCACCTCCTGTTTATTCTGTTATTCAGTTTTACCCTAGTTTCTTATTCGAAAAGCTTTTCTCAGTCAGTTGTGAACTGGAAGCTGCAGGATTGGTGTAGCAGTAAGATAAAGTTAGAGAGTGGGAAACCTTGTGTTTATATAATCATACTAATTGGATAATTACAATTAATTGGGAATTACTGCTCTCTTGCCTTGAGCTTTTGTGCTTCCTGGAAAAAGCTCCAAACTCATTGCGAACCAGTTTTGACTAAGTGAATGAAATGTCTGTTATGCAAGCATGCAAATCTTCTGAAAAGTCAGGACTTAAAGTCGTATTCAACCAATTAAGAAATTGAAAAGAAAGAAAATCTTTTAGAAAATCAATTTACTGGAATTGAAGGTATCCCCTTCCCTGTGCTTCTGTTACTTCCTGTTCAGGGTATCCCCTTCCCTGTGCTTCCCTTTCTGGCTTCCTGTTCAGAGTATCCCCTTCCCTTTGCTTCTTTCTCTTCCGGGTCAGGGTCTCCCCTTCCCTTTGATTCTGTCTCTTCCTCTTCAGGGTATCCCCTTCCTTGTGTTTCTGTTCCTGATTTCCTGTTCAGAGTATCCCCTTCCCTTTGCTTCTTTCTCTTCCGGGTCAGGGTATCCCCTTCCCTTTGCTTCTGTCTCTTCCTGTTCATGGTATCCCCTTCCCTTTGCTTTCCTTTCTGGCTTCCTGTTCAGAGTATCCCCTTCCCTTTGCTTCTGTCTCTTCCAGTTCGGGGTCTCCCTTTCCCTGTGCTTTTGTTTCTTCCTCTTCAGGCTCTCCCGTTCCCTGCGCTTCTGTTTCTGATTTCCTGTTCAGGGTATCTCTTTCCCTGTGCTTCTCTTTCTGGCTCCCTGCTAGGAGTATCCTATTCCCTCTGCTTCTTTTACTTGCTGTTCAGAATATCTCCTTCCCTGTGTCACCTGCTTCTACGGAAGGAGCCAAAATGTAGACTCTCTGGCTAGAAGCTGAGAAGGAGAAAAAACAGAGACTCTGTGAGGGTCTGTCACACCAAATTTCTTCTGCCTGCCAAATTCCTTCTGCCTGTGACGTATCGCTCAGCTGTTAGACCCGTGATGTAATCACGATGATGCAGTTTCAAGGCACCCCATAAGTTTTAAAGTTCACCGTTACTGCTACAGCAAGTTTGCATCAAAAAGCTACTTTTACTAATGCTTTTCAAAAAGTATGTTTTTATTAGGAATTCATGTGTTCAATGGTACAACCGACGTATTTTCTTAGTTCATTATTATTTATTTAGCTCGATAGCAGTACGTTTTGTAATTTTATTGTATTCATTGTATTTTCGTCAAAATGCAACATATAAACTGAATATCAAATATAATGCAAAAATGTAGCATTTAGATTTGTTAGAATCCATAAAACTAATGGTAAGGCACTCACCGATTTTCAGTATGCTGAACTGTTACACAGCACTATACATGTAAAAGTGAACCATTTAACCAGTACTTTTTACTTCTATCAACATATGACAGCAGCATGAATCCTTGAACATAAACTAGCAACTTTAACAATCGGAATCAACAAACTTAAATTGTAAGTCCTTGGTTATTATGGTACCAGGCAACTGATGTACCTTTTTAATATATTATGGGTGCATATTAAAAGGAATCAAAGTTCACAAAAACTTGTTTGCTTTCATAAAATATAACCAGATCTCATTTTAGAAGTTGTGCTTTATATGCTACGTTAGAATGCAACACCAATAACAATCATCCGGCAAAACCATGTGTTGTTACTAGAATGAAAGATGGAAGGATAAAAATTAATATTTTACCCTATTATTCCTCCAAATAAACAGGGCAATTAGAACCTGTCAGTTGTGGGGCACTAGATTTAAATAATAAGTGCAGTAATGAAATTGGAGTGGCCACTTCAGACTGACACAATTGCATATTTTACTGGATAACAAAAACTTTAATATTGATATAGCATTCAAAATAATAATACGTCAAAAATGTAAATATTCAGTTTTCATAAACATTTAGACCCTTTACTTGGGGGGGGGGGGGATTTCCTTAACGAGCCAACCGATGTGTTCAGTGCCAGTGACCACCATACATGCTAAGAGATTTCAAGATAAAAAATACCAATATCTGTCATGCTAATGAACTTTGCAGTGAAGGTTTCATGAAAAGGACAACAAGAGCTACCAACTTTAGTGGCTGCAATGGGAGAGAATGTGCATCACTCAAACACAAATCCATCAAAAAGGGCAAAAGGTACTGATGAAACGTTTTTTGGACTTTACACAAGTGTTATGTTTGGCACAGAATCAGCCCAGGTAACATCCCTGTGATGGGTATGCATGGAAGTATCAGCTTAATACGAAGCTTACATAATGTTGGGTTTGTTTGCTGTCTTTTGTACAGAAATTACCTGAACAGATTGTCTGTAGTATGACAGAGTTTATGAATTCAGGGCATCCCAGAAAAAAGGAAACAAACAAAGAGAGAAGTATGTTGAATGCATTGTACTTTAAGCTGGTAAATGCACATTTAACAATTTAAGCTTTAATTCTTTGAAAAAAGAACTGTGTAAATGAATGGCAATAACCTATAGATTAAATATAATTACGATATATCAAATTACGGATGTTACCAGTACTACAAATGGAATGTGATCATACAGTGGTGCTAAACACAAGTTTTTTTTAACATTTTTTTTCACACTTTTACCTACCATAGCCCCTGGGACAATATTTACATTCCCATTGAATATGAGTGGACATTTCTTCAAAGCCTCTGCAACAATAATCGCAACTGGTAACATCAGCATTCTGAATCAAATGTCATGGGTATGATGTTAAACTGCATCCATGCAAGCTGTCCTCCAACTAATAGGGAAATTTTTGGAGGTTGGTAGTGGGATTGGCACTCCAGCCACCGTAAAAAACTTCACGACAGCTCGGTCTAAACAGGCATGACAACCTTCTTCTCTCCACAAGAGTTGTTCTGCTGCCCACAGGAAGGCTGCACTCACCATAAAGAGGATGGAGGAAAACCTTCGGAAGCCTCATCTCCGGAAGAGTTGAAACCATCGAAGACCTAATAGGGTCAGACCTGTGGGGGATCGGGGCTGGTGTAGTGCTGAGGCATCGCCTGCTGCATGGCGACACTTGGGTCGCAATTTGAGGTGACCCATCCAGGTAAGCGCATGGAACGTCTTGTCTCTCCGGCAAGATGACCATCTTCCTCTACTGCTGGGGGAGCTTTGTAAATTCAGCCAGTCCATTTTTACTGTTTTTGAGATGAGCCCACCAATGACTAAACGTCAGGTTTCTTCATCCTGTGTTATAATACTGGGAATCAAAACTCACTCAGTCCTCATGGAATATATCAAAGAACTTTCGTTGTTTCCAAAACTCATTAAGTCCACATAAATACTGTATATTCTGTGGACTCAGAGGCGCAGCTAGGTCTTTAGGGCCCCATGAAAGCATATCATACTGGGCCCCCACTCCTAACCAATCCAATTATTTTAGAGTCCACTGTGGCCAATTTGGTTTGCCCAGCACTGCTCTCTGTGGTCCTGGGTAGACTTGAGTGTAAATTTGCTCTTCATCCATTTTTTTTGCAACCGCTTTTCCTATTCACAGTCACTGGGAATCTGGAGCCAATCCCAGAGGCTACAGGCACAAGACAGGGAACAACACAGGATGGGGCACCAACCCATCACAGGGCTCACTCACCATTCACTCACACCTACAGGCAGTTTGGTAACTGCAATTAACCTCGGCATATTTGTGGAGTGTGGGGGGAAAGACCAGAATAACCAAAGGAAACCCCACTGCAATATGCAAATTCCATACGCATGGAGCCATGAACCCAGGTCCCAGATGTGCGAGGCAATAGTGCCTACCACTGTGCCACCATGTTACCTGGAATCTTAATATACTGTATATGCAGATTTTATGTGGCACATGGAATCATAAACCACTATCCTAATTAGAAATCAAAAAAACTGGAAAGGACAAATGAGAAGATAATGATAGTGGATTGTAATGGCATGGTTGCAGGGGTGTGGGCCCCTTCCCGGCCACAGACAGCAGTGCTGGGCAAACCAAATTGTCCACAGCGGGTGGTTAATAAAGCCACCCAGCTCTATAGAGCCCCTTTTAGGCTCTCAACCTGCACTTAACAATGAGGCCATGAGGAGGGCGAGAGAAAAGAAAAGGAAGCTCTGAGCTGTGCTGTCCCTGTGATGTGGACCCCTATAGGATGCCGGGGCTTTATCCTGGAATCGAACACCCTGCTGTGATTTAGAGGACTCCTATGTAATTATGTAGTCACTTATCCCACCATGAAGCCCAAGGACAAGCAAATACATATTAGCATACATTCCTAGACAGAGACATGAAAAACATCACAAACGCAAAAAATAGGATCAGCCCAGAACCTACAAGTCTTTCATCCTATACTATCCCAAAAATCATGATACAAAACAACTTCTTATGGAGACGTTCCATATAGTTCTCCTTCTTGACAAAGCATAGTTATTGGATCAGGTTAGGGCTGGGTGATGTGTGTAATTATGCATCATACAGTACTGACGATATCTTCCTGCTGTCCGAACATACCGCAAATGCGGATGGTTTCACTAAAATAATTTAACTGTCATAGGAAACAAAACTTAGCAAGCTTTGCAATTGTAATGATTGTTACTTTTCAAGATTATTTAATATATGTAAAAAAAAAACTTGCTTTTGCATGAGCTCTGCATGTGCTCTCAGCTGTTTAAATCACTCATAGACACGTTTCTGACAGATTTAACAAAATGACTGGGGAAGAGGAAAGTGAATGAGAACTGGTCACTAAAAGCCATATGCCTTTCATCATATGGAAATTGTTTGCCTTCCATAGAGAAAATATTGAGCAAAAGCAAGTGACTTGTCGCACAACTTGTGGTAACACCACCAACTTATTTAACGGACTCTTTTGATAGATAATAAGTTCTGTTTCGACATCACATTCTAAATCCATAGGCGTCAATATGGATTTGACCCCCACTTTGCAGCTATAACAGCTGCCACTCTTCTGGGAAGGCTTTCCACAAGATTTTGGAGTGTGTCTGTGGGATTTTTTGCCCATTCATCCAGAAGAGCATTTCTCCATTGTAGTTCATCCCAAAGGGTGTTTGTTGGGCTTGAGGTCAGGACGTTGTGTGGGCCAGTCAAATTCTTCCACACCAAATTCACCCAACCATGTCTTCATGTTCTTTGCTTTGTCCATTGGGGCACAGCCATGCTGGAACCGCAAAGGGTCTCCCCCAAACTGTTCCCACAAATTTGGAAGCATAAAATTGTCTAAAATGTCTTGATATGCATATACCTTGGTATGCAATACCTTTGCAATAAGTCCGTTTGTGAAATTTCTTCCCTACTAAATATTCTACAGTCAATTGTAGGTGGTATTATTGCAAAGCTGAAGAGTTTAGGAACAATAGAAACTCAGCTACGAAGTGGCAGATCACTTAAAGCAGGAGTGTCAAACTCCAGTCCTGGGGGGCGGCGGAGCCCTGTGTAGCTTAGTTCTTTCCCTGTTCCACCATAAACGATTCTGTTCAAGAGGTGTGTGGTAATTAGCGTAAGGAGTTGAATCAGGTGTGGGGTTGGGAAACCCCAAAATGTGCAGGCCTCCGGCCCCCCCAGGACTGGAATTTGACACCCCTGACCTAAAGGAACCTAGTGGGGTGGCCAAGTGCTGCTGCACTTAGAGTGTGCGAGTCACCAGTTCTTTGTTGACTACTGCAGAGTTCCAAACTTTCTCTGGCATTAACTCCAGCAAAGAAAAACTGTGTGCTGGGACCTTCATGCTATGGGCTTCCGTGGCCGAGCTGCACACAAGCCTCACAGCAGTTAGTGCCATGCCAGGCGTTCTGTATATGCATTAATAATAAATCAGATTGATCAATATTTACCCTGGGCTGTCTCATAAAATCAGGTGAAGAGAAATTTGATTTACAAGAAAATGGTCCAAATGGCAGCACAACTGGTTAGTATTTATGGATATTACAGTGTTACAAAATGAGGTAATACCCTCATGAACAGGGAATTACTTTTCTCAGAGTAATTCCTTGAATCATATGTAATACCCATCTATCATCCTACGGCTTGTCCTGGTCAGAGTCATTAGGGATCGCAGAGCATATGGCTGGCTGCCGTATGTAATGTGAAATATAATAACGAAACCCTTTGCAGTAGCTACAGATATTTCATAGTTAAATATATAAGTACTGTACAAAGGCTATATCTGAAGGCTATCTATTTAGACTGGATTTCTAGGGGGTTAATTATTTAACAACATTAACGCATTAGAATTTACGTCGCAAAAAAAACATGTTATTCTTCTCCTTATTATTATAAATAAATAAATAAATAAATAATAATAATAATAATAAATCATCATTATTATTTCTCCCAGGACATTTATTGGTTTTTCCACCCATAATGTGCATCGGTGTTATGAGTTTTGTCTTTGTGCTATGCGGCACTGATATCAGCGTATTACACTAAATTGCTTGCAGTTCTTCTGTATTGTTAAGCATTTAACATGGAAAGAAATTATTTTGACAGCTGAGACAAAAATATGCATTTCATTCAATCTACCCTGTTGGTAGTCTTTATGGGGAGCCTTTTTCTGTGAACTTGAAAATCATAGGTTTGTTTATTTATAGGTTTATAAATAATTTTATGCTTGTCAGAAAGGAATAAATATTTGTAATTTTGAGTACTGAGTACAGCTTACAAACTTAGCACAGAAGAGAAGCATTTCATTGCCTACTGTATTAAAATCCCCTGCTTGAATTTAAGTGGTTGCAGCAGTAATATTACTTTAGTATTTAACACTGATTGTATATTTATGACTGCAGGAGAATGTTAGATATGGGTACATATTTTAAGTGAGGATGCAATTTTGAATTTATGCATCAATTCCAGAGCAACAGGAGATATAACTATGGTATTAATACCATGACAGTAAGAATTTCTACAGCACGTATACAGTTCAATTATTATTATCCAAGTGAAATAATCATACTTAATATAAACGCGCTCTGATATTCAAAGAGTGTTAATTACGGCTGTATTAATAATTTTGCTTTTTATTTCAGTCTGTTAAAAAGGCTTTTATTTTATTTATCAGTTAACCTATAAAGAGGATTTGCACATGAAAGCTAACAAAAATATTCCTTTCTGGAGACAAACAAAGGACAATTTTAAACATAATTAGTTCAGGAAATTGGAAGGCTTATGTACTCGAATCCATGTATGTACTTTCTCCTCTCTGAGGATGTGCCAGTTGGTCTCACAGTAAGGAAATGTTCCTCGTACTAACTGAGTTTTGCTGTCATAACAGTGTAATGAACAGACATTTGTACACAAGCCAAATTATAAAATACATAAAAACCTTAAGCATAAACCTTAAGTATAAATTAAATAATATAATATTATTGATACATGCTATTGATATAGTATTATTTAAATGTCAAGTAAAACATTTAATAACATTTGTATAAAATATGATAAAATGTTTAATTATTCATTCAATATTAGTGGAAAAATCTGAAACCGATTACAGTTTGCCTCTGGCTCACCACAATGATCATGGTAATGCCTGATTTTTCAGTTTCATGTTACACAAAGCACGGCATGGTGGTGCAGTGGTTAGCACTGTTGCCTCACACCTCTGGGACCCGGGTTCGAGTCTCCGCCTGGGTCACA
>JAODJX010000065.1:9587256-9599888 GCA_026776945.1 Isichthys henryi | reverse complement strand
ACAGTATAGGGGCCCTGTAGCAGAATGCTTTGCCACCAACAGTCACTTTAGTTATATGTGGGACTACAAGGAAACCTTACTGCCATGTATTCGGTGTGTCATGGTGAATACTTTCTTTAGTCACTGTATATACTGTATGTTTTATGTGTCCTCCAATTGTTTAACATTTTGTCTGTGTATCTGGTCAGATCTCCTTTCTAAATATGATTTGGAAACTTATCATGATAAGAAATTAAGATAAAACTAATGGTACCTAAGTATCTTGCTACTCATTTGCCATATTAGATATAGTAAATAACAGGCATGTTTCTTCCATCCATCCTCTGTACCCTCTTGTCCTATTTAAGGTTGTTGGGGATCCAGAACCTCTCGTGGAAAACACAAGGCAGTGAACATCTCAGGATGGGGTGCCAACCCATTGCAGGGCACGCTCACACATACAGGCATTTAGTAACTCCAGTTAATCTCAGCATGTGTTTGGACTGTGGGAGAAATTCAGAGTACCTGGAGGAAACCCCATAACAACTCAGGGAGAAGATGCGAACTCCACACACATGGAGCCGTGGCAGAGACGCAAACCCCAGTCTCAGAGGTGTGAAGCAACAATGCTGACCACTGCACCGCCATGCTGCCCCAAGTTTTAATATATTTATTTTCAAAATAGCTATAGTTATTAATTGATCAGATTTAAATATAAATTATTATAAATTATAATATAACTTATAAATTATTATATGGGGAAACTTGCAGAGTGTTTGTTCTAATCCTGCTGTCTCAAAGCGCTTTATATTATCCCCACCCAGAGGCCCCAGTACACAAGCTAGGTCACTAGATTTCCCGATGTGTGTACGATGTGTGACGGACTGGCATTCTATCTATCTATCTATCTATCTATCTATCTATCTATCTATCTATCTATCTATCTATCTATCTATCTATCTATCTAATCGATCGATCGATCGTCGACCCAAGATTTGTGTTCTGTGCTGCTTGGGATGAGCTCCAGGCCACCCTGACCAGGATACATGGTTAGAAGATGCACTAAATGCTATGGAAATTAACAAAAGAAGTTTTATTAGTAATAAGAACCACAGGTCCTGAAATTACCCCAGTGAACATTAGTTTTAAAGGGTCATCTAGAAAATGCAGAATAATTTAAACAGTATTGCAGATTGTCAGCTTTTATCTGGGACCTCATTAACTACATGTCATAATAAGTGGAAATCATGGCAGCCCCGCCATCATAATGTGGTTTACTGTAGGGTCCGGTTATACATCAATTTTCCAGCTGCTTATTCTGGAACGAATTGTAGGATGGGCTTGGAGCCAATCCCAGGGAGAATGGGGACCAGGGCAGGGGGGCAGTCTGTAAGGGATAGCAGTCACACATACAGTACAAGTTCACATTCACACACTATGGAAAGTTTACAAACACAGATTAACCTAATGGTTGCACAGTGGTTAGCACTATTGCCTCAATTAAAATTTTCAGTTCAATTCAACTTTATTTGTATAGCGCATTTTCACAGCATTGCATTGTCTCAAAGCCCCCAGTACACAAGCCAGAGGTGACAGTGGCAAAGAGAAACTCCCTAGAAGGAAGAAACCTTGGGAGGAACCAGACTCAGAGGGGGGGAGCCCAACCTCCAGGAGCTGGCAGAGGAAATCAAATGAGCAAAATGGCGAAGTCCCAATTCACACTTTCTCAATTTTAATATTTGAGTCTCAAAGCAGGGGGCGGCAGATGATAGCAGGCAGGTGCTGGTGCTGCTTCAGATGGCAGGACAAACAGTGGTACGGCAGCAGGGCATATAGGGAAGACGTCGCGGGCAGAATGGCGAGCAGGCTGGAAGGACACCACAGATGTTGGAGGCAGTGGGGTAGGCAGAATGTACTGTATGGGCATAGTGATGTATGGAGTTTGCATGTTTTTCCCGTGTCATCTTGGGGTTTCCCCTGGGTTCTCCAGTTTTCCTTCACAATCCAAACACATGCTGAGGCAAAGTGGAGTTGCCAAATTGTCTTTAGGTGTGAATGGTTGGCGCCCCATTCTGGGCTATTTGCTGCCTTGCACTCGTAGCTTGTGGGATCGGCTCCACAACTCTGCATCGGGCAAGTGGGTATAGAAAATAGATGACTGGGTGTTAGCCTAGTTGCATGTCTATCAACTGTGGTATGCGGTATCTATCAACTACACAGACACAATAGGGCTGGGAGTAGACAGCACTACTGTCTGTGCTGACCGACTTTGCGGTTATAATCCTAAAATCTAAATCTAAAATTTTAAAAAAGCACTTAACACAGACTCGAGCGATGTGGTACTTAACAACACCACAGTTTAAGCTAAAGCTACTGTAGGATAAATGGATAGTAAAATAAAATGCTAGAGGAAACAGAAGAGAGGAAGCCAAACTCCACAGTTAGATACAAGGAAAAAATGTTTAGTGCCCAAAGTCAACTGCCCAACTCCTCCCCGGCAACCTCATGAAAAATCGGCCTGAAAATAGCATCTATTTTTATTGTACTATTTTCTTTCATGCCATTTGTGGATCATCGTGCTCTAGATCAGCTCTCTCTTTGGCCAAGTGCAGGCCAATCTTCAGCCCGCTACTGAACAATAGCTCTGTCTGCGCTTTGCTACGGTACGATATAGCCCTGGCACTGAACTCAGTTGCGGTCTGCTTCACGCAGAGGGCATCCGGTCATACGCAGCAGAGACACTGCGGGTCATTTCAGATGCTGAAAGGTAACTAGGTAATTGACAAAAGTTACTCTGAGCAGAAAGACGGCAGAATGTACGGCAGGTATATTTATGCCAGGCTAGGTAAGTAAACTAATATACCTTTGGATTTAAATGTCAGGAATTAATAGATTTAAATGAATATGTCAGGAGATGTTTCATTGTTCCATATAGTGGAAACCCTGTGGCTGATGGTTCCACAGCAATAGTCTTCATATTTATGTGAGTAATTGCAAGAAGGCCTGCATTTCAGGTCTAATCTACTCTATATAAATGCATGTATTAATTTACCTCAGTTAAGCAATATTTCTAAGTTGTTTGAAGAATATTCTACACAAGGAATTAAAGGTCAGAATTGTAAATTAGACCAAGGTTACGGGCTGATTCGGTGGAACTAAAATATAAGTCCTCAGAATGAATCGCTGAAAATATGACATCAGAAGTGGGATTCTTACCACAGAGTAGTAGGGCTTCAGTCTAATCCGTTTTTAGAGATAAGGAATGATCAGTTTGGGATAGTATGCTGGTCCACTCGTTCAGTGAGTGTGGGATTCACATATTTATTCTCCTTATGGGGTTTCCTCTGCTTTCCCCCCACAGGTGTTGGCTCCAGACCCCCCACAACCATGCATAGGACAAGCAGGTATAAAAAATAGATGGAATGATTCCTGACAAGTGTATTTATTTCCTCAAGTAGTTCACTAGGATGATTACCAGTATACAGTCATTTGATGCTATTGAGAGTTGTATTTGTGTGTCATGCTCATAGGAATCAAATAATCTTTCCTAGAGGCAGCATGTACAGAGATAACAATAAATGTCCTACCACTGATTCTCTCGGGAATCCATATTTCACCCACAATGCAGCACTATTGCTAGGTAACTGAACATTCTGCTGATGAACCCCTTGACAGTCCTGCACAGACTGACTTCACGTTCCAGCCTAGTTAACCCCCAGACTGAATTGTTGATTGTGTCAAAAGCAGCAGTAAGATTTAGGAGCATAAGTACTGTTGTATTCATAGCATGACAGGATAGTCATACATCAACTCTGGAGGAAGTTAGACTGAAAATTTTCAAGCATATTACAGTCATGCGCCACTTAAAAGATGTTTCGGTCAACAAAGGGCCACATACAGTATATGATGGTGGTTCCATATGATTATATTGTAATGAAGCTGGAAAAATCGTACGATGTGTAGCTCAGTGGGTTATATATCTATATCTGAAAGGTTATGGGTTTGAATCCTTTAGGTTTGCCAAATCATCCTATCACTGCTTGACACAGGGGCAAGGCCCATACAGTATGTGTGTGTGTGTGTGTGTGTGTGTGTGCGTGTGTGTGTGTGTGTGTGTCTTTGTGTATATTATTCACAGATGCATACACATAAATTGAGAAATGAGTGAAACAAAAAAGAATGCTGTGCTCTCAAATTTTTCCACAGCTGTGTTTGTGTGTGTTTGTGTGTGTGTGTGTGTGTGTTTGTGTGTGTGTGTGTGTGTGTGTCTGTGTGTCTGTGTGTGTGTGTGTGTGTGTGTGTGGCTATATATAACAAGTTTCAATATTTCCTACTGTTAATGTTACAAAAAGAGAAAAAAAAACCTTACTGTAAGTCAATGAGTAAATGCCACATTTATACAACTAATTACTTACAGGACACTCAGAAAACATTATTGCTGATCATTGTATGACATAATTAGGTTCCAGGCTTTTGTTACATCTGCAACAAGTGAACATTAATTAATGTACTTTGTGTAAGAGCACTGACCTGCCAAAGTCTTATGGAAGAAAAGGACGGAGGACACCTCACACGTGCTTTGATCAGGCAGACTGGTTATTCCTGTTACCTCGAGCGAAACAGGGAAGCCTATCATGTTCATCTTCTGTAATTTATTGTGGCTTTGTGTCTTTTCAGAGCTCTTAGAGAGGTCATTGAGGTTTCTCTGGCATACATGAGAATAATTCTTAAAAAGAACAAAATGAAGTGTTAATTGACAACTTTTATACTAGTCATATATTTATATGGTACATAAAATATTGGTTTCCTTATATGAAGCATTGTTTAATATCTGAAATATTTTTGCATGACTTTACCATATACCATATTCACGCATGTAGCATACATTCATCCATTCATTCATTCATTTTCCATAACTGCTTGTCCTGTGTAGGATTGCGGGATTCCAGAAGCTATCCAGGTTACTGAAAGTAGAAAACCCAAGATTGGGCATTAATTCATCGCTCAGCTCAGAATTAAATCAGAGGTAAATTTCCTTGAAAGAATAACTATAATGTTTACTCTTCTGCTAGTGCAGTTCATGCCCTGGGCATTGTACCACATATCTGTACATTCAGTTTAAGATAGATGCACATGCATAACAATACATGCAAAACAATTTTCTGAGCCAGAAGAATACCTTTGCTCTGCAGTATAGTGCAGGGTAACAATAAAACTACCCAATCAAAATATGTTATGTTGGAGGTGGGAACTGCACGGCTGTTGAAGGGCCGCTGACAGTGTTTTCGTTGACCAAACAGAGGCTTATCCAGCCTTATGTGATACCGAGTTAACATCTTAATGAATTTAGAAAAATGTGAGGGGTAATGTGAGGGGACTAACTGATTTGTAAACTTTGCCATTTAGCCAAACCATTTTCACACAAAAGTTAAACAGCTTTATGCTGGAAGCCTTCATGGTCAGCAGAGGTCAAGGAGCAGAGCTTGTTTGGCAGCGTGGAATTGAAGATCCATCCACGAGAGAGCAAAGTGAACCGCTACGTTTTACTATTTATGTTGTGAACTGGATCTGATATATTGTAAACTCATACATAAACATACCTGAGTGTGGCTTACATTTGAGTATGCCCTAATACATAAGGTGTTTGCCTTCAGATCCAAAGAGTTTGGTTTCAAGTCACTTCAGTTTTGTGTCACTTTTTCAGCTGAATGTTCAAGTCCTTGTTTCAGAGGTAGTATGCGACTCAGCAGATTAGGATGCTTTACCCGTGATCAGAAGGTCGTTGTTTCAAATCCTGTGGTTGGCAGAATGATTTAACCATTGTGCCCTTGAGCAAGGCCCTTAACCCCAGTTGCTCCAGGGTCTGGCTGACCCGGATAACTCAATTGTGCATCACTCTGGATTAAAGCACCTGCTAAATATGTTCATCTAGGGAGCATATTTTCTGATTTTGAACTGCATTTCTTTGATTATGTTTGTAAATATTCACAATGCCTTACAATAATAGCATAACAATGTAATAGCGGAAATGACTTCTGCTCTGACAGTGTGTCTTTGGGGATAGCAGTGGCTGGTCTGTAATGAAACTGGATGCTTGCACTGCCAGATGCCACTTCCAATTACTACACTGAGGAAGACAGTTATTTCTATTTTATGCCTCTCTCCTTTAATTTAATGCTTTGTCAGTTAATATGGTATTCCATTTATTCCTTGCAGGACAGAAAAAGGGAGCTCGGACAAAATACATTCTTTGGGTTAATTGGTTTTTTTGTCTCTGCTATGAACAATGTCAATGTTGGTCATTCAATTTCTTTCCCCCCCATGTAGAAATAATGAATAGAAGCATTAATACTTCTGGGAAGCTGATCTTGACCATCCATCCATCTATCCATCCATCCATCCATCCATCCATCCATCCATCCATCCATCCATCCTTTTATTTGCTTATCTAGTACTGGGTCAAAGGCGGATCGATCTCAGGTAAGGAACAAAGCAAGTGAATACCTCGGACAATATCATCTTCATCTATTTGGAGAGACTGAATTGACCGATAAAGATAACGTTCCTATTGGTGATCACTCAATGCTTTATGAAGATGCTTCATAAATAACAGTATACAGTACCAGGTCTTAGGCGTGTCTCATTCAAATGTTTTGAATTTTCCCACCTTTTCTTTATTTCTAGTCTACTGCTGCACGGCCTGGTTCTGAACGCTTTAAATGCTGTGAGAAAGAAGTTTGAAATGATGATGTTGAGTTTAAAAGTTGAGGGAATCCTCCAAATCTAAAGCAGGTGTTTTGCTATGTTGCTCTATGAGCCTATCAAAGAAAACATGCTTATAGTATGAAGAATGTTCATGCGTTCTTGGTGTGGTTTGCTTCTGACGATTTTCTAACCTTTATCTCATCATCTTTTTGTGAAAAGGCCAAAAAGTTTTTATTCAATAGGGGGCTCATTACTCCCACAAATCCTACATTCTGCCTTTGTAATGCCTGTCTAGTTTTATTGAACACAGTGTACAATTTCAGTGCTGTTACAATAGTAGCACATTAGTAGGTTGCACTCTGTATTAAGTCACGCATTCTGCGTTAAGTTGTCTTACTCCTCAAACCACTTCTGTGATTACGTGCATTGACTGTGCATCCACACATTATTATATACAAAAATTTCTACTTTAACCGGCATTGTTTGATGTGTCTATCTTACCCCCTCCAAAATGATTAAAATTATTATTAAATCAAAAGACTTGACGTTTATTTGAAATATGCTTTCATTAAATGACATCAAAGAATGTCCTCCGGAAACTTGCTTTCATTCTTAAGTATTGTACTAGAGTCAGCGCATATACTCTCCATAACTCCATTTACATTAGTTCAGATTTATGGTGATTCTAGGCCTATTCTAGGTAACACAAGGCACTAGACAGTGGAAACTATCGGCAAAATCCATGCTCACATACACAACCACAGACTTCAACCCACAATTAGAGAGACCAGTCCCCCTAAATCATGTCTTTGATAAAGCTGGAGTACCCAGAGGAAGCAAATCCAGACATAGGAAGGTCATATTAACTCCCATGTATGCTATTACATTTTTGTGTTCTATATATCATTTTATACAAAAGTTCCGACCAAGAAATCTGATTGGACAAGTGGCGTTCCATGAATGCTGTTATCAGAGAATAACCACGCTCACTCCGTTTTACAGCTGCATCTAAAAAGGCGTAACTTAAACTAACTCTCTGGAGTGGAGGATCCTCCACAGGATCAAGCAGAAATTTCGCCAAACTGTTTTTGTCATAGAAACATTCAAAAACCACTTGAACGGCCTACTTTTCCAATATATATAGGAAGAAACTAAATATATCCTTAGAGCTTTGTTAGGAGAATAAAAAAGAATAAGGCTCACATACTCAAGTGTCTGAGTCACGACACAGTCCTGATTGCCCACCTGTTCGCAAACAGCATAGGATAACGACTCGGCCTGCAACCTTGTGCCTACAAGCAAATCACAGCTGTGATATATTGGAGCACAAACGCACTCCTACTCGTATGTTATTGCTTAAACCATATATATGCATCATTACTGAAACATGCATAAACGTGATTCTATAAATGCATGAATGGATTATTCTTTTTGCTTCCTGAATTTCATTGTCTACTCGAGATTGTTGTGATGAGAGTTTTAATGATTAGGTTGAAGGCCACTGACTAAGCATAGCTTCTGTGTTTGCTAGCTTCTATAATACGGCAAAATTATTTTTAATGACTGATGGAACTGAGTTTCAAAGTACATTTAAGTGCCTGCATTCTCCTAATTTCCGCCAGTTTCTTCAAGAGCGGATGTTTCCCAACAGAATTTGTGCTGCCAGTTTTTACAACTGCAGATCAGACCACTTTGAGCTGGAACCAAACAATGAACATGCAGACATCAATAAATCATCCAACAAACAAGTAGATTATCTATAATGAAATAATAGCACATTATATGTGGTAACCAACATCTGCAGAGAATATCTCTATACACACAAAAACATTTTACAGAACAGGCAAATTTAACAGTACTTTCCACTCTTAGAGCTGAACTGTAAGAAAGACTGAAGGAAACTACATTCTTAGGGTATTCACATGTCATCAAAGGTAATCACAAGCCATCCCTGACATAATGTGGAAGCCATGCAGAAAGGTTTCAAATGCATCAGTCCCATATTAAATAGTGCTATATATTTTTTAAGTGTATATCTGGTTGATAGACGGCTTTGTCAAAATCAAAGCAAATTATATTCAGGTATTTTCATGAAAGCAGTTTTTTATGTTTGAAATGGAATATCTTTTTGTACACTCTCTTAATGTTGGACATTAAATTCTGCTTTAGAGAAAAAGAAACCGATTAAATAATATATTTTTTGTGAAACCTGCCACCTACTTAAGATCACCTGTACTGTATCTGTCATACACATATGCTTATACAACATATAGTATTGCATATGAATATGTTTTCAGAATCAAAACAGATGGTACATGTTGGACAAGGTAAACTGTCTTGAAATCTTTGTAACTTTCAAAGTTTTTAAAATGATCAAATCAAATGATAAATCAAATACCTACAACTTCTACAGTATCCCAGAACATTAATTTTCGCAACATCTTCACCGACAACAGAACAAGTTTAATTTCTATCTTAAAATGTAACAAACTTATCAATTTCAGGATTAATCTACTACATTGAAATGAATATAATATATAGATCATTTTTACATATTTCTAAAACGCAAGAATAAACGTGCATAATCTATATTCTGCGAAGGCACATTTTCAAAACCTAAGCAGTCTACAGGCAAATCTGTGAAAGTGTCTTTCTTGGGCTCCTGATTCTTGTAACCCGTCTCCCAGTAATTGAATCTGCTGTCTGCAGTTTAACCTCTAAGCCTCTTTCCCACTTTGTTGCACCAAAAGATAAAGATTAATTTGCACAGAGAGATAAATCCAGCCTCTGTGAAGGAGACAGCATTGGGGGCAAATCTGTGGAAAGTCAGAAATGATTATACAACCTGAAGAGAGGTCAGCATTAAAAATGCCTCTCTAGTTTTTAAAATATGAAAAGTCTTGCAAATCCTGCCTTTTTTTCTTTTTAGCATTTCTTAAAATGGATAGAAGGGTTTTTTTTTCAAGTACAAATTTTGCAGAGAATTCTATACTATTATTTTACGTAATCAGTATTCACACGTCAAAAGCAGAATTTTTATATGAAATTCTCAGTAAAGAAATCACTTTGCACTATGTGCATTAACTTCCATCCATCCATCTATCCATCCACCATCCGTCATCATCATCATCATCTTAAATACTTATCCAGGTCAGGTTTGTGGATTGGCAACACAGTGGGGCGGCTGCATCATGAGGCTGCTGAAAATGATGTATTACCATAGTATTAAAGAATTATAGTCCTTATGAGAGGATAGATTTGCATGTATTTGCTTTACATTTACATTACCAAACATACCCACGAACCTGACTTGGGTAAGCAGACGGAGGCTGGATGTTAGCAAACTTAAAATCATTTGTCATGTTTGAGGCCTTTGTTACTCAAGATTTAATTCTGTATTGTCATAATACATGACAGCAGAGTGATATTGGGTTAACAAGTGCAAACAAAGCACAAGACGTAATTAATAATAAACCATCTATCCATTTTCCAAGCCGATTATCCTTCTGGGTAGCGGGGGATCAGGAGCCTATCCCTGAAGCTATGGGCACAAGGCAGGGAACAACCCAGGATGGGGGGCCTGCCCATCACAGGGCACACTCCCACACGTACTCCTACGGGCAATATAGTAACACCAATTAGCCTCAGCATGTCTTTGGACTGTGGGAGGAAGCCAGAGTACCCGGAGGAAACCCCACGACAACTCAAACCCGGGTCCCAGAGGTGTGAGGCAACAGTGATGTCAACAGTGACACCAATGGTCGTAATATAATTTCCAAAAAAGCAATACAGCTTCAAACAATATTGAAGTCTAAGTGGAGATGATCTTTGCAGACTGTTTTGCCTAGGAAACCGACTTGCTAAGCAGCCCCTGGGTCCCCACTGTTTTGGTTATGGAGTAATTTGTATTTCTGTAAAATTCAAATGTTTGCCAGGGGAGCTATCAGACCAGACAAAGCACCAACATTTACACTTATTTTCTCCCAACTGCTTATCCAGTAGACAGTTGTGCAATGTTCTTCCAATGGTGAGATAATAGCGTAGAAATTACAATAGGAAAAGAAAACAAATGTTGTCACTTAGTATAATGAGTATGAAACTAAGTGTAAGGTCACCAAAACAATTAGAGAAACAAAAAAAAACTTAAGTGCAGTGTTGCTTTCATAATGTGGAGTTTAGCGCATGGCTTGGAATTTTGGTGGTCTTATAATACACTTTCCATTTTCTATATTTATTGCATTGATGCTGGTTCAGTTTCTATGATCTTTTACCTCCTAACCCTCTGTACGTCCTTCCTGTCCCGATCTGTGGTTCTGCTATTCCAAACCATAATACCCCTAGTGAGAACATTTTCAGTAGTATTACTGTAGAAGTTGGTATAGCCTTTCTCATCTCCCACCTCCTTAGATATCTCAGGAAGTGGAGACACTGACAGACTATTGTGAGAATTGATACATTGTTACCTGTCCACATCAGTCTGAAACTTGAGATCAAGGAGCCTGAAATTGCTTTCACCACAACAGACATGTTAGAATATGTTTGATGACTCATTTGACTAGGTGCTCTTTCTGATTTCATTCAGAACCGACAGTGAATTTTGTTAAAGACTTTAGCATCAAACCCAGACCATGTCATGCACCAGCCATATGCCTGGGAAAAGCTCCAGACCCCCCCCCCCATGACCCTGACTAAGATAAGTAGTTGGCTGGATGGATCTTAGCACCATTTAATCAACAAAGTAGTGTCACTTCAGAGTGCTAATGGAGGATTGCAGAGGCTTGAATACTATATTTCACGAAATGCAAGATGCCTATTTAGACTGAAAAAAATATATAATGTTTATATACTAAAAAGGGTAAAAAAAAAAAAAGAATGCATATTCCATACAAATAAAGGTCATGAAGGACAAAATGCTTGCTCAGTTGGGCAAAATGAATCCTCTGCCCTTGGACCCTCGATTTTATAACTGATTCTGCAGCCGTCTGACTTGTCAGCAGCTCAAAGTCTAGTTGGTCTCTGTTATGCCGTGGTGTCTATTTCCAGTAAACTCAGGAATTGTTGGCCAGAGGACTTGCCAATTGGATGGGCCAGTTCAGTGTGGAACCTGTATTGTCTGTGTTCCATGTGGGATAGCTGAGAAAATAAAATGAGTTGCCCAAAGCTCCATTAATTTATCTATTGCACAATCATGGAGCATTTAATGTATAAAAACCTCACCTCTTTAATGGATGTCTCCTTCTGTCATATGAAAAACAAGCTGTATATAATAATAAACTCTATTCAAAAAAGGGAATTTAAAATAATATCCTTAACACTTGCCTGTGATGAGCTGGTACCCCGTCTTAGGTTATTCTCTGCCTCGAACCTCTAGCTTCCAAGAGGCTCCTGTGACCTGGCTTAGAACAAGCGAGTTTGGAAATTGGATGGATGGATCCGTAACATAGAGTAAACTCAATGAGTAATGCTGTCTTTCCCAGATTTTACAGGCAGACTGTAATTTTAGTATTAAATGTGTTAAATATTAGGTTATTAATAGGGGTTCTTTTGTCTGGTTAAGGTCAGCACTCTAAGTACCTTTCATGTAAACATTACGAGTGTAGCTCAGATTGGCGGTGATCAAACCGAAGTCAGTTAGGCAGCCATATCCCCACATTCCTATGGCATGTGAGTTAGTGTCTTCAAATTACCATCTGCATCTTGTCTGTGGCAGGTCAGCATCCTGTGCCAGGTCTATTCTGTCTTCTTTGCTAGGATACGTGCCAAACATATGATTCAAAACAGGCAAAAAACAAATAAAACAACTATCCATTCTGGGAAAACAATGACAAAAAGCATCTTCCACAGCACCCCCCCCCCCGGGGGTGGGGGTGGGGGGGGGGGAGGGGGGATTGTGGGTGTGTGGGGGGCGTGGGGGTGGGGGGGGGGGGGGCGGGGGGGCGCGGGGGGGG
>JAODJX010000065.1:9544630-9579329 GCA_026776945.1 Isichthys henryi | reverse complement strand
GGAAGTCTGGGCCTCCCTGCTGAGGCTACTGCCCCCGCGACCCGATCCCGGACCAAGCGGCAGATGATGGATGGATGATGGATGGATGGACTAGAAATCTGTCAGCCGAACATTCAGGCAAACTATAATTACGATTGTAATTCAGACACATTCTCACAATTTCATAAAGTGGAAAAAGTCTCCTGCAGTACCAAGTGTGCACGTCTAATATTCTATGAATCCTTTGAGAGTATTAACCTTCTGAGGCAGGCAGTATTAAGTATAGAAAACTACAGCCTACTACAATACACTGCAATACCAAAATCATAAAACAATAGTGGATAGTCATTATAAAATGAATCATTGTGAAATTAAAACTTAACCAAAATGAACTGGCATGTTGCAGACTCGCATATTCCACCCAGGGTGCACCTCAGCCTTGTGCCGTCATGCCTGACTTATGCTCCTGGGTGCCATGTGCAGCCATGACCAAAATAAATGTTTGGAAGAAGCATGGATGAATATTCTTCTTGTTTAGAAAGGAACAAAAAGGACAGTTACGTAGATTTACATGTCGGTTTGTGGATACCTGATTTTCAAACAGTTACTACATAATAATTTTGCAGGGCTAAGTATGACCATACTGTACCTTAACAATGAAACCAAAACCAGAAACAGGTGAATTACTTTACCCAGAATTGTTTCCCTATTCTGTATATGGGCAGGCTAACTGGTTGTATGATTATATCAGCAACTAACAAGTAGCACCTACAGTAACCACCGTGGAATATAATGTAAATGAAATACTTAGAATGGCTGAAAGTACAACTCTGTGCAGTGGCACATCACAGAATATTGCTCAGACACACATGGAGCATGTAAGTCCAGGCATGGAGGAACCAGGCGCGATGATACAGGATGGGAAATTCAGAAAAGGGGAACTCAGATGAGTTGTCAGGCGTCAGTTATCAGAAATAACCAGGAGGGTAGAACTGGGAGAGAGTCAGAGTTGAAACAGGAAGGGATCAGGAGCATTAGGGCACTGAATGGAAGCAAGGTCAAGGGTAAACAAGGACAGAACAAGACAGGAAGCAGCAGATTGAGAATTGAACCGAATAAAGCCTAGTACCTGACACAAGAGAACTGAGCCTTAAGCTCTGCCGCCAGGCTGTTCATATCACCAGCAGATCTCATTAACTGGCAGTAGTTGCAGGTTAGGTTACTGGCCATGGAGGGTATCCACAACGGTTGCAACAATGCAAATCCGGCACTCCCTGCAGATTCCGGAGATGGAACATAAACAAACCAATTGATTTACTGCCTGGTACAAAAATAAGAGTTTAGAACTGACAATTTCTTTCCGTATTTATTTCAGGACGAAATGTGAGTCGCATGGATATCAGCACATATCTTTCACTTGTCTTTAATCTGCTGAGATTCTCCTACTAGCACATTCATTATACTTGGACTCTGCTTGTTGCTCACAGTCGTAATATTTATTATTATTCTTTTTTTCTGCAGGAAATGTATTCTTTTCTCGCAAAATGCTTCAGGCTTGTCCAACTGGGAAGAGACCCTGGAGCCTTGAGAATGCCTTGGAATCTAGGGAGACCTGTGCATGTCTGCTTAGGCTGGATAACTTGACCCTGGATAAGAGGTGGATATGGATGGATGGATGGATGGATGGATAGATATAAAACTGAGAGATAAACTTGTAAAATATGCAGCGCATTACTGCTTTATTTGTCTACGAAAGATATTCTATATTGGATTTTGACAAGGCTTCTAAAGCCATTATTTAGGTAAAATACCTTGAAGTAGTACAGTAGTAGTAGTACTTTATTGATCCTGAAAGTCCAAAAGAGCTACAGTAAAATACGCGAAAGTGACTTCAAACTCTACATATACAATGGAAAAAGAGACAGTACTATACAAAAGATACAAAACTGTACTAAACTGCAATGTGCAGTGCGCAATGTTTAAAAATACAACAGTAACCCAGAGGGCTGGCAACTGAATGGAGAAAGGAGTCAGAGGGGAAACATATTGTAGCCCCTGTTGGCCACTGGAAGAAAAGACCTCATATAGTGCTCACTTGAGCAGCACAGTGTGAGCCTCTTGCTGAGCCTACTTTGACCAGGCTGTGATGCGGCGGGTTTGAGGCATTGTCCATTATGGAGCCAACCTTCCTGAGTGTTCTCTTTTGGACAGTTGCTTCAAGGGAATCCAAGTGGGTTCCTAGAACAGAGGCAGCCTTTTTAATCAGTTTATTGAGTTTGTTTGATTCCCTTCTTGCAGCATCGCTGCCCCAACAGACAGCAGCATAGAAGATTACCCTGCAAGTACAGACTGGTACAACTGCTGTAGCAGATACCTGCAGCCTCTTAAGGATCGGAATCTCCTCAGGAAGGAGAGGCAGCCCAGTCCCTTTGTGTACAGGGCCTCTGTGTTTACACTCTACTCCAGCCTGTTATCCAGGTGCACTCCTAGGCATAGGCGTAGATTTAGTGGGGGGGGGGAAGGATCATTTCCCTCAATAATGTCAAATATAATGCCTGGTTTACAATAAAACACATATGATTAATATACCTCATTACATAATTTAAAGTTTTTTTTCTTAGAGTTTTTATTTGCAGAACACCTACCCTCCGTTAAGACGGTCTATTCTCAACTCCCACTCTTGTAGGCAGACACTCACTGCCAGACTCGTGAGTAAAGATACGACATGGAGAGCAGTACGCACAGGAGCACAGTACGGCTTTCTATGTAAACTGAACTCATTGAACACCTGAGATGGAATTTATTTAGGAGAATCCAAAAGAGGACCATTGACACTGTACCAAAGACCTAAGGCTTCTGTAAGCAATGAATGCTTAGTTTCTCCTGCTTATGTCAATCAGCCCACCAATCACTTAAAAAAGCAATTTAATATTGGATTTGAGAAGTGCAACCCATTCTGCCGAGACGTTCTGATAAATTTATTCAGAATACTCCGATAACAGTATGAGATTTTCTTTAAGCTTTTAGTGGAACCCGGCTGAAGAGCCAACAAATCTAGGATTAAGTGTTTCTTCTTTGTGGATGAGGACCATTCTTAATACCTACAGCTGTTATCTAAATGAACATCAACTTTTTCTGACACTACAGTTCGAGCACGTAAATGAGGAAGTATTAACATGAGCCGAAATGTGAAAATGAAAATGTCAGTTTAATCTCTGTTAGGAAGATATGATTCTGCTAAATTAAATGTTTTTTTTTTCTTTTGTAAATGTAACATCTTGATAGAAATAGTTAAATGTCTTAATATACTAACAAGAGTACTAGAATGTGATAGGAAAGTAATCATTTTCATTACTGGTTTTTAATCAGGTTATGAATTCGGTTGTAACACTTTGTAAATCATTAGTAAACAATTATGAAAAAGTTAAAACAGCTTTTAATTTTTTTCTTTATAAGTTACTACTGTTTATAACTGGCAAAAGTGAGCCATTTTGTGGAGTGTTACCTGTCACAATATTTGCATAATGTCATTATTTTATTATAAGTTTTGGTTGCGTCACTTCCATCGCATATGCCTTAACAAAAAAAGAGAGACAAATGTTCTAGCGCACTACTGAGTACCTGTCCTGCTATGGATTTCTAAATAAAAATGTATATTTCCACATGGTGTCAGAAGTACACTAATTGTTTATTGACGACAAGAAAATTATGCAGACCTGCAGCAGCTAATATGAGTACTGCTGTGAGTGAAATTGACATTAGCAAGTTGTATAATGCGCTGAATCCTTGGATGGCTGCCAGGTTTCCAAAGTTTTCTTTTAAACTGGAGAAGTGGAGAGTTGCTGGCTGATTTTAAGTGATTTGCCGGCACCGTTAAACAAAAAGTTGAAAGAAGAGAAACTCAGCGTGACACATATCACATGGGAATGAGAAAAGCCAAAAAGTATCATGGAAGGCTTCAGGTGGGAGAGGATAAGATTACCGGATCCTGCAGTCGTAACACGGATGACAGAAGTCAATGAAACTGAGACTGTGTTTGAGTCATTTGTTCAGAAATATACAAACCACTTCATTCCTGCAGTAAATGAAATTAGCAAAAATATGAAGTAAATGCAGCAGCAGCTCCAGAAAATCTAAAGGCAACATCTGCATATATTGTAAGACAAAGGGTCACTTCCTTTTTGAAAAGACTGGAAAAGAGGGGACAGGTGGTTGCAGAATCTGATTAAACCTATCAGTATGGCTGTAAAGATGGAGACAATGCATGGAAAGTCTCTCTCCCTGATATCCAGTAAGCTATTAGACCTTGAAATTGACCCTGACGCAAATGTCTCCGTAATGTCAAGGTCTGTCTTCGTCAGTCTCTGTTAGGAGGGCCTGGCTTAGAGAAGGACAATCCATGAAGAGGCTCCGACAAAAGGATTCATTAACGAATTGAATAGATGACAAAGGGGAAAGTAGAAACAAAGGAACAGCAAGGGGTCAGGAACTAAACAGGGAAAAATCAGAACCAACTAAGAACCAACTAAAAGAACCACAAAGTAACCCACTAGGGAACAGGGCATGACTAGGAGTAAAACTCGGAAACAAACACGTAACAACTACAAACATGCATAACTACTATGATCTACAGAACATCAACAAGCTTAAATGTACAATACAACTACAACGACTGACTGACAACCAGAGTAAGGGCTGGCATTTTAATCAACACCAATGACAAGGGCTAAGCTGGGGTAGGTGTGAACCATAACAAAATCAACCAATCAGTACAGGCACGGGACAACAAGAATGTCAAGTTCCGCTCGTCCAATACTCCTGTGTGCCACGCCCCCCTTGTTAACCTTGTGTTAATTCCCCGTATTTACCAACTGTTTCGAGTTGTTTTCATTAGTTCGGTGTATTTAAGTCAACGTCAGAGTATGATTCCCTATTGTTACTACGATTCCGTCTCGTATGCCTCTCTGTGTGCCCATTAAAACCCTTATTCCCAGATCCTTCATTGTCTCCTCCTGCTTCCCTGGCCCGTGCCCTGCGTATTGTGACAAGAAATGGGTGGAAAATTACAGCTAACAAATACAACATCTAGGAAGCTATAACAAATGTTAAGGGTTAATAATACTAGTAACACGTATAAGCAGAACAAAATTAAAGAAGTGCAAAGAAAAACAGTAACACCAAAAAATATAAAATAACAGGTGAGGCTGACCTCTGGCCAGCTTTGAATTCATTACTGGAGGAGTTCAGCCTCTGAGCTGCTCGCTCAACCCATTGAGCTTCACAGCAGCCCGGGAGCAGGAAAATACACTGGGGGCAGGATGGCTACAAGACAGAGAAAGAGGATGCAGGATGAGCAACAACACCTGCTTGCCCAAAGGGGACGAGACACAAAGGACAAGGTCAGATGGGCACCAACTCTGACAGTCTCTGGCAGCAAGCGAAAGTTGTTGCCGATTGCAACTTTGCTGATTTCACCAAGGGGTTGACTGAAGCAATTAGGTGAGTTTACTGGAACAACACACCTGAAATGCCAGGAGTGCAAGCTATGAGGAACCGTTGTAGTACCAACGGTCTTCTCAGTAGACAGGCAGAAGTCCAGACGGGCCTTATAGCCAGAGTGAACGAGGCAGAAGACAGCTCATAAGTTTTACTTCCTTTGGATATAACTTTTGGAAAAACAGATGCAAATGTTCTATCACAATACCGAGTCCTTGTCCCGTTACAGAATTATAAATAAAAGTAAATATTTTCACAGTGCCTGAATATCTTTGTGGTTTCACATAGATACCTGATACTCTGCTCGCAAACGCGTTAAAGTCTCATAGCACAGAAAACCTGCACCCTCTCCTACAGGCTGCCGTCCCTGTGGCCAGAATGAAGATGCCTTTGAACACCCCTTTTGATGAGGAGGAGGCATCAGCACAAGTATCATATTTCAGAGAACCCAGCTGCTGCAGGGATTACATGAAATCCCCACTTACACTTAAATTGTTTATAAAAATTAATGATTAAAATGGACATGTCTGACTGAATCGCATTTGGATGATGGCTCAGACACAGCTGCAAATACCACTGAAATAAATCAATCAGCTTAATGTGAGAAATGTAGTTACATTTTTCCCCTTAAGGTAGATGACCGATAATGTATGGATTGTCTGATTTTCATCTATTTATTTGATGTATTTATGCATATGCAGGAGTTAAATACCAATTAGACGGTTCATAGTGAGGGGTGTGGGAGACCTGTCAGGTTCATTGCGTGGGGGAGGGTTTAGAGAAGAGTTCATTTGTTAGCATGCTGTATTACACTTCAAAGTAATACAAAATAAAGTAAAACATGTTCAAAAAGCAAATTTTGTTTGATGTGGTTATATTGTACGTATGACTTAGTTAAATAGTACTTGAATTTCATTTACTAATCTTGTAAATGAAACTTAAATATGCATAAAAATGGCTTATTATTACAAGTAATATTATTGCTTATTCACTTGTAATTTTCCCATGCGTAGAATATGTGGTTATTCCCCGATTGCTCCTTACACAAGTCTTACCTCTAGCAGTCTAACTAGTAAGTGAAGGTCTGGTGAAATGCTATGGTATGGTAAGCGAAATAAGTCAAAATACAAAGATACAGACCTTCTGGCATCAAGGCATCATTTCATTTAGGAATATATCAACCACTCGAGGAACGAAAGCTAACATTGAAGCTGATGAAAAACACGATTTTTAAATGCAAACCATAACTTTTACTAAAGCATTCACTTTGACTCTTTTATTAAATTTTGAAACATTAAGAAGAAATAGTTAACACTAAAGGAGATAGAGCTGCACTCCAGCGAGGTGCGATTTGGACATAAGTAGGTAGAGCTGAGCTCTTCCAGTCTCTGTTTATATTTAAACCCTGGTATATGTTATGTATATTTCACAAACAGCAGAGATTGTTTGGAAAAAAAAAATCTACAATACTGTTTTGCATTCACCAATGATTATGGACAGGTGAATTTGGATGGATATGTTTCACACTCAAATGATTTGAATGCTCTCCCTGTGATAACATCTGTTACCATTCGATATATGTCACATATGAAATCTAACTCTGACATAAACTATAACAACCTTGGAGGGTGACATATTGTTTTGTTGATGTTTGTGGATCACCACCAAGCTGACTAGATTTCTTATGATAGATTCCAGGGATTTATAGGTGAACCAGGCAAAATTATGTGCAAATAATCAGCTGTGGCAAATATTTATTTTCCATTGTATTCTTGTTAAAATGTGATCTTTCTGAAAAAGTGATTATAGATTCCATGAATGTAGTTCTGATGCTGAACATCTTTAGAACGAGTGAGGATGAGAGAAATGATTTCTGTGTTATCTTGTATTTCACAGAGGAGGAAGAAAGGTGCAAATTAAGTTCCTTTGTCCGCTTTTTTGATTTTACTGAAGTGCAATAGTGAACTAAATTTCTGCAATGTGTTTCCATAGAGCTGCCACTGCTGTATTTGTATTCATTTGTTTTGTTTTCGATCTTGCTTGTGTTTTACACTGCATTCAAAATCATAATTTAAAAGAGATCCATCTTAATAATTGTGGCTCTAAATGTGGTTCCCTAGTGCATGTATAGCTCATTGCACTTTTTTTGGTCAACGTTAATAAAACTATTAAAAGAAGTCTCTTTATAAAATGAAAGAACAAAGACTATTTTCATTATTAATCTTTCTCATTAGGCCCAGTAGAAGTAGGAATCACGACGCATTTCTCCGTGTGTGGATTTAATGTATCCCTGGTGTGCAGTTTTCTTACAGCAATCCAAAAAAACACAAGCATCTCTACTGTAAATTTCCCAGTGTGTGTGCGTCCTGTCTGTATTCAAGTCACAGGGTGATATGCATTTCAGTGATTATATGACCAATTTATTATGAAATAACATACATTATGTATTCACCGCAATGCGTGCTTATGAAGTGCTACCTTTACTGGGGGTAGCAATTCAGTCAGAATTCTACCAATAGCAACAGACCCAAATTTACGTGAAGAATTATATCAAGTAAATATATAGTATAAATATATATATATATATATATATATATATATATATAGTAAATAAACTATATTAAACAAGAATGTGCTACCTCATGCAATACCAGTGAATAAAACACAACATCTCACAGGTGTGTAAATGCCTATATTGTAAGTCATGCATAGTAATTAAGGCAACATCACTAAAATCAATCAAGTCTATTATTTACTAGAGTACAACCGACGGTGAGACAGTTTCGAAGATTGGAATTCTGTGCAGGTTGCCCATTTTCTTCCGGCTATGTTTCCAGCAAGAGGACATGAAATTTTAATGTTCTATCAGGGTACAATGTGTCTTTTTCCTTGGATTATTTATTACATTTTTTAAGTTGTGTATTATACCTCTAACACACTTCATGTCAGACCGGAGTCTCTCCCTCTGCCCCAATGCACTCTGTGAAGAACAGCATGCAAAGATTTAAACTCTCCAGTAGAGTCTACTTCTTTCCAACAATTTTAAGCATGTGCGAAAAACAAGTGTTCTGGACACAAGATCAAGTGACTGATTTGGTGACCTACTGTAAAATATAGCCTTATTCACAAAGAGACCTATCCGACTATGAATTTCTCATCATTGACCTAGAACAATTTCACAAGTTTTTCTTATTTAGCGAAATAATATTCCTCCGTAATAAAAATAATTTTAGAGGCAGACTTGCTTGATTTAGTATTCATGACAAAAGAGTTTTGAAATCCAAGAGCAGAACATAAGTATTGGCAACAGGAATGACAAGCACCAAAACATAATCAAGGAATCCAGGTCAAAACACAAGCAGAATTTAAAAGCAAGTGAGAAAAAGCTGAAAACCAAGTCCGAGTCATATGCAGGGAACAGACAAGAATTCTTTAACTCAAGGTCAATCAGAGACACGTCAAACCGCCAATTCCATAACAAGCAGGCTCCATTTCTTATGCATGGTAGTTATATAGCAGATATCTTTATTCAAAGAAACATACATCTGAAAAGGCAGGGTCAGGCAATGCCTAGAGCAATGGGGTTAAGGGCCTTGCCCAGGGACCCGATGGGGACATCACTCTGCTGGCCAACGGGATTTCAACTGGCAACCATACAACCGGAGGCAAAGCATCCTAATCTGCGAAGCCACACATTCATAACTAAATAAACAAAAAAAAAAACAAACAAACAAATGAAGTATCTTAGACTGGATTATAGTTTAATTAAAACCAAAAAAAAAACTTTACAAAAAATACATTATTTGATCTTTTTCCTTACCAAGTTAAGAAAGAAAACGTCATGTGGCAAATTCCGCAAGGCAAATGTGCACCACCTTATTTAGTACCGCTGAAATATTTGCTGTTCTTGATTGCTCCCAGGAGGCAAAAGCAGTGAAACATCCACAACCTTCAACATCAGCAGTAAGCTGTTCTTGAGGTCATAATATTTGTTTTATTATTTTATTAATCATCCATCACAGATACTAGACAGTCTCTTGTTCTTTACCCTTCCCTGAACTCACCTTATATGTAGTCTATGTAGGCCTTGAATCTATTCTGAATGATTTTCACCATTACCTTTTCAGCATCTGATGAAAGAGAAATTGTATTATACTTTAGTTTCACCCTCTCTTTCCTTTTTTGGTACTGGAATATATTCCAATTTCTTGCAGTATGTAGGCCGTTTTACGATAGAATAATTTGGTCAATTCCTTTGATTGATTGTTCTTCGGTCGCTTGTACTGTAATGTATGGGATCTCTTCCCATGTTCTTACTTTTCAGCATTTCAGGACCAATCAGACCTCTCCCTTTGCTAAAGGTTCTCTTTGTATCTGACATCATTAAAAATATGTAGGTTGTTGACCTTTGTTTTGTATTCATTCTCTTGATCTTTGCTACATTATTTTGCCCAGTGATGTCTATCCGCATCACTAATACTCAAAGTTAGAACTTAGAATGTTTCTATGCATATTTAGCAATTAAAGCTTAGGAACATACTAATATTAATATGCATCATTTTCAAATAACTTCCCGATTACTTCTAAAGCTTGCTAATTTGAAGGCAGTAGAAGTTTAAGAAATAAGGCAGATTCACAATAAGTAGACATATTGCTGCAATAGTGTTAACATTTGTGAATTTCGGTCTTCAGCTGTCAAGGTGTCTTATGCTTTATTTTTACCTACATGTTCAATCATTTTTACTGCACTCTAAGTTGTTTTAACTTTTTCTGAGCCTTAGACACAATAAGTTGACATCCACAAGCGTTATATTCCCTGAAAAGCAGTGCGGCATGACAGTTACAGACTTGTGCTGAGAAGGTCGTTGGTTTAAATCACAGCAGAGGCTCAACCTGGGTTGCCAACTCTCACGCATCTGATGTGACACTCATGCTTTCTTACTCTTACGCTCACACAAGGCCAGATCCTGATGCTGGGTGGTCTGGGGTTCTGCAGGGAAATGTTTGGGCCTGATCCTGGACCAAGCCTCCTCCTGGTTCTCTTAGTTAACCTGACCAGTATCCAGGAGGCAAAGTTTATCAAATGTGGCCTTTCTGTGTATGAATGAGAAAGACGGATGAACTTCCAGCTGTGACTCATTGGTAATTTCCAGATGTTTAATTGATCCTTATTGAGTAGGAGAGGTTGCTGTGTGGCAGCATGACACTGACCCTTTCTTGATATTTAATTCTCAGCAAAAATATGAACAAATGAAAACGTAATTAATTGTCAATGTAATATAAACAACGAAGGATCGACATACGAAAATGTTAAGTATTCTGCTTTAGTCTCTACAGATAAGAAATAAAATGCACAGTACAGGAAATTAATAAGTGGAATGGAACCCTGTAACAGTATGATTCATGTGATGTTTCATGTATAATCTCATCCATGCTTGACATGTAATTGTCATTTGCTTGATCTTGCAGCTAGGGCATCATGGCCTCTACTTATTCATTGTTTTTCACATTTATCTGTCTCTGGCGGGAAATGGATAATTACTTCTTCCGTGTTACTTGCTGTTGACATGCCACCCTTTGCTCTTCCTCTGACCTCTCAAAATCTCACAGGGTTTATTGAGCTTTAAATGGTGGTTGTTGGATAATATCATTCACCAGAGGTCATTATACTTTGAATGTAATTATGACTCTAGGGAAAAGCTGTGGATACCATGAGGATATACCCTGTAAAAGCCCAATCTGAAAATGACTGGGCTTTTTTTTTATTATTGTCATTATTAATTACAGTGTGCACAAAATGAATCAGTGAATTTATAATATATATTTCTTTTGACTCTTCTGCTTTTTAAGTGCTATAAATCCACTTTCAAATTTTATCCATATGACTGGATAAAAGATCAATACAGTACAGGAGTTTGGGATGGAAAGATCTTTCATTTCCCAGCGATCTGTCCTTCTTGCTTACATCACGAGAGGTTTCAACAGACTCATCATGGTCAATTGCTGACCCTACTGAGCAGGTTAGTCATCTACAAGTGTAATGCATTCTGACCTTATACACATTACCAGCACCTGCATTCAATATCTGCAGCAAAGACCATAGCAAAACCTCCTCATGGCTCAAGAGTGGGAATCAAATTCCCTAAATTACCAACTCCATGAAAATCTCAAACTGAACGGCTGTGTACTTCAAAGGTATGCAATTCTATCAGCATTACAGCTGAATGGGCAGTCCTTCATTGTTCAGAAAGATAATGGCCCAAAGAATACCTGAAAATTGTGTAGGAAGTAACCGGAAAAAAAGTGAAGTATCAACTTTAACTGATGACATGGCCTACACAACCTCCCGTTCTTAGTGTTGTAGAATTTATATGGGACAGGCTGGACAGAAGAGTTGAAACAAAGTCACCCATAAACAGCAAGTGTGGAGGAGATGCCTGTGCATCTAGGTTAGAATGATAATCTGGTGAGATACACCCTTGACAGAGAGAGGGTACACATGACCCCAAGAACCTGTGTGAAGGTCCAAGAAAAGTCAATCAGGAGATGGACTCAGGCAGCACCATCCGGAGGCATACTGACCTGAAGTCCTGCCCCTAGGCCATACTCTGGAACGCTGCTGATCCCTCATCTGAGTGTATGGGGAGATCCAATGGCTCCCGCTGTCTGGCTGGAAAGCCTGTCTGGTGCCTGTAAATTGAAAGTAGGAGTGTTACAGGATCTACTAGTGTTGCTGCTCCTTGAGCAAGACTTCCCCAGTTTTCCCAGCTGTGGAGAGACATAGGACACTCGCTATTCTGTGTGTGGCTTTTCCTTCACATATGAAATGACACTTCAGTTTTTATTTATGTTTTGCAGTCAAGTGTGATTCATGATTTATTCATCGACTAATTGAACATATTGAAAACATCAAAAGCACTTATTCAATTTGCCAGAGTGTAACTGTGAACGTGTTAATGACATACAGCTGTGTTCATATTTGCTTGTTGCAGTTTGTCACACCTGACCTCAGAGACCTAAAGAGCCAAGAGCACTTCAATCAGTGTAAGACTAGCATATATGACATGGTGAATGCTGGCGAATGCTGTATGTGCAGAGGGAATACTAATTTTATTTCATGGTTTGAACCTTTATTAACTGGTACTGAGCAGAGATTGCACTAGATCTGTTGGGGTGAAGAGCTGAGCCGGAAAGTGAAGCTATCGATTAACTGGTTAATCTACATTCCTACTCTCAGCTATAGTAACGAGTTTTGGATAGTGACCAAAAGAATGACACTGGAAACAAGCCTCCTTCGTAGAATGTCTAGGCTCAGCCTCAGGGCGTGTTAATACTCGACACTCCCATCGGGTCCGCTTACACGTCTGGACGTCCCCGCTCAGACTGCTTGCCCAGTGACCCAGACCCAAATGAGCAACATAAAATGGATGGATGGATGGTCCACAAATTGTTCACAAACATATCCATACATATACATTGTACACCTTCTCATCCACAGCAGGGTCATGATGAATACAGAGCAATATGTTGCTGAATTAATATAGTCGCAAAAGATAAACCTTTGTAGTGAATGATTACATTTTGAAATGTTGGTTTGTAGTTCATACAAAGAGCATGTAAGTGGGTACTGTATGTAGGGCCGTGTGGGGTGCCATCCATGCTCATTTACTGTAGATTAATATACTGTCATATTATATTTCCCTCTGCACATACAGCATTCGCCAGCATTCACCATATCATACATGCTAGTCTTACACTGATTGAAGTGCTCTTGGCTCTTTCGGCGTCTGAGGTCAGGTGTGACAAACTGTAACAAGCAAATATGAACACAGCTGTATGTCATTTATAAGCCAAATCCTAATCCAGAACTCAGTCATTAGTGCAACATTTTGGGGCAGAAAAATACCAGAATCTTAGTCCAAAGACTGAGTTGAGAAATCAGGAAGACGAACATGCAAGACAAGCTGACAAAATCATAGTGGAAACAACCCTAGAAAATGTCACAGTGAACTGATTAATTGAATGAGTATTATAACGATTTCACTAGAAATGCAAGTCACTGGTGAGATCAATAAAATGGTGAGGAGGACCAGAGAAGAGTAACCAGTTGTCTTAAAGATGCATTTTGGATCCTAGAATTGCTTGTAGACTGGTTAGGAAAAATGACAATTTGCATGAAGAAAACTCATCTTTTTCAGTTGAACGCATACCCAGTTTAACCTCCGTTAAGGTCTTTTCAAGGAGGCATATGCAAGCAAAATTTATGAGTCAAAGAAAATAAAAATGGTAATAAAAATAAATGTAGGGAAAATAACAAATAAAGAAATAAATAAATAAATGGGTAATAGGTTGCAAATGACTAATCATTAAATAAAACTTGTATTGTTTCTTTAGTGCTAGAACTTCTGTGAAATAACTAATTTCTTTTATCACATTCCCTTCGCTGCAATGGAGATACACAGAAGTCTTCAGACATCTCACCCATTGTAGTACATCAACAATGGAGTCAGAATGTGTGCAGGAAGAACAACTCACAGCTCAGCATCAACAAGGCGAAGGAGTAGGTGGTGAACTTCCAGTGCGACAAGGAGCCCCTGAGACTGGTCATTGTACTGGAGATACTGTAGTACTACATACAGCTGGGTGTCCACCTGAATACCAGAGTGGGCGGGCAACACATCAGCACTGAACAAGAAAAGTCAGAGCAAACTCTATTTCCTAAGGGGGCTCAAGTCTTTTTATGTGTAGCAACCAGCTGAGTATGTTCTCTCAGTCCATAGTGGCCAGTGTGCTTTTCTGTGCTGTGGCCGGCTGGAGAAGGAGCATCAAGTCAGGCAACGCCAAATGCTAGTGCAAACTCACCAGGAAGGCCAGCTCCATCACCGGACTGAGTCTGGACCCACTGGAGGCAGTTGCAGGGAAAACTTCAGCTTTAGCTTTAACATTGCGGGTACAGCCTTCAGTTTGCTTCGCTACACACACTGGCATGGAAACCTGACTCATTGATGTATTGTAGATTGGCTTTGACCTTGGAGACGATGCCAATCCATTATGAGGTTCACACACACACACACACACACACACTTTACAACAATGCCAGTTACTCTAACTGCATGTCTTGGACTGTAGCAGGAAAACCTTCATGCAGAACTCTACAGAGAATAGGATAGATTCCTAGGTTCCAGGAGAGGCATCGCTAGAGATTTTGAGCCCCATGACAGCATATCATATTGGGCCCCCAACCTGGACCAATCCAATTATATTCCAAAGTTTTAGGGCCCCTGTCACTCAGCGGCCCTTGGAATCGTGCTAACTTTCCTCTCCTTCATGGCTCCACCACATGTGAAGCAGCAGGGTTACCCTCTGAGCCCCCCAAAAATATTATGTAATACTTTTAATGATATTGCAATAATGTAATAATTATGAAGGATTTTTAAAATAAAATCCAGTGGTCTTTAAATTGAATTCCATATGCATGATAACAGTTGATACAATGATAATAATGGTAGTCCATTTTATGCTCTCAGCATCTGTTTCCTTACATTATAGTTAAATGCAGAATGGAAGAACTTAAGTCAGCAAATCTGGATGGGCATATTTTACATGCACCTGTCATTCAGCATTTCTAAATGGAAGGGAAGCAGGTGTATCACCTTCGCTCATTATCCCACTCGCTATCCGGAACAGCTGGGTCCTTCAGTTCACCCTGTGCTCCTGCTGTCAGTCCTCCGACAATTATCATTATTAAAAATTTAATGTAGTAGTATTTTGAAAATCTTTATAATTGGTATACCACTACTGCACACATCTAATCTTAACAGACAAAATATGTATGGAGTATAAAACCGAAGAAACAAAATCCCATAAAGCAATACAGACAGATGCTATTCTTTCTGGTATAAATACTATATAAATGATTGTCATGGATTGGCTGAATAGCCCTTACTAACAAGGGAAGAATGCTTGGGAAGCCAGCTAGACTTCAGCAGTCTAGTTTTTTGCAAGAATCTATTAAAACATATACTGGCTCCCTCACGAGAGACACAACCCCCACTCTCCTCTCCCCAGCCAAATAAAACTGACCACATTCAGACACGTTCCTGTTCCCACACACCTGGCAATGCACTTCACTGTAGACATAACAGGCTGATGCAAGGGGGGTTTGGCTAGGGGTGTCTAAGAACCTGCCTCTTTTGCCTGTAGTATTTATAGTGCCTCCTCCCGGTCCATAAATTTTACTGTTGCCACCCTGCTTATGAATATCTGTTCCTCAAAAGGACTCTGCCTGGCCTATGATGTGGAAGCCATCTTGACAACAGAGGTTAACCCTACACACAGGCAAGGGTAATTATCATAATAATCATCCTTAGAAAATTATATTGGTGACGCTTCACTTGACAGGGCACAAATACTTACCAATAACTCAGTTACTACATGAACAATCATGAACAAATCCTGAACAAATATAGTCACTACTTGAGGTAAAAGATGAATCACGATTAATTAATGAAGAACAAACACATCAGTATTTTGCTTGTGTTGTTCATTACTTGTTCCTTCAGTAGTTCATTTGGTAGGTCCTTCAGTAGTTCTGCAAGATTTACAGAATTAACAGATATAGTAACAAACATAGTAACTGCTTGAGACAAAACATGCTTTGTGATTCATTAATGATGAATTAACATGAGATCAGTATATAACTAAGACTTATGTGCTTAATGAATACATGTATTAATACTGTATTGCTATAGTATGTTATATTTGCATGATATCAAGTAAAGTGTAACTATTATATTTAATTTATGTGAAATTAGATTTTTATGTTTTAAGACCATCAACTGTTTTAACACTCAGGTGTAGTTTTTTATTTTTCTTTTGTTGGCAAGATAAACATGGATTGATTTTTAGGGGCTTTTTCCACACAAACCGTCCTGTGGCACTTTGTGTTCTTAGAACTGGCTGTATAGAACCAGAGCCAACAGAGGGCCACAGAATTTGGGTAGATGGCCCAGAATTCCTAGGTATGCCCCTGATGCTACCCTTTCTCAGCTACATCCATTTGGACTGGGAGGAGCTTAAATAACAATACTGTACAATGCTTTGTGATGTAAGGAGTTACTCTGAGGGCCTAGCCTGCTGTGTACTACTTGTACAGTATACACACTTAAATCAAGAAGTGTGGGGATCTTGATTAAATACATGCAAATAAATTGTTTGTTTATTAAATTAAATATGATGTCATTTTATATAGAGGATACATTTTTTGACTGTTGCTGTTTCAGGCCACTTATGCCGGTAAACAGTTTAAACGTCTTAGCTTAATGTACCAATGACTGGATAACAAACCATCGCTCAGAGTCATTCAGCCCTTTTGGTCACACAGCCAGAATGATATGAAGTAAACGTGACACAGGCTGAAAATGGGCCTTATCAAATCCAGCAGGAGTCTGGCAACCTCCCTCCCATTTCCGCCAGATTCGAAACAGAAGCCACCTCGAATGCTCCATAGCAGGAGTTTGAATTTCGAGAGCCCTTCCGTATCACGGTTTTTGTTCCAGTTGAGCACCAAAAACAATTGCGCTTTCGTAACCATCAGCCAATGTAGATATGATACTTCCAGATTTTTTTCATAAAAAAATATATTACGCCAAATTTGAGTATGATGCACGCAAAATTATCAACAGTAAAGATCCATTTATGCATATTCTGTCCCCATTTGTCCTATTCTGGGTCATGGGGGGTTCGGAGTCTATCCCAGAATCTACGGGCGCAAAGTAAAGATCTGATAAAAAATAAATTAAACTTGTATTATATACATGTAGCAAGTAGATGAGCATTTTACATCCTTCATAACAATCAAATTTCTTTAATTAGAAGCCAGTGACAAAAGCGTAATTGTCTGCACCATAAAACAGTTTCAAGCTGATTTGTCAATCAAAGCCAGTTTGTCCTAGTGTCCTGCATACCGGTAGCTGACAGCAAGTCACTTGTGTCCCTACAATTCTACGTAATGGAATAGAGATTACTGCTCAGAAAGTTCATATTTCACACTGTATTTTCCCAGCCTTTTAACAGGATGACTTCAGACTTGAGACATGCTCGGAAAATCAACCTAAAGTACTGGCTGGCTGTTTGTTTTCTGCCACTAGACTCACAAAACAAGTGTACTCCTTAAAAAATGCTCGGGTTAATAAGATACTTCATGCTGGTACTTTGATCACAATCGTTGTATGTTACTCAAGAAAATCCTGCTTGTATGCTGAACAGAACGCAAGGACATCTCAAAGATCTATTCACTTAGCAAGAGCACGTTACAGTAACCAGTTTATCGGAACAAATTGTCAGATTATGGGTTCGATTACCCAATGAAACACATCATGAAAAACACAAACCTTAGTTTCAAGGCTGGAAATGATGGTGATGGCGATAACCATAATTTGTGGACCACACTAATGATCTAATCAACTAATCAAAAGAGCAAAATTATAGGGAGCAGTATACATGCATACAAGATTAAAGATGAATGACAGCAAACAACCTATTCAATTTAATAACCGTTTCTATCAAAAAAATAATTATGTTATCTATGAAAACCCGCACTCAGTCTTTCTGTATACATTTTTGTTACTAGTAATCTTTTTCTAATGCCAGTGTTTGTTCACATACAGTACAGTACTGTAGGCCTATCCTGTTAAGAAATTATCTTGCCTTAATGTTAAATTAGATCTAAGGTAACATTTGTACATTCATATGTAATCACGTTCAGTTTATCTATACTAGTATAAAAAATCAGCTTGCCCTGAAACATGTGAAAGAACCGTTATCTAACTGGAACTGGAATTACAATATGGATTATCATTTAAGGGAAGAGAGACTGAATTGTGTGTGCTGTCTATGCTAATCCTGATATCTACACCATGCAGGTGTAATGCTAAGGTCTGGGATTACATTTTTGGGCGGCTCATTCTCTGTATTTCATTCCTGGGAGGAGGATTCTTGTTAGCCTTTTTTAAACATTATATTTACAAATGCGAACATACATTTTGGAATAAAATGGTTATGTAGAAAAACTGTATATAATCGATCATTAGATTTATAAAAAAAATAAATTTACATTTATTTTAGTGCAAAGAAATTATTAAAATGCCCCATTTTGTCTAGAATATAAACATTATTTCACATTTAAAATGATTGTTTACAGGATTACTTTCCAAATAATGTAGGGGACATTGCAGGCAGCAAAGCAAGCAGAGAAATATGAAATTGAAGTGATATTAATGTATCTCAGTAGAATTAGTAAGGTTTGTAAGTCAATGTTTATTGTTGCATGCAGTAAGGCACTAATTAAAACATTTTAATTGGTCCCAGTGTTGAGGTTATGATTTTAACAGTCAACATGATTTATGTTTTAATAAATAATTTTCATTTACAAGAAAAAATATTAGTCCATTGTATCTTAGCAATACTACCTTGTGTAAGAACAAACAGACTTATTAATCTTTTGAAAACTTTAATGTGATTAATTTTCTACCAAATCTTTTTACGTTACAATTGTTTTCCGGCCATTAGAGGTTAAAAAATGTAACAGTGTTTTTCAACATTGAAGACTGATATTCTCTCCATCTTGAAGAAGCGTGATCGAATAACACACAGTAGTAAGACCTCATTGTATACTTCTGTATTTTATTCTTGTTATTAATATATTTAGTTAATATTGACTATTGGCTATAATGTCTTGTACAATAATAAGGCATTATGTTAAACTTTATAGCTACTATGATTTATTATAATATTGTTATTGTTATTACTATTATTTGTAACAACAAAACAACAGAAATAATAATAATAATAATAATAATAATAATAAGCAAGGTCACGGGGGGGTCGAATCTATGCCAAGCAGCAAACATTGTCCACCCAGGACTGAATCCTAGCACAGGGTACATACAAGTTTTCAAACAGTTAGAGCAGTTTTTGAAATGCCTGCCAACCTAATAACTTTAGCCCGTGATTTTAGTAGTTATGTCCAAGAGAGGGCTAAGCTCACAAAAGCTATAAAAAGTACATCACGTTTTTTAACGTGCAGCAGAATTAGGAAACAAGCTGTCTTGAAGCTTCCAGTGCATGATTTCTGGCATGTATATTAAAATCATACATATTTAGCATTTATCCTTAGCCAGAGTTAAACCTGGACCCATTTGCTAAGGACTCAGTCATGCTAACGACCAACTCAAAGATATTTTACTATCTGTCTGTGTTTGCTTTTCTAATGAAAGAAAGAGAGACACATGTATCATGACGTCCTGTTGAACCATCTCACTGCTACTGTAGAGATCAGATTATGAATTTACCTCAACATACTGCACAAAAAACTAATCTGTGTAAACCTGATGCTTGACATTTATGACATTTCCAGCAAGTGCTGCTCAGGGGACATCGCAATATGAATTAAGGCACCTAATTCATGCTGTGATTTTATGTTTGTTGCTAAACAGGTACAGTAATAGCACAGGCGCATACAATACACGTGTGCAGTGCCGTTTCCTAGAGACAAAGTGTTTGTGTGATGTTCATAGTCTATGTGCATAATCAGTAAAGAAAGTAAAGAAATTTGCATATTGAAAAATAACGCGATTATCGGCCCCAAACCTTAATCATTGATGGAGAATATTGATGTTTTTTTTACATATCATGATTTACAGGCATATTATCCCAGAGAAGATAATGAAATATGTACAGTACCCTTATGTATGTAACAAATATGTACTTTGCATCACCATCAGCTAAGCAGGTAGCCCCAGTGCTTCTGTCTTTACTAGAGTTGAAACAAAAACAAATCAAGCCTGTTCATTGTGATATATGATCTGACACTATAAATATGCATACCAATGAACAGCGGTGTCAAGGTAAAAAGATTGGAAAAATACAAATATGTTTGGTCTGGCAGTTTGTGTATTGTATATTTCTTTCTGAGTATAAAATGCATACAGTACATGGGTGGCAAATTGAATCTCCCCAACCAAACACCAAAATTGAAAGAAGAAATGTGCAATTATATTAGACTGGGGAATACAAAGACTTTGAAGATTGTTCCATCATTTTGATCATTTAAAAAGAAAGGAAACCTCAGTTGATTTGCAACGTGCAAAGATATGTTGGACACGTATAGCTCAATAATAATCAAATAGAAGACAAAACAAATATTTGTTTTAGCTGGTTATTTGACTGCTAAATTTCCACAAACAAAAGCAAAGAAAATGGCTGCGAGGAAAATAAAAAATCACAAAACTTGTCATCTGATATATTAACCTTAAAGAAATTTGCCAACAGGTTCTATTACCATGGTGAAATTAGTGAAATTAGGTGAAATTAGTCTGTATACCTGAGGCACTGATATTAAATGTATGTTAAATTATGTTGAATTATGATCGACATACACAGTCTTGATGTCAAGCCTTTGCATTGTTTGTGTTATAAATTATAATTTTTTTTGATAAAAACAATAAATTACCTTCATTACAGGAATACATTCATTTAAAAATCATTGATAGACATATTTTATTTGGCACTTAGAAAACCACAAGGAATGTGCATCTTTATTCATATAGAACAAAATTTACAAAGCCATTCAAACAGTCATTTTAATTTTTTTACTCTTTTTGTTTTTTTAACTCAACTTCAAAAACTGAGAATATTCAAAATACACTTTTGTACCTCACCCCAGTCTTTATTTACAGATATGTACAACAAATTTTCTGTTTTATACTGTAACTTAAATTTTTGTTAAAAATGCTGACTTTCTTATTCTTTAATGTACTCCCCTCCATCTTCTTCTTCTCTTCTATCTGAATCAGGTCAGAACAATGATTGGACAAAATCAGATAGAAGTCCCATGTGTGAGTTCAATGGCTTCGGGGATGTGTCCTCTGGGCATTGATTGGTAAGACATTGGCATGGGCATTTTGACAGGACTCTGGCGGAAGAGACCCCCGTTGGGAGATCTGTGTTTGCATGGGATGGAGGGAATGGTGGAGCTCCTGTGAGAGAGGGGAAGTGTTCGGATAGGACCGTCTGCCAGCGTCCTGCCTACTCCAGGAGCCTGCTCCGGAAGGAAGGTGCTCACAGACAGCCCTGTGCCCGGAAAGTCCCGGCCGGGCTCCAGAGCTTGGCTGGGCGGCATGCTGCCGATGTCCAACGCAGAAATCTCGATAGACTGGCTGGGAATCTGCTTGTGCACGAGGTCCTCGTCCATAATGCTGTTCAAACGCCGATGTACCTGCTCCAGATTCACCTCTTTGTCCTACAAGGTGAAAGAGAAAAGAGAAAAGGAGGGACAGACAGGCTGAGACCAGCTGGTCAAAGCAGGAGTCAGACTCTGAGGTTTCATGCAATTCCTATCTTATGCGGTTTTTCTTCAAAGAATGCAAATGTTAAAATGTAACTAATTCATATTTGACTCTTCAAACAGTACTAAAAATAATCAAATTTATTCTGAAATATAGCTACATATTCTCTTTGATTTATCTTATTGTATCTGATTTGATTTATTGTTATATATATTTTTATTTACACAATACTAATCATACAGTTACAATATATGTATGTATATTTACATACTTACAAATTACACATTGTACCTGTACGACTTGCCTGATCATATACCATAAAAAATGTGCTGTGCATAATATCATTTAGTTACACAATAACACTGAGAAATGACAATTAAGAAGTTGTATTTAATTATGATTTTTATACAAAATAAAACCTCAACAGAATTTCTGTTAAAAAAATATTAGGTTTACTGTATGAATCCAAACATTTTATAGTTAAAAAAAAAAAAACTGGATTAAATTCCTTAAATAAATAACAGTCAAAAGTAATTAACATACCATTGATAAATAGCTAAAATGTTTTTTTTTCTTTAACAGTTTAAATGCAATATTGTATTTGTGTTCATAATTTCCTGTTATAAAACTGACACCTTCTTTCAAGTGTGTAGATATATGAAACAACATATAAAGACCCAGCATCTACTTACGGTCAATAATGTTTGAAGAAAAAAAAAAAAAATTACTCATGCATCTCATTGTGTTGAGTTAATCTTTCTGTGTTGAGGGTAATCTGTGCGCAAAATATGAGGGAGTTTGTTTTTGAAGGAATTACATGCTATGACCTTTTAGTCATACAATGTAACAGTCATGAGATTGCGAAATGGTATGTAATAATCCACGTCTTTATATAAAAATGTTGACCAGCTATTTTAATAAACAGGGATACTGTTGAAATACCATGGAACCGATTATCGTAGACACAAATGTACAGTCTTAATCAACTAATAAAAATTATAAAATAATAATAAAATAATTACAACAACACTACTCAAATATTATTATTTGGAAAAATCGGACAAAAATTGAAACTTTAAAGAAATTCAAAAAAATTCCATGAATAGTGTATGGTCTGTGAAATACCTGCAAACTTACTTGTGTACCATTTCCCATTAAACTATATGTAGGATAAAGACAGTGGAACCATCTAAGAAGGACTATGTACTGCAAACATCATGTCATGCTGTCACAATCAGCCAGCCGAATGCATAAAGACAACAGCACTTGTGGATCTGTTGTGACATTGTTGCTTCAAGACTGCGTGTTATTCCCTTGCTAAGTCAAACTGGCAAAACATAATCCCAAAGGGTCTATTCTGACCTGTGTCAATAGCTTCTGCTTCATCCCAGTCTCTCACACTCTCTGTCCATATGTCCTTCCTCCCTTCCGATGAAGCAGTTGTAATATCATTATATATCAATGGACCAGAAACCCTTGCCAGTCTGTAATCCTTAGTAACCTGCATGAGACCATAAAGAATGATAAATACAGAAAAGAGTATTTGTTACAATGTGTCCACATGTAATGGCAATAAATTGTCCACAGAGAATTACTAGGGATTATGGACTGGTCTGATATACGATATCTGAGCCTCTTATTGTGGTGGTCTCTGGATGGATTGATCAGTCAGAAATGTTCTTTGCTCACACTTTAGTTTATGGATCCATGTCATAATGCTTTCTCTCCTGTAGCCTAGATCAATAAAATGTCCTGACATGGGAGTGTTTAAGCCATTACAATGTCTCGAGTCGGTGTTAGAAACTTCCAGAAAAGTCCTCAAGACATTGCATGTTTAAGCGATGTAATTGACTTTTTCTTGCATCTATTTTGTGTTTTCAAAGCAATAATAACAATGATCATGGTAACAGATTCACGCTGATCCACAGAAAACAGCCACCAGGTGGTTTATTGTCAATTTTTGTCTCCTTTCAAACAAGACTTACAAAAAAAAAGTCTTTAAGAAAAAGAAAAGAATGTCTCATTAAGGATTAAAGATGCTGGCTTTTTCAAGAAATATCCCATACAAACACTGTGATGTACTGCAACCAGTAGCGGTTTTGCCCGAGCACATCTATAACTGAGTGTACTGAAGCTCTACTAAGTCAACGCTCGCGTCTGCAGCTGGATCCGTAAAGTAGAGTGTGGCAGTGTCTTCCCCCTGATCGGGCCTCCAGGCTCTGTGCTCGGTCACCTCTTTTGGCCGCTCCTGCCGGCAGCGATTACTGCTCCACCACATCTCCAAGCCGGCCACCAGGCAGGCCAGCAGCAGGCCTGCCGCCAGTATGCAGAAGACGCCGGCAAAGCTGTGCAGCTTCAGTGCTTGGCTGTCGGGCTGCGAGCTGGCCTGGCTGTCCAAATGGCAGCGGCCTGTACGAGGCCACCACTTCTGCTTCAGGATGTCCAGGTCCCCTTTCTCCTGCAGCTCCAGAATTCTGTTACAATCAAGGGAGCGTCGTGAAAATGTGCAGTGGACGACGGCACATACAGTAATTCGCAGAAGTCGGTTAAGATAAATCAATCATACCACAACAAAAAAAAAAAACATAAAAATAAAAGTAAAAACACATTTAAAAAGCTTAAACATGTTGCATGTCCGCCTTAAGATAATTTTGGTTTGTAACACTAAGATAAAACGTATTTGTAGATTTACATCTATTTAAATCTAGTTTTTAAATGTTATTTTGATTGTCACTGATTAAGTTGCATCAGGCCTCGTCAGGTACTGGTAGACACAGCTCTGTTGATTTGTAAATTAATTATAGGAAACATAATTAGCCAAATAAATCACATGAAATCACGTAGCTTTAGAATGTTATTGAAATGCATAAATCTTATTATTACTTACAATGACAAAATGCAATATATTTAGGCTTACTAAAATGAAATCGTTTTGTCCAATAAAATTGATAATTCCAATTCATTAAGAGCAACAACATAAAAAAAAATCTACATTTAATACTTAAAACTTGGAGTAAATTACCTGCCAAACCTCATAGACAATTATCTCACAAAATCTTGCCACCTGTACTGAAAATTATAGTTAATTTTTTATGTAGCAGATTGGATTTCAAGATAATTTATCCTCATTTTCCAACAGAAAGCAGAGCAGATTCAGATAAATGCTGTTTAAAATAGAAAGGGAAAGCACAGTGTATTGCAGAAAACCACTTTGAGACTTGGTCATTTCAGTCTTTCACCACCCATAACATCGCCAACCTAATTACATTACAGTGAAGTGGTGCTTCATAGATGCTCCCTGGAACTGAACATTAATAAGACCATGTTTTATTCTCTGTCTCTGAGAGGAGCATTGTGGCTCTGTGTGGCTGTGATGATTGATGATAAATCCAGATCACATAAAGAAATTAATTTAACGATTTGAGTTGCAAGCTTTTAAGAGTTAAGATAATTATCTTCCTGCCTTCATTTTCAATTTAACTTGATGAAATTATGGAGCCGTTTAAGGTTCATGATTTTGTAGCTCACCACCTACAACTCCAGTAGGGACAAATTTCCAGACCAAAAAAGGGAATATCTAAAAGCAAATTCAGTATTTTATTATAGCTAACAAAATAGTATGGTACTAAATGCAGCAGACAATATACACTGAAACTTGACTTACTTCTGGGAAAAGAGGTCTCTGTATGGACTCCCGTGCTGCAGTGCGATTCCATATCCTTTGCTGCTCACACTGTTTCCAGTAACGATGATGGTGCAGTCATCATCGGTCAGGGCAGCGTATTCCACTACTGCCATGTCCCACAAAAAGGCGTACGTCTCGATCTTAGCCTGCACCGGAGAAAGAGAAAGCAGCCTTACGTTTGTTAAAGATCTTTTTTTACTTCATGATCTGTGGTTGGAAGAAACACGTTTTTTAATAACTTGATTGAATTATGAGAACATCATTATGCGAAACACAGACCTCAATGTAAGGTCTTGTGTTTCATCACTTTATCAAGTCTTTTATTTGACTGAACTTCTATTCCAATGACAAGAGATGTCCGATCAAATATTTTACACTATTATTCCCATTCAAGGTAAATGTTTTTTTTCTATGTCCATTATTATTATTAATATTTCTATTATGTATTTGCACTGAATATCTCAGAGAGTGTAATAATAAAACATGTTAATTTATATAAAAGTGACTAAAAAATAATATTATATAATATAAATTAATCACATACAAAAGAACCTGAGCCAAACAAAGAGAGAGTGCCCATCCATTTACTTATTTTATGTTTATCACACTTAGTCTGGAGTTCAACCTCAAAACTTCGGACATGAATCACATTTAAAGAAAATATGCATTATTGTATCAACAACCGGTTCATTTCATCAGGTACATAGAATAATAAGAATAATAATCTGTTTCAGACCTTGCATTGCAAATCACATTAAAGTCTACTGGTGCAGATACAGTATGGCCACTCCTGTACCTTGAATTGCACTCTGAGTTGAAGTGGATTCAGATCCCTCTTGGTGATGCAGGGGTTCATTTAAAGTACTCGGCTACATCAGACAAACTTGTCACCATAGTGTAAAGGCATCAGACCGTTGAAATGTGTCCACGGGTAAGGTGAATCAGAATGCTACAGCCAAGCTCTGGGTTAGTCTGTCAAGAATCCCAGCTTTCCTTCACACTATCTGACATAGTGATTATGGCGGTTTCACAGACTAGGAATAGACCTTGCTTTTCCAATGCATCTCTCCAGGGCTGCAGGCAGAGATTGAAATATCACTGCCTGCCTGGTGTTAAGGTCAATGACAGCTTTTAGGACCCGCTGTAGCAGCTGAAACGCTGACACCTTTTATGACTTACAAGCAGTCAGCGGCATCAGCTGCAAGTTGGGCACAACAGATTGAACAGATGCTCATACCAGCAAAATGGCTCACGTTCAGAGCTTTAATTGGCTAGGGTGTAGAAAGTGAACACATACTCGAAAACATATTGTTTTCTGCTGGGTCTGTCTGCTTTTGTGTTTTTCGTTGTGCAAGGGCACTTATGTCCGCTAGTTATCTGATCACAATCTCCACCACATAAGTCATTGATCCTCTACTCTGCCAGACCATTTGCTGTTGCCCGTCATGCTGGGGGAGCAGCTGAAAAACGGCTCAGCTCTGAAGATCTTCTGCAGACCTGGGGTGGCTACCACTGGGGAGGCCATTTGCCTTTTTGTCACATGAATGCGAGGTATTGCTGTATCAGGATAGTTTTAAAATCCCTCCTTTATACCTCTGTCAAACAAAGGCATTGCAGAAATGCTTTCGTGAACAGGACACCCACTCCCCTTCTGTTTGCAAGACAGGAGGTGCAATTATGTTACAATATAGTTTTGACCCAGAGCGCAATTTTCTTCAGTATACTTTAAAATATAAATATGCAGCACTCAGAGAAGGTAATTTAATTAAATTCAGGAGTAGGGGGCGTGCATACAGGTCTAACATCCCTATCACATTTAAACTATGGAAACTACCAGAACAGTAATTACTTCAACGCCTACAGTACTCTGCAAAACTGTGATATTTTGTCTGTAAAAGTGTGTCAACTTATTAACCATTTCAAAACCAATCCTAAAGTCATGCCAGTATTTGTGGCAACTGTCCAAAACACCCATGTAACTTTTGACTTGATCCCTAGAACACTGGCATGCCCTGCATCCCTGCCCCTCTCGTTCTTTCCCTAGTGTGGCTCTAAACCTCTTATTGGTTTGCCCTCACACCTGCTGCTGTGTCCTTCATCACTGGAACGTGATGCACACCTTGTTTAGCTAGTCAATACCTCACTGAGTTATTTAACTAATTAAGTTAATTAAAAGAGCTGGTGGTGAAGTTTAACAAATACACAGGATACCTGATATATCCCTGAGGAGAAGTTTGGGAATGAAAGCAGTGTTCTTTTAGCAATAGAATGAGATTTTTTTTTTTAGAGAACAGGAGAAATTCTGATTATTTTTTTTTTGTTATTGTTAATTTGCGTATGTTCTAATGTTAAATTGTTTTTTTGAACAAATATACACTTACTATCCAGATAAATAGTCTTAAACATTTGCTGTGACTGCGTAAAACTTTTGCACAGTACCGTACCTAGAGTAACAGCACAGTATTTGTAGGTGTGGCATTGTCTAGCAAAGGGGTATAAGAACCGGGGGGCTGTGTCCTCCCCAATATTTAATTCATCACTTCTAATCAATATATCAATTGTCAAGGCCACAATATGATTTAATCCACTGAAACTATGACGATATGCCAAAACGCTGCTAAAAATAAGATCTAGAGACTTACCTTAGTAGAGGGTTAAGACCAATACATTACAGTACATTGTACGTAGTTTAGTACACCTGCGTTCTTATGTTGTCAGAGAGTAAGTTATATGTATCCAGAAATAGGTTTTTGTTGTTAAAATAAAAATATAAAACAGAATGTTTCTTGTGCAGGCATTGTTTAAGACATGTATGGTTTTTCAATATATTCTGTTGATAAAATGAAAAATTAAACATGAACATATTTTTTTAAATCAAATAAATTCCACTAAAATCAGCTAATGTTTCATTGATAACATATAGCTGAATGGAATTGAATTGTATCGCTGTAACATTTCAAATATAGCCAGATACTAAATAATTGTGCTGGAAAATCAAAATTAAATCGTATCATAGCATAGCATATGATTTATACCTCTAAAACTGAATTTGGCTTCATCTGTCCCACCTTTAAAAATACCTTTGTATTTAAATTAAGTTCTGTCCACCCCAATATGAAACATTTTCCTATGCCATTGCTAATAAATTATTTTAATGAATTAGTTGCTTAACCACTTTAAGTAGTGACTGATACAGCAATTCCTGACCTATATTAGTACAAACTGGAGCACCAGCGTAAGAACATTATGTGATCCAGCGGTTTTCAACCTTTTTTGCATCGCGACCCAGTTGTTACCATGCCAGCTCTGTTGACCGTATATCAAGTATCGGTAAAGATTAATGCCATGATCTACTACACAGTGCAATTTTACAAATAATACAAAATTGCATATAAGGCATGTCTATGCACATATTTTATAGTCATATTTCCTATATGTATATATATATGTGTGTGTGTGTATGTGCTTGTATATGTAAAATTATCAAAATCTGATATGATTCATTATATAAAAGGATGAAGATGATCAGTAATTACACTTTGATTATTATTGTTTTCTCCATTGTAATTACCTGCTGTGTAAAAACAAGTAAAATGTCACTGAGTGTCTTATTTGTAATGTTATAATCTACCTTCTTCCAAGACTTCTTAGGGGCTTTATAATAAGATTTAACTGTAATCCTCCTTACGTTGATTTGAATCATTCGTATGAGGGGAATGTGATTATTATGGCTGTGCATCACTCAGTGAAATGATGCTAATCTGAATAATATATGTAATTATGGGATGATTACAAAAGAACTGTGGGCCATTAAAATATGAGCTTGTGTACGATGAAGGAAAGAAAAAAATTAGAAACCTGATCGTTTCCATACCACTAAAAACAAAAAAAATCCAATAATAAAGAAAAAAAAACAAGAAAATCACGAAGGAAAATTATTAGCAAAATATATTATAGACATACAGTATGTTTATAAAGTGTCAGGTTTTTGAAAACAACGCCATAGCAAAGAATTAGGCATGCTATAGGTCAAATATTAAAATTTACTTATCTTGGAGTAAGGAAAAGCACCTTCAATATAATAAAGCCAATATTGAAATGACGTTAATGAGAATACCTTGCGGATGCCTTCAGAAGGGCTGGAGACAGAGTGGTCCTGGCCATTGTTCTTGTTAATAGTTCTCCAGAGTTCTGCAAATGTGCTGTCTTGCTCCAGAGGGTTTGTACCTTTGGCCTTGAAGTAGTCATACACTGCAGAATTTCTCACTGTGCCATAGGTGAGGTCATTCTGCTTGGAAAGGTCCTGGAAGGTGCTGTTAAAAGAGATTTAACTCTTAGGACAGGTACAAACCATCTGTAGAGACATCGACCAAAGTTAGGCAGATGGCAGCAATCCTTTTTTAGAGTAGAAGGATACCAAAAAAAAACAACAAATTAATTCATCTGTGGTCATAAATCCATCCACATATGTATTTGGTTTCAATGAAAAATAAACCCACAGATCACAGTTTGACAAGATTCAAAATATATGGTTATGCGTTTACTACCACATATCCAAACGTACAACCGTCATGTAAATCATACGTTTAAAACAAGCATATCAAAAAAGTATCGAGAGTAAATAAAAAAATATTAATACAATGTATAGAAGAATAATAAACATTTTCACAGAAGACACTCCCCTTCACTGTTCACTTTGACAAAAAAAATCACTGAAGGTAAGAACATTTAATTAAGATACCTTAGAATATCAATTATCCCACAAATATACACCACATGTACTAAACCTCCCATGGTAGTTGAATATAGCCTGCTGTAATTCTCTCAAGGATTCTGTAACTAAATTTTACAAGTTAATAATTCACTTTACAATTTAATTAGGTGTTAATCATTTGTGACATCTTTATATAATATAGATTTTGGTTTACTATGAGATATAATTAAACACAATAAAAAGGGACAAGACAATGTAATTGAAACATAGACAATTCAAAAGATCAGTTGATAGCCTCACGATGGGAATGTAATTACAATCAAAATGGAAAAAAAATTATGAACAAAAACTGTTGGTGACAGTATGACTTTCAGTTTCAACAATATAGTGACTATTACAAGAACAAGGTGAAGCAGAAACCGCCAGGAACGACCAGAAACCAGCCAGGTAAAGGGCGAAAGTGACTTTCTAATGCTAGAGATGACCGTTAATTTATCCTACAGCGTCTCATGAATTGCACGATGTCATTAGGTGACCTTCAAAAGGAATGGCAGGATTGAAATGCACTGCTAGGACAGTTCATATCAGGCTCCTAGAAGCAGGACTGAAATCCCATAAAGTACGGAAAAAGCCCTTCATTAATGTGAAACAGGGAAGAACATACATACTGTATATCATCATTTCAGCTAACTGCATTGGTTTAAACACACAAGATAATGACAAACTGTGCTGGCTGGACTCAAAACCACAACTTGGAGGTCATGTCCACACGTGCACAGGTATTTAAAAAAAACTGTTTTTCTTCCATTAATGAAAAATATCTCTTTCCACATGAAAACGCTAAAATGTGCATGCCAAACCAGCAGGTGGCGATAAAACTCTAACCATAAATCCATGTTGGCCAATCAGAACCCTTCTTACTAGTTCTGCTAAGCTAAAGTGAACCGCGCTCATTCTGACGTCACAAAGTAGGTAACGGTGCACAATCTGACGTTACAAGCTAAAAGCTCTGTTTTCCCTGTCTACAGGTCGACTCTGAAAATGGAGTTTCTAAAAATCTTCATGCTGGATGGGGTTTTACAAAAGCTCTATATTGAGTGACCTAAAACACCGTTTACATTTGAACGAAGGGACAAAAGGCATAGAAAAAGCTCTGATTATTTTTATACGATGACTGCGTAATGCTCTGTGTAATGATCTGAGACAAAGTGAAATTGTCAGTGCTGCCTCAGAATCTGGCACCATACATAATGTAGCTCTTCTGTGCTGGTACTATAGAGGACACGATTAATTGTAAGGGTGACAGTAAGATGATTTCACTTTATCTTGGACGGTGTATGCCGCACGATACTAAAATAAGCTAGCTAGCTCACTGCCCCTAAGAAGTAGGCCCGAAAAAGCCCTAGGTGCTCACCGATGTCACTTATAGGATTGACCAGCCATGCCATCGTTACCTATTCGTATATCAAATGAAATTGAAATTAAATCTTCAGTGGGAATTTCAACTGTTTAAATAATTTAAAGCATACAATATCAAAAATACGTAACCAGTAATACAGCAGGCCAATTCATCAAGTTAATGCCAATTGAAGTGAATATTTTTGGTTATTTACTAACAGAAAATACATTCTTTTGGAAATACAGCTTTTTTTTTCTAAGTATTTCTTTTGTATTTAATAGCTGTTATTGAAACAGACTGTTTTGTCCTCTGGAGGTCATATTGCACTCAGATCAACAATATTTGATGCCCCATAAATGAGGAATCAATAGTATAGCCACTGTGTGCTAATGTCATTAACATCCCTGTTCTCTAGACTGCTTCATGCTGCAAGAAGTGTTGGCCTCATGCCAAGAACTAAGCACCAATAAAAAAATGATATAAATCCCAGGTCCTCACAACCACTATCAAATAGGCCAGTAGAGGGCGCCTATGCAGCAGCTAGTCAAAACCCTCTCCGATTCTTAGGCAAAAATATGTCAACAGGCTCCCAGTCCTAGGAAACATTAATTTGACCCTACTGTGAGCTAAAGCTACCACGTAATACTTAAAAAGAACACTAACTGATTTAAAGACCCCAAGTAAAGTGCACATGGATACTCAATAAATAGCATAATGAAATGCATCCATGAGTAGCATTTTGTAAAGTAAGAAAAATGCACAGTGAAAATGTTTTTGTGTCATATATAAAATCGTCCTTATACCGATCAGCCGTAACATGAAGATCACTGTCCGGTGGAGTGAATAACATTGATTACCTTGTAACAATGGCACCTGTCAAGAGTGCCATAACATAGTAGGCAAGTGAACAGGCAGTTTTTGAAGTTGATGTGTAGGAAGCAGAAAAAAATGGGCAAGTGTAAGGATGTGTGATTTTGATAAGGGCCAAATTGTGATGGCTAGATGACAGGTCAGAGCATCCCCAAAACATCAGTTCCTGTGGAGCGTTCCCAAGATGCAGTGGTCAGTACCTACCAAAAATGGTCCAAGGAAGGCCAGCTGGGTAAACATGGGCATCCAAGGCTCACTGATGCATGTAGGGAGCGATGGATAGCCCATCCAATCTGATCCCACAGGAGAGCTACTGTAGCACAAATAGCTGATAAAGTTAATGCTGGCTATGATAGAAAGGTGTTGGAACACACAGTGCATTACAGCTTGCTGCATATGGGGCTGCATAGTCACAGATCAGAGTGCCCATGCTGACCCCAGTCCACTGTCGCCTACAATGGGCATGTGAGCATCAGAACTGGACCATGGAGCAATTGAAGAAGTTGGTCTGGTCTGATGAATCATGTTCTCGTTACATCATGGAGAAGGTTGGGTGCATGAGCGTTACTTACCTGGGGTAGGCAAGCCAACGGAGGCAAAGTGATGCTCTGAGCAATTTTCTCAGAAAAGTTGGGTTCTGACATTCATGTGGATGTTACTTTGGCACATACCAACTACCTAAAGATTGTTACAGACCAAGTACACCCCCCCATGGCAGTGGTTTTCCCCGATGGCAGTGGCCTCTTTCAGCAGGATAATATGCCCTGCCATGCTGCAAAAATTGTTCATGAATGGTCTGAGGAACATGAAGAAGAGCGCAAGGTGACTTTGCCGCCATATCCCCCAGATCTCAATCTGATTGAGCATCTGTGGGTTGTGCCAGACAAACAAGTCCAATCCCTGAAGGCTCCACCTCGCAACTTTGAGGATTTAAAAGATCTGCTGCTAATGTCATGGAATCGGATAACACAGGACACCTCCAGAAGTCTTGCGGAGTCCATGCCTGAACGAGCCAGAACTGTATTGGCAACGTAAGGGGCACCTACACAATATTAGGAAGGTGGTTCTACTTTTAAGGCTGATGGGTATAATCACAATAATACATATTGCTAGAAATCACAATTTTTTTTTTTTAGGCTAAATGGCAACTGTTACCTTCGTCTGAGAACATTAATAATAATAATAATAATAATAATAATAATAAAACAGAATGAATTACATTAGATTAATACATCCTCCTTACACTGCACTTCTTTTTAACCGTCATTCAATAATCATTAAGGCTACATAAGATTCACTCTTCAGATTTGTAAAGTTTCCTTAATTTATATTTGACTGAAGAAACACTCAGAATTTTGTTTTTGCGTAAGTATTCAACCCCTACACAATAATATTTTGTTGAGAACCCATTGTTCAAAAGTAATTCTTATCTCATTGTTCTTGGCAGAATTTATAGAGATCCTCTAGGTTGGTGGGAGGGCACTTCTGAACAGCAGTTTTCAAGTAGTGCCCAACCCTAGACTGGGGCTCATAACATAGGATTAGGTGTTTGACTTGGCTATTTCAGAACATTAATTTTTGCCCATCCATTGTCCAGCACATGAAAAGCATCTCCATAGCATGATGCTGCCACCACCTTATTTCACTGAAGGTATGGTGTTACTTTTACACTGCATATACCTCTTTGATGCCTGTCAAAAATGTTCTATTTTGGTCACATCTGACCATAAAACCTTCTCCCACATCTTAACTGGCTCCTTCTCATGCTTTGAAGTAAATGCCGTACGTGGATTTCTTAAGGAATGACTTCTTGCTACTTTCTGGCTTCAAGCTTCTTGGCCCGTTTTGTGGAGAGCTCCTGAAATTGTGGACCATTGTACCTTCACTGCAGTTTAGCAAAAGAACACTGAAGACTTCTGAGAGTGATGGATAGATTTTTAGTAGCCTTCTCTGACCAGTCGACGTCTTGCTCTGATGCATAGTTTTGAGGGGGGGGGCTTTTTCTTGTAAGGGTCTAGGTGCCGTGATAAACCTTCCACTTTCTCATAATGGATCAAACAGTGCTTAATGGGATATTCAAACTCTTTGATATTTTTCCTGCCTTGTGCATTTCAATGACATTGTTTCTCACATGGGGCGGCATGGTGGTGCAGTGGTTAGCACTGTTGCTTCACACCTCTGGGACCCGGGTTCGAGTCTCCGCCTGGGTT
>JAODJX010000065.1:9523792-9544530 GCA_026776945.1 Isichthys henryi | reverse complement strand
ACTCTGGTTTCCCCCCACAGTCCAAAAACATGCTGAGGCTAATTGGAGTTGCTAAATTGCCCATAGGTGTGCATGTGCGAGTGAATGGTGTGTGAGTGTGCCCTGCGATGGGCTGGCCCCCACATCCTGGGTTGTTCCCTGCCTCGTGCCCATTGCTTCCGGGATAGGCTCCGGACCCCCTGCGACCCAGTAGGATAATCGGTTTGGGAAATGGATGGATAGATGGATGTTTCTCACATCAGCAGAAATCTCCTTTGTCTTCTTTTTATCTGTGATTGTCCAACAAAGACAATGTCCCTTCTAAAGGGCATTTTTTTATATCCAGATAGAAACATCAGGACCAGGTTGTGCCTAATTATGCTCAAGTAACTGTCATGTTTGTGTCGTTTGTGATTAGTTTGTCATCTGTGTAAAGCTGGAACTTCCAACACACAGGGTTTCAATACTTTTGCAAATAGCATGTATCATGTTATTTTTTTGGGTCTTTTTTATGTTAATTGACACCTATTTTGGTGTTTGAAAATATAATGGAGCAAAGGAAGAGGTCTCAACATAAATGCTGTTTGAGAAAGTTGCATTTTATACCCCAGACAATTGTCATGACTTTCAAGGGGGTTGAATGTTTTTGCAAGCTATTGATTCACCTGTGTATTTGAGGGTTCTACTTTATATACTCTCAAGATAAAAAGAGAACAGAAATATTGCCATTACTTAACATTTTATTTGACTAATAAAAACTTCCTTGACAACATCCCCCACAGGCTAACTGTTAAAATTTGCTTCCAGTCTGACTATATTTTAAAGACACGTATATTTTAAAAGCCTCAGAGTCTGGGCTGAAACCAGATGTTCATTAAGTGATTGGATTCAAATATTGGCCCAGATCTAAAAATTCAGCTACTGGCTCGAGATCATAAGAAATGCACAATTTATATGGCTATGAATTTCCTTTCTAGACTGCAGGGTTTTGGTGGAAACTGACAAATGTACTAATTCATAATTTCCAAGGATGAACTTTTGAGGTATTTGGTATCAATGATTTTAAATGTCCATCTGTCCTGGTAAGTCTTTATAAAATTTGTCACCACCATTCTTATTTGCCAATGCAGTTTCGCTCCCCTGATCGTGTTCCTCTTGATGCATTGAATAATGCACCTGCAATAGAGTGACTGGTCTTTCTGCAAGCCATTTACAGTAGCTACAGTACTTACATATCAAAGTGCAAATTGTCAAATCTCTTTCATAGCCTAGTCTAAGTTACACAGATTTCACATTCATCTCTATAGCAAAAGTACAATATTAAATTACAGACAATCATACAAAGCAGTCGACATGTCTTTAGTAATTTCATTAGCTTGATATTTATTGAAGCATTCATCTTCTCTAATCTGGATTCCTTTAAGTCATACAGTCACTTATGCTACACCATCAGTTGCCATGTAAATCTCCTGCACCCTCTCACATGAGCTGGTAAGGAATCTTACCGAATGGTGTTGTCTAGGCGGGACACAGTGAGATACGCTGCAAGGTTGGCCGTGTAGGAGGAGCAAACGATGAGGGTGAAGAGCCACCAGCTTCCCATTACTATCTTCAGGGCCATGGAGGTCACCATCGAATCCCCACCTGCAAACGGAAACCTCTGATCAAGTGGTCTTGCCTGTTGGTTTTTGATTAAGTGGTTCATCCAGAAATAATTGTTTTAAAAAAATGCATTTCTAACTTAGACATTTCCAAAGTGTCTATCCAAATGTCCCCACAAAACAAAAATTAAGTAGATGGAAATGGGAATATAAATATCGTAATCCAGAAAGAAATTAATCAAAGGGATATGAGCGTCAGGAAATGTTTCAGTACTGACCACGTATAAAATTATGCAACATGTGGAAATATATTTATATATGACTTTGATATATTGATTTCATTGATATATTGTTATAATTAATCTTTAGGCCATTATAGTTACATGACAGTAAGGTTCCTTGCATATTAAGTTCCTTATATATATACTGCATTGTAAATCTCCAAAACACTTCAGAGTGCTAAGACAAGAGCCTGACAGCACAGTTATTAAACACATTGCCAGGACAACATTTTAATATGGTCCTCAGGTTTGTCCCACATTATGTTGTGAAACATCAAATGGCAGCCACAAGTATCTGAGGACCCAAAGACACATTAATGCAAAAACCTGTCAACTGCGTGTCTTATTTTGATTTGACTATTTTGGATGAGTGTGCTGCACATTTCTAAGCAGAGAGTCTTCAAAATTCTACAGGGCGATTCACCTGAAAATCTGAGAACTTAATTTCATTCAGTATGTACCTGTTTTGGATACTCACCACATTAATCAGTATACAGGCTACACCTTGGTAGATGAAAATTTTATATCATTCACGTCACTCATTCCAAAAGCTTATCAATATTGGTTAAATAGAACACTCAATTACTTTCATACTAAATGCAGGAGTCGGCTCAAATAAATTCAAGATAATCTATTATTTATCTTGTATACAAATCACTGTTTCTTTCAGCCACACGAGCTGCGTGCTGATCAAATCTATGGATGATTCTGCCGTGGCTGATTCTGCCTTCTGACTGACATTAAAACCAGCTACTCAGATTACATCAACCGTGACTATGAGGAGTCTTGCACATTCATTTTTTATTCACAACACAAATGAAAACGGTTATTAATTTTGGGCTTGCTGAGATGCTCTGCTCGCCCTGAATGACACAGACATTGATATTGTTAATAATGAATAATATAAATGAATTTATATGTGTAATATGCAAATTATCAGCATAATTATTAAAAAAAGAAAAAATAGCAACAGTAGGCGTTTATTTTCCAGTAGTCTTCAATAACACTTCCATCATTTTCCAGTCTCTAATCTACCAACCTGGTCCAAATAGTTTTAAATGAATGATTATGAATAATTTCCAATTCCTTGGATTCTGTGGATCAAAAGGTTATGAACCACCATGTCCTTACTAACTAGAATTATGTCCCTGAATAAATTAGGCTTTATTTCCAGAATTAATTACAAGCAGCCCTGTGGTTAAATTATGCTCCATTCAATGAATTTTGGTCATAGCTGTGATAGATAAAAACTGAGTGCCATGACCCATGATTATAGACCATGGTTAAATATAAGTAAAACTGCAGGACATGCTTACATATAGAACCAGTAGCACTGTCTATCACAGTCTATATCATTGAAAAGTTTTCTGTTTCTCGACACAGAGAAAAAATTATTACGGTAACACTTTACTTAAAGCAGCATAATGCATTATAATGGCCAGTATAAGAATTAAGGATGCTTTGTACTATATTATGAAGGTATTTTTAGTGCATTATAGATGAGACCTTCGTTGAGCATTCGTAATGCCTAATAAGCATGGCTATAATGTGCAATCCCTTTTTATAGCCATGTTCATAAAACTTTATGAATGCATTATAATGCATTATGAAGGTATCTATGATGCATTATACATGACTGCTTTAAGTAAACATGAAATTTACTGGTAATGGCCAAAGGCTCAACACTCTTAAAATGAAGAAATTTATCAAGCACATACTTGACTGACTGAAATGCACCTAAGTTTTATAACGTATCTTACATGTCTCTCTAGTTTCGTAAGCCATAGTTCATGGACTATCCTGTCAACATCACAGAATATTTAAGTGCTAAAATGTATAGTCCTTGTAGTTTTTCAGCTATTTAAACTGGACTGGACCTCTATGCCCATAAAAAAAATCTAAAAGGGCTGATCTTTAAAATGGGGGGGGGGGGATTATTAGTATTAACACAAAACACATAAAAAAAACACCATGGATCATAACACCAGCAACACTATAACCACCCAATGGACATATTGAAAACGTATGAATTAATTGACCATTCAACCAATTTTCATATTGATTTATTACAATCTTGGTTCTCCTCTTCTTGTTCATGCATAGCTTCCTTTCACAGGGTCAGTTATTTCCCCAAAAAGCCCAGGTACTTAATGCTACATGTGATTAATATTCCCCAATAATGTACTAAGTCACCATGTAAATTGATATTTGCATACATGATCACATTATGGGCATCAGAGGCAGCTAAATCTATACTTTGTTGACATGCAGCTATATACACTGCCTGTGAATGCATAACCTGGTATACATGGACTATATCACCTACCTTGCTGAACAAAAGATCCGTAGACTAACCAGATGGCGCTATTGAGGGAGGATGGTTGGTGGGCTGCTGAGGGGTTGCGCACTGCCTGTATCCTCCTGAGGACAAATATCAAAACTCCCACTATAGGGATGGCAGCAGCTATGCAGGACCATACTGCCAGGTCAAAGGGCGCAAACAGCGAGAAGATGTTAACTTTCTCCTCTGGCTTGCGCAACAGAATCCCCACTGAGTAGTCCATGTAACGCATACTGAAGTCCACTACATTCTCCCGTTCTGGGGTGATTGTGATTGCAGATATAGCCAAGTCTGCCCTCTGTAGGAATGAAGAAACAGAATGTTCATTTGATAGCAGTGATGGAATAATAGACCAGTTCTGAAGATAGATGACCTCATCTGAATCGAAGGAACAATTAAATGATGCCTTGCCTTGTTGATAAGTTCTCCGATCATGCCGTTCCAGGAACCATTAGGTAGCTGACTGCCATATGTGTTATCCGCAACCTGGTAGATTTCGTATTTGAAGCCCAGGTTCTTGGCTAATGCGTCAAGAATGTCAATGGAAAATCCTTTATATCGCTTGGGTTGCCCAAGAATATTTTCTGCGACCATGACAAAGGGCTCCTCCTTAATGTAAGGCAATACATTTTATGAGCATAACATTATATGTTCATTGATATATAGTACTGTGCAAAAGCTTTAGGCAGACAAAGAAAAGGATGTTTCAATTATCTTCATGTTGGTCTGAAACTGTGATATTATGTGTGTCAAAGTCTGATGCTTAGCCATTTCAAAACCTGTGTAGGTCCCCCTGTATTTGTAGTAATCATCCAACAAACACATATGCTTGTTGACTCGACCACGAGCATTTCATGTTTGGCTAAGCAATATCTCATAAAATTATTTAACTGATTTTAATTAATTAATGAGCTGGTGTGAAACTGAACAAATACAAGGAATGGCTGAGGTGCCATCTAGCCGCCCAGCAAGACATCAGTAACTTCTTGGAGAAGAGAAGAAGTTCAAGATACTTTTTTTATCGTGTTACTGTTCATTTTCATATGTTTGAATGTTAACCCTTTTGGCTGCGTCCCTTTTGTATTTGCCAATAATTAGTCTTTGACTGCCTAAGACTATTTTGCACAGTACTGAAAGGACAGACAAACAACAGCATTTGTGTCACATGTTAATGCCTTGTTTTTCTGTCTTTAACCTGTTATTTTTAATCTATTTCATGCATTTATTACCAAGAAATGACTCGTGTGGCTGTGGTAAAAGCTCAGTCTGAAAGGTTAGAATGCATAGATTTGTACTAGAAGTACAAAACCCCATCGTTCAACTAAAGGCATATTAAAACGGAGGGTTTAGTACATGGAAAGCCGTCCTTCAAAACAGCCAAATATCTCTGCAGTAAACTTGAGGAATTTGTTGTATTTAATTAAAGAGCTAAAGCATTCACAGTCCTATTAAAAATTCCTTGGTATCCCAGTATCATCTAATCTTCTGTAAGTACATTCATGAAATCCAGATGGGAGGATCAAAAGACTGGCATTAATGTGAATGTGGAATCTTTTCAATACGATTCTAGATAAGTATCCTTTGAGCATTTCTTCTACTACTGCTGTATAATTTATAAAATAATAAAAAAAAATAACTCTTTTCAGTTAAAAATAAAATTTACCAACGTTATCTCAATATTCAAAATCCATTTTAGAATTTATGTACATACTCATCAATATCTATATACAGCTATATATAGTTTTCTTGGATTAAAGGAGGTACAAAGACAGGTAGCTCCTACCGGTAATGTCACCACCTTGATCGTCACACCCTGCATACCATTCTCGATGCGAGACTCTTTCAGGCTACCGTTAAGTCCTCGAGCCGAGTCCCATGTTGCCACCTAAAAGAAAGACAAGAGAATGTTGTAGGAAGAGTAGTACTGTATGAGCGACGTATGTGCCTAGCTTACAAAAAAGAATATTAAAAACGTTGCTTCCATACATGGGTTCTCGCGCTGTTCAATCATCACAGCGGCCCTTAATGTTGGAGCTCTGTGTCTCAAATTAAGTAATGGAATGTAAAACCTTGTATTGGTAAATTTTCTCACTGTTTTTTTCTACTTCCCTTTCATATATTTTATTTCTGAAGTTTATTTCACAAGATGCCGACTGTACAGGTGCTCTGATCCATGTCGTGTTTCCGTCGTGCTTCTTTTTTCAGCATATGTTTGTGTCGGGGCGGATTAACTTATCTGAGGGCTCTAGGCTGACTTCAGCATGGATGCTCAAGTGCTGCCGATTTAACTAACCGTTCCATTTTTCCCATGGTGGGGCGGGTCCTGATGTTTTTCATGGCCTGAAGCTATAGCCTAGGATAGCCTATGCATTAATCCAGCCCAGGTTTGTGTCACCTTAAACAAGTAAGTTTTATCTACTGCAGATTACGAAGAAAATGTACAGCCTTTTCAGGGAACTTACAACACCAGGAGAACTAACAAGCCTTTGTCTGTGCCAAGTTCAATAGACAACCTCAGCCCCATCACCGCTGGCTCTGTTGCCTGTGAATATTCTCTGTTGAACTTTACTGCCAATACAAAGAAAAGGGAACTTACAGTAATTCTCTGCATCACTGATACTTGGCTTGACCAATCAGTATTACTAAGCTCAGACTCACCATATTATGGGCAATTGGGAAAGGTAAACTTTACTTAAAATCCAAAGGCGGTGAAATTAGCTTCTTAGCATCTCTGGCGCAACTTTTTTTTATGTTTCGGATGCCATTGCTCCACCATTATCAAATTCCTTGAATTGAGAGGGAAAGACACTCAACTGTCATCATTCATCCGTTCCTGATGTTCAGAGGGTTTTCCCACATGTGCCACTGGGTAAACCTTACTGTAGAGTGATCTATCCTACAAGCCAAAGGAGAAATCTAACAACAAACAATCATTATGAAATCCTGGTTGCCGGATTCTATAGGCTCTTAAGGTAGATCTATCTAGTGTATAGATTAGCATATTTTCAAAGCAGCGTGTAGCACAGCAGATAAAGAGATCAACACTGCATTGTCTAGCATAGATTTTTGTGAAGAAATACGCATCCCCCACATATATGATGACTGTAACAACAAACTCCGCTTCACCTAAAACATGCAGCTAGTGCAAAATAGGAAAAATCCTTCCTGTTCCAAATGCGACAGTCAACAGCACAAACTGTCCAAATACGAAATGCACTCTACCATAATCAAAGACTGCAAAATCAAAATATGCCCATAGGATAGAAAAGTAATTCAAATCAGGCTCCAGAGCTGCCTGAAGAAGTGACTGATTACAAAAAAAATATATATATAAAAATCCAGTGCTTCCATTTGATGATACACCGGTCCTTTCTGCTAAACTCAGCCATTTCAGTGGACACTTGGCTGGCCCTGGGGGCTCTTCGCCCCAGAACACCTACTGGCTCCCTCTCACCTCAATTTCTCATCACTGATGAAGATGAGAACCATTTTCAAGACAGAATACAAGATAAAAATTGTAAGACCACTCTGCTAGGCCCAGTCAGCTAGCTCCAGTGTTTAGATAGATATTATACCATAGATATTTTAAATGTCGCAGATATCTAAAATCCAAGGCAGGTAACTACTGTACAGTATATAATGATTATAGACCAGTTTCCCTAAGTCCTTGATGTAGGAGATGTTTTTCAGCATAGATCTGAATTAATGGTCAGACAGAAGCAGCTAGAGCAAGTTATGTGGAGGACGTGACGGATACACATTTCGCGAAGTACTGGAAGGAGAAGGAGTTGAGGAAGTTAAGGGAAGGAAATACGTGTGAGCAGAGGGATGGAGGCAGATTGTCTGAGACATGATGGAAATTTCGACTCATCACCTTCAGTCTAACGAATACTTAGCCTCATATCAGGAGTATGGAAGGTCGACAGTGAGGAAGGAACCAGATAAAGATACAGACAAGGAATAAAGGGGACTTTGTGTCATTATAGGGCAATTGGAAAGATTTACCCTCACAAACAGCTTCATCCAGATGACACCATTTTAACATTCAACACATTTAATGGTAATTGTATGACAAAAGTGAAGTTATAACTCTTATAACGATGCCTGGAAGTTACAGGTGGAGCAATTCCACAGAAAAGGGAAGATATAGGGCATAATAATTACTGTCCATTACACTCATTAAAGGTAATAAACCGGCTTTTATTGAGCAGCTGCTGTTGCCTAGTATGTGGGACAAATTTCCAATTAAGGTTCAGATACTCATGGTTGTATTATAACCAGATTGTCAGACCCTTCTTTACACAACTTTTCTGCAAACTGAATTACGCATTGTTGTCCTATCAAAGCCTAACATGAAACATACTGTAATAGTAGTGAAACACGATCACACAGCAAAAAAGTACATCATACACATATTACCAAAATGAATAAATCAACTGATTATTAATTTCGATCAACGCATCATTAGTTTGTTGTGTAAACTTTCTACAACAGAGCTGACTTGTTACTACTGGAAGGAGACGACCACTGGCCCCAGGTCTTGTGCAAGCCCTCTGTGATCTGGGGAAAAAAACCTTACATTTTTTGGCCAGCAAAACAAAGCGAAAATATATAATAGATGCAAAATGCAAAGATTACTGCGACATATCGCATGAGAGGCTGCAATAATCACACCTGGTGTCCTCCAAACCAGCACTGTACATATATTTTATGCATTTATGAGCTACTAAACCTTTTATGTACGTTTGCTGTGAAATGTTTTACGTTCACTGGTCTTTGGCGAAACTAGCAAAAATAATTCCCATTTAATTTATTATGCCGACCCTGTGATATATCGAAACGGTGATGGAGAAAGTCGCGATGTCGTGACTAAATGTGCGTGTGACTATTTAACTAGTCTAACTAGTCAAATGATGGGGGAACAAGCAGGGATACCTCACTTTCTCATGTTGTACTACAACGAAAGGACAGCAGATTTCATAGCGCTTAAGATGCTTAAGGGAACATATCTGCATCCTTATAGAATCTCTGTTTAACTCCCCTGGTCAAGGTTTTTTTTTTTCTGCTTCAGAAATGACCAACTGTGGGTAAATTTATAAATCATTTCAGACAGAAGGAAGATAATTAAAATTTAAAACATTATTGATATGATTCTTCACAAACAAATATTTGCATGACATCAGCAGATATACTCACTCGCTTAACATCTTTTCCAAAAGTCTCACTGTAACTGCTTCCCAGGATCTCAAACTGCACATGAGGATTTGAACCATCATCTCGGAAGTCCATTGTTCCCGTAAGTCCGGTAATACGACCCTAAGAAAAACGATACATCATTTCAATTTTGTGCATTTGTCAAAAAGTAATTATAGGCATTTTAGTGTATGACAAGATTAGACAAGATAAGATGGATTTTATTGATCCCACGAATGGAAATTTTAGTGTTACAGCAGCACATGGGCACAATGTTTATGTAAAAATTTATTTTGTAGAACAAAATTGACTATCTGGTGTCTGACCTGCTAAAAAAAAGAATATCATGATTTTTGTCTTGCCAGTGAATGGGAACTATAATATGTTTTCTCCATCCATTTTCTGTAACTTCTTGTCCTACTCTGGATTGTAGGAGGTCTGGAGTCTATCCCAGAGGCTACGGATGTGAGGAAGGGAACAACCCAGGAAGAGGCAACTCTCGCTTGTACAATTTGGTAACTCCAATTAATCTGTTTTTGGACTGTGGAGGGAAACTGGAGGACCCAGAGGAAACCCCACGACGACACGGGGAGAACATGCAAACTCCACACATGGAGCCAAGGTGGAGACTCAAACCCGGGCCCAAGAGGTGTGAGGCGGTAAGAACTGCGCCACCATGCTGCCCCCAAAGGTTTTCTCCCATTTATAAAACAATCCTCAGATAATCACATAGACAGCTGTACAGTACTATTGTTTAATTATTATTCTCGCTTATACCTTCTGTATTGTGTCAAGCATAGACCAGCCACCATTCCATGGCTTGGTAGACTTCCTCATGCAGTTCAGGCTGGCCATGCTGTGCCACTTCCGATCTTCAAGCTTTCTGTAGAAGGCGTTGGCCAGCATCAGCACACTGTCATACAAGTACAGATTGGACACCTGTATGGACGACAGAAATGAAGCAAAACATTGTCAATCCTTATGCCGCAGTGCATAAAATGTTCTTTCCAAATTTCAAGATTGATAAGAGTATTTAGTTAGACATTCATTTATGCAGGCTTCCGTACTTTAATTTATTAACTGATAATGATGGAACTTACGTACATAATTTCTGACATTTATGCTAAAATACATTTCTGATAAAGTAAACGTGCACCAGCAAAGTGCATCTAAGAGCTGATTTACTTCAGTCCATGTGTAAAAATAACCAACCATTTATTAAAATATTTTTAAGCACTTACTTTTATAGCTGCTGTCAATGGATAACATCTTGTAATTTTCATTATTCAAACTCCCTATGACATTTCTTCTCTAAAAACTTTTTGGCTTTCTGCTGCTTTTTATGAATTTCATAAAGTTAAATGTGATCTATTTTTTTACCTTATAAATGTTTTCTGAATGTATTATTTTGCTCCTGGCTTTGTAAGCGTAGAGAAAACTATATTAAGACAAAATTTTTTAAATGGCTTATATTGAAAGCACGTTAAATTGCTCAAATTGAGAATGGGCTGTTTCCAACATTGAGCTTATTATATTGTTATACATAAAAAAGGGGGAAAAAAGCAAATGTACACCACTATAACATTCAAATAAGCCAATTATGCAACTAACATGTAACAGGAACCAAGAGAGAAAACGTAAATACAGATTACCAGTGCAGGAAATCTTAATGTCAAGCACCTCAATAATAGCACATCACTCCCAGATAACATCAAATTATTTGCTTTTTGTTTTCGCCATTTTTAGACTATTCTGTATATTTGTAAGTTGCTCAATTACCAATAGCAATGAAAGCTTGTCTGAAGTGGCTTAAAATATGTCTTTTGAGCAATGCAATTGTGCTAATTTGTTTGACTGACATTAGCAGGCAGCTAATGGCATGTGACCCCAGTATTAACAACTTGTAACACATGGTATCACAGAAGTGGGCAAATGTGCATGCTGGCTTCCTGTTGTTTTGTGTGACCGATTGTCAGTGTTGAAATAATCCAGCTCTGAGTGGGAACAGGAGTTCATGCTGGACATTTGGAAAGATAGTGCTGGACACAGTGAGGTGTACAACTATTGTATCTCTATTGACAATAAAGAGCACTGTTCCATTTTTAAATCAAGATCTATGATTCTACATGGGTGTCAGACTGGGATCAGGACCTGCAATCAGACATTGTGAAGTGTGGAGATGATACTTCAGTCTGACAATGTAGAATCACATTGAGCTCCAGGAGCCAATCTCTGGAGCAGCCTAGCGGGGGGTAGCACAAAAAAGATGCTGTTGGAAGATTGGGAGATGGTACCTGGCCAGCCACAGAAGCTCATTCAAGGCCACTCTGACATCTTTGCAGCATAGAGTGATTTCAGGCTGCACCTAGAGTGATTTTATCCAAAACCACAAAGACACCGATGAGGCTGGCCCCATCTGCCTACCCCCCGATCACCTGCCGCTACTACGAAGGCAAGTGGCCAGAAAGAAGGTTTAAGAGATGGCTGTGAGCTAGCATGTGTGCCGTCTCAGCCGTCTTGATGAGGAAGAACAGCAGCTAGTGGTTATTGTGGACTAATGCCAACTGAACATCATCATTTGGGTAAACTTCTTGCCCCAGATCAACAACACCTGGGTAGTTACAGCTGGTTCATCTCTTTGGACGTCCACATCATATACTGGCAGCTGGTCCTGGCATTTATGTCTTATAGAAATACAGTATGGCATTCAACTTAAGCCAAGGACACTTCACTCTGATGCCCTTTGGGCTGTGCTGTGCTCCACCCATCTCATGGAGGTGGTGTTAGCAGGGGTCCCCCAAAGATAATAGATTTGCTAGTATGTGTTCCCATTGGTCTGGTCAACCACTGGACAACCAGGTGTGATGCCTTTCCAGCAAAATGGCAGGGTGGTCTGAAGTCGAACCCTTCCATATGCTACCTGCTCCAGTGGAGAGTAAAGTTTCTGAGGCATGTCATTGATGACAACATGGCAGAAACAGACTTGAGCAAGGTGGCCATATTTGGGACTGTCCAATGCTCAAGTCAGTCAGTGACGTTCAGGGGGCTCTTATTACCAGTAGGGTGGTCAAGGGTTTTCAGTCATTGTTGGTCCTCTGCACAGGCTGACTGCCAGAGAAACTGAGTTGTCCTGGTTGGAGAACTGTGACATGTCCTACTAAGGCCTGATCTCTGTGCTTATTTCCATGTCCTTCATGGCATTTCTAAATGAGTGGCACAGTTTCTGCTGGGCACCAATGCCAGCGACACAGGAATGGAAGTGGTCCTCTCCCAAGTCATTCTTTGGCTCACCTGGCTCTGCAACTTCTAGAAGCCAGAGAGACGAGTGCTCTGCTGGCTTTCAGTGCTGTAGCTGTAACTGTTTCAAGGTCCTACACCAGGTGGGGTCCCTACAAAGCCACGCTGATACCCTGTTCCAAAGATTCTGTGAGTCACAGGGATGCCATAATTCTGTCAGGCTAGAGCAGTGCCAGGTGGAATGATGTTCATTAGCTATGCGACAGGTAGGGACTTCACTCTCTCAAGAAGGAGACACCAGCACAGATACAGTTGCCCCGTCATCCTTCAGCTGCTGAAGCTCCCGTATGAAGGGCAACAGCTGTAGCTATGCCCAGGGAATTCAGAGCCAGACCCAGATGAGAATCTGCAGTCACATGCCAGGAGCGAGATGAGAGGGTGACGCACAGCTAATCCAAGAGATGGCAGTTGTATGCCCCAGCAGCTCGGCATCCCAGAAGTAGCTGGTAGAGTAGCTAATCTGCTGTTATGGGGCCTCTAAGGAGCTTACAGTGGAGGCTGCAGTGATTGGGAAGGTTTGTACATACCTCCAGCTCAGAAGACTGTCTCCACCCCCTTGGACCCTTGGAGCATGAGGTACGTGGAGTGGATTAATAGGCATTTTCGTGATTCAGCTGCCGAACTTCACTGTAGCATCAGTAGGGAACACCAGCTTCCCTAAACCCTATTATCTAACTCTCATGCTTCTCTTTGGACTGGGGTTGAAGACACTGAACCCCAGATGAAGGCCTAGTAGGAGAGCCAATGTTCCCCACAAACTCGGCTGGTGTCTAAAAATGGACCACCAGGGTCATAAGGATGAGAAGAGGGTATATGATGACCGCAGCCATAGCAGGCCGCTGAAATCAGGGGCATGAGTGCAACCTAACCTGAGAAAAGGAGCTGTGCTCTAGACTGGTGGGCAGTGGTTGGTGCCCTGTGTGGTGGTGATGTACCTGTCTGATGAGAACAGGATAGGACAAGGGTGCTGGATTGTGGTGGTACACCTGGATCAGATGGCACCATACAGGTCTCACAAGATGCCTACAGCCGTGGCCAAAAATTTGGAGAATGACAAAAGTATTGGTTTTCGCAAAGACTGCTGCTTCAGTGTCTGTAGATCTTTTCTGTCAGATGTTTCTATTGTATACTGAAGTATAATTACAAGCATCTGCTCTTGTAACTCAATCAGCATGACTGAGTGATCTCCAGCCTTTATCTTGTCGACACTCTCACCTATGTTAACGAGATAATCACTGAAATGATGTCAGCAGGTCTGTTTCGTGGCAGGGCTGAAATGTAGTGGAAATGTGTTTTTGGGATTAAATTCATTTTCATGTAAAGAGGGACTTTGCAATTAATTGCAATATATCTGATAACTCTTAACATTCTGGAGTATATGCCATCATAAATAACTAAGGCAGCAGAAAATCAATATTTGTGTCATTCTCTAAACTTTTGCCTATGGGTGTAGTTCAACCACCATGACCTTTGGCTAGCCTCTCATCACAGCCTACGTCAAAAAATCGTTTGAGTTTGGAAAATTGTGTTTTATTATTTTGGGTTGTTTATGGCTCGAGAAGTGTTGTTGATTCGAAGGTTGTCAGGGCAGTAGATTTTTGTGAGGAGCACAGAACTATGGAAGAGAACAAGCATGTACATGGCCTGCCTTCCCGTCATCCCATGTGATCTACTGTCAGCGTAAAAATGATCCAGTCATGAGAGGTACTGGATGGTATGTATTCATGCTGGAACTTTTGAGAATCTCCAGTCTGTACCTGAGCTCTTGTTGGAAAGAGAGGTGAACAATTCTATTTCACAATAAGACATAAAAAAAAATTGTTCTTTTTTTAAATGATGATTTATATGAATAGGTTTCTATGACTGAGCATTGCTTAATGAATGGAGATATATCTTAAATTATCCCTTAATAATACAGTGCAACTATCAATTTCAAAGGCAAAATGTGGGATTTTTTACATATATGATGTGTTGCTTCAGGAAAATAATACATTTACTTTGTAAATTTTTTAACTTACCAAGCAATCTGTATTTCCTTAGTAAATACCAAAAGAGACACAAAAAGTACATGACACTTATTCCTGTGAATAGTTAATTGTTTGCACAGGGGTAAAATGACAAGCCAATTCTGTAGTGCTTTTGAAAGCTGTCTCTATTCTAAACATTGTTTTCCAAAAGAAGGTTGAATACAAGAGTTCTGTGACCGTGACAAGTTTCATTCATATTCTAAACAGTGAAACTGGATACTTTGCCTGCAATCAAACAGATTCTTCAGAGACCCAATTAAATGTACATTATTCTTGAAAAGAAGGGAAAAAAAAACTGGCCGCACTGTAAAGGACATGAGGGAAAACGTATAAACTAAAAGTTTGTTTGGAGCTTTTTCATTTTTATGCTTCTGTCTGAAAGCACCACACTACTGTGTCCACCTGAGCGTGAGTTTAGTGCAAGAACTAAACAAATATCTATAGCATTTATAGTTAGAGATATTGCTGTGAAATAAATTGTTGTTTCTGATTTTATAAGTTAAAAGCAGAAAATTAGCTAAATTGCCTGCTTTCAATGTGTGCATTTTTTGTTTGAATTGTTTGAAGTGAATGAAACAGTTGTGAGGTCATATGCTTGCGTCTTCTCAAAAGAGTATTTCGGTGAAAACTCTTTTAAGGGTGAACGAGCAGTTGACAGAGCCATTGTAGCACTGCGTGTTACTGGATGATGGCAGTGATGACAACAATAAGAATTTCTAGTAGTGAGTATTTCAGAGACCTCCAGAGACTGAAGGTAGCCTTCTTGAGGATCGCAGAGCAGTGAGGAGATGCGGTGGTTGTTCCTCATGCAGCGAACATTACTGTCTTTCCATAAGGGGAAGATCTGTCGAATGACTGTCATCCGTCCGAGAGCACTGTGGACCAGCTCCAGAATCTCTGCATCACTGATCTCCTACAAACAGTAAATGCCACACATTTAATACACGAAATGCTATAGTTTCAATTTCAAAAGTATTTATTTTGTACATAGTACGATAAATGCTTTGCGTATGCAATAAAGAACTTCGCGGCAGTGAACACAACAGCTGTCAATAAATAACACCGTTCATCTATACTTCAACTGCTTATTCATTGCTGTGTTGTTGGCAGTGTTGCCGTTGGCCGAGTTAAATCTGACATATGGTTTCAGAAAACCACGCAGCTAAGCTGTCACATCACATGTAAATATTTCATTTCTTTAGCTATCTCAAGGTTTAACTAATTTTACATTTTATGTAGCGATAAATGAAGTACAGAGGGTTCAATCATTGCCGAAAGCAGAATAATATGCAGTATATGACAAATATACAGACATTATCAGATTTAAAATTCTAAACCTCATTTTCTGTGTTGTTATACAATAGAAGTACAAATTTATGCATATTAATTTACTTGTTCAAAACTCTGGAAAACTGGTCGTGTCAAAGCAGAGGATGGTGTCCGAGTGCATTTGTTAGCATGTTGAATTTGCATGTAGATTACAAGGACCTTCACTCATTTTTACTAGAAGAACTGCACATTAAAAAAAACACATTAATTTATAGTTTAAGTGAGAAACCCATATATTTTTTTTTTCTTTCTCAAATGTTTAAGAATAATTGATCTCATTAGTCTGAGGGCCTTGAGCTCTTCTTCTTTTCACATCTGTCCACATTTTCATGGTTATTAGAGTGGTACAGTAAGGCAGCATATTGCTTCTGGCCGTCTAGGGATACGTTTGCATTTTGTCTCCACTCTGGTTGTGTGGAGTTCAGTTCATGTCGCATACTTTCCTCTGGAAGTTATGATCCCATAGTCCAAAGACACATGTACTTAGGCTAATTGTTGCCTTTACATTCACCATGGACTTTTAGTGTGTGCAACTATGTGCCCGATGATGGACTGGCATCCCAACCAGTTTCTACCCCAGCCTGTGTCATATGCTGGTAATGTACAAGATAGTAATAATCAGATTATTTTACATATTGCCTAGATTAACAATAATCATTGATGAATTCATGGAGATGCTGAAATAGAAATAAGAAATGCATCTCTTTGACAAAATCAGTGTACTGTACCATTCTTGTTCTTCACTGTCAGTAATGGTAGCAATACTTCTGAATGAAAAGCTTAACACAGAAAACCTACATGCACGCTTCGCCTTTAACTAGGGTTGCCAACATTTTCCTGTATAATATAGGACTCCAATATGGGACCTTCGAGTATTATAAGAGACAGGTGGCAACCCTACCTTAACTGATATGTATAAAAGGATTAGTGATATTGCAATTAAATGTCTTTAAAATTAATGATCGACTGCACTATATTTAATATATTAAGAGTTACTTCATGCCCTAAACTAGGGGTGTCAAACTCCAGTCCTGGGGGGGTCAGAGCCCTGTGTAGCTTAGTTCTTTCCCTGTTCCACCATAAATCATTCAGCTCAAGAGCTGTGTGGTAATTAGCACAAGGAGTTGAATCAGGTGTGTTAAATGAGGGGAAACCCAAAAATGTGCAGAGCTCTGGACCCCCAGGACTGGAGTTGGGCCCCCCTGCTCCTAGAGCAATACACTAGCTCTCAGTAGCCTTTGGAAGAATACAAGACATGAGACACAAACAGTAACATAAAGCTTAGTATTTTGCTGAGAATGACAAACAATTAATAAGCCATTATCCTGATTTCAAAGCCTTTTTCAGACCTATATGAGGCTAAATTTAGATCCGCCAATTCCTATGATTGCCTTCATGTTTCATGCCCATGTTGACATTAGGAGAAAAAGCAAACTCCATACATTTGTTTCCAGGAGTGCAATTAGACCCCCCCCCCAACATACTGGCATGAGACTACATTGTCACACATAGAGCACATTATGTAATAGTGCATCAGGGATAAGTCTGTATGTCGCTAACTTTCATTTAGTTGGGGTTGATTTGGCATTAACACTGGAGTTGTTTAAACAATAAAATTTTCCCCTATCAGTTTCTTTAATATCCACCAATGTTCTAGCCTTTACTGCTGGTCATTATGGGCTATTTGAAGATGCTACTTAGCGTCACTACAGTATGTGTCTTTGAACGGTAGGATGAAACCAGACCACCCAGAGGAAACCCGCAGCTCATGGGCGAAACCCACAAACGTCACACACGGAATTCAGGGAGGATTTGTACCCCCAGCCCAGGAGGAAAGCTGCAACAGTAATCTCCACTGAACCACCCCCGCTACCTTCATACTGTCACCAAAAAGTACGTTAAGTGTAACTTGCTAACTCTATAACTTTGATAATCATTATACAACTTCCACAGTATTTTCAATAACATTTTTATACAGTATAATATATAAAACTATTATTGAAATAGTGTGTATATATATATATATATATTTATATATATACACACACATACACAGTATAAGTATGTGTGTGTGTGTCCTTCATATAGACTCAAGTCTCTAGCATTGTCATTTTTAATACGTGTGTAAAGATTTCTGATATATGCACTCGTCCTTTTCAGTCTTTATCACTTTTTTCACAAATAATCCTTTGCCACTTCTGTAAACAACTAAAAGTGCTTCCGTTATGTTCAACTGTAATCCCAGAATGAACAGAGAAAGATTGCCAATACATAATTCTCCACCTGTTATAACATACTTAATCATGTGGGAAATTCAGAGTAATAGATTTGGAAAATTTAGAGTGGTTAGTGGGTGAAAAGATGGGCTTCGCATGCAGATTTAATACTGCTGGGTTCTCATTAGTCAATACCAACTGATAATGGAAATATGCAGTAGTTTGGAAACTACTTGAAACCCATGTCTGTCTTCTAAGGAAAAAAGGTGCTCGGATTAATTCTCTTAAAAGCCTAACAAGAGAAATGCATTGATTGCGGGACACAGAAGAAATAATTATTGTTTTGATGTAATTCATTTTGGAAACAAGAGTGCAGGAGCTGCATTAAAATGCATTATTTGCAACTTCACTGCTTTGTCTGAAACTCAAATACACATCTAGGCTGTACAATTATTATCTTTGAATATGTTTTTTAATATACATTTAAAAAGGGAGGAAAAAAAAACATTTTGGCTGTGTGTTGCATAAATATGAATTTCTTGATTGCAAAAATGCAAATTCTGAGATCATATGAAGGGAACAGATGGACAGTACGGGGCACCGTAGTGAACAGACGGGCAGGTAAAGATCAGAACATAAAAACTTACCTCATTGACAAATACCCAGTGACTGTCTTTGGAGGCCAAATTGGTTTCAACAGCCTAGAAAGAAAGAGGACCCTGTCAATTCATTAATAACAATGACTTATGAAATACTGGCAGGAAGTAAGAATGCTACTGTAATTCATAAACAGTGAAATAGCATAATTAAAATAATAAACAAACATGCACACAGATACATACATCCATACATATAAGCAAGCATAGATTTTCTTTCCTAGCATAAACAGAATTTGTGTAAAACTCTCCTTCCTTCAGCACAAGCTAGTTCTTTTATGTCAATAAAATGAGACAAATGCAAGTGACTAGCAAGAACGACTCCTTCAGCAGTTAGGAGTACTCAAAACATTTAAATCTGCAGGGACCACTTTCCAGAACAGCAGGTAGCCACACTGTGTATTCAGGGGGTCCATTCTGCCCCCATTTAGATATATTAGGATAAAGCCACTTCTGCTTCACTGTTATGAATGACGGCAATATCTATTTATGCAGCAGTTGTCCATAGATAAGGTCAAACCAAAGAGCTTGTTACTGAAGCAGCAAGAAACTCCAGAGGAAGAATATAGAGTTAAAAGAGGCTTCTAAGCAGCAAGCAGAGTGTCCTTCAACTGTTGCACAGAGCCTTTCCCATCTGTTTTGCTGAGCAGTTGCATTGGCCCTTACCATTGGGTAGGCATTGAATCCAAGACTTTACAAAACCATTGGCAAGTACGGCAAAACTAATGAGACTTCTGCATTAATTTAATGAGTTATGTCTTATTTGGTTCTCTAAATGTATTTATTACAGTCTGTCTGCCTGTCTCTATCGATCTGTTTGTCTGTCTGTCTATGTATCGACCTGTTTTTCTGTCTGTCTATCATGGTACAAACATGTAATTGAGTGGCCTCCCCCAGTATTTTTTTAAAGTGCATTTCCCACAATTATACCATGGATTGGCGTCAGGGAAGGCAGAGACTCATCAAAATCCAATGAACATAACTTTTACGAAAGGTATAATAATGATGATAATAATAAAAAATAATAATAATACAATAAAATTAAGATGTTTTCCAATGTAATTTCTGTATGATTGCAATTATTTCTGGTATTTACGGTACTGTGGGAAAACAAATATCACATTTTCAGAATTTTGGCAAGTATCGGTTCTCGTAACATGCAAACCACAGTCACTTATGTCTGTGTGCTGTACTTCATCTTCCAATTCCTCATCTGATCATCTATCCTAAGCATGTCCCCACCTGTCCTCTGCTTTCAGCATGCCTCTCCCTGTCCTCGCCTGTCCACTGCTTTCAGCAGGCCTCTCTCTGTCCCCGCCTGTCCACTGCTTTCAGCAGGCCTCTCTCTGTCCCCGCCTGTCCACTGCTTTCAGCATGCCTCCCGCTATCCATGTCTGTCCACTGCTTTCAGCTTCCCGCTGTCCAAGTCTGTCTGTGCTGTCTGCATTGTGATCAGATACCATTCTTTTAGCAGAATGTTCAGGGTTCATTATCGGCTATTTAAAGATACTAGCCTCACTATGCATCTTTGAACTGCAGGATGGAACTGGACCACCCAGAGGAAGACTGCCCCAACATGGGCAAAACCTGCAAAAGTCACACACAGAGTGGAGGGAAGATTTGCACCCCCAGCTCAGGAGGAGTGATGCAACAGTAAACTCCTATGAGCCACTGTGCCCCCCCGAAATTTTCATGTTGTTACCAAAATGCCTTGATGATCATTTTAATTTGATACACTGAATAGGGCCACAAAAATGATTCCTGGTCTTAGAGGAATGTCATACGAGGAAAGGTTACTTGAGCTAAATCTGTTCAGTC
>JAODJX010000065.1:9478778-9494646 GCA_026776945.1 Isichthys henryi | reverse complement strand
ACGGGAATTAGAAACCTGTACGTTGAAAAGGTGAAAACGTTGTATCCGGGGTACGTAGTAACGAGGTTCGACTGTATATTCATAGAACATTGATAAGCAGCATGTAAATATCTTAAGCTCATAACATTTTAACAGCTTTAAAATACATTAATAACAAACATGATACAATTATATTATTATAATGTTTGTTACAGTATATAATGTTTGTTATAAATGTATGGTAAAGCTGTTAAGGTATACTTATGCTGCTTATGAATGTTCTATGAAAGCGTTATAAAGCCTTTATGAAGGTGCAGCTATGTAACCGCATATTCTCTAAACACAGCCAGAAGCACCCAGTTAAGGACCCAGCGCAGGAGGTCAGCGGATCCTACACATATTCAAGAAAGTAATATATAATGGAATGATAATACATGAGGTCAACTGACCCAAATAATAGATCCAGTATTAAACATATTTAAAAAAGATTTTAGTTTTCATATTCTGGATGGCACAGAGACTCAGTAGACGGCAATATCACGTTACTCCTTGAATGCTGCTTCCACTACACGTATATGAAGTTTATCCTGCTTTGGTTGAGTTCCCTCCAGTTTATTTTCTTCCACAGTCCAAAGACTGGCAGTTAGATACAGCTGTTGATGAGCTGCAGTATGTATGAAACTTTGTAATCCCTTTATTGTGAAAAGTAACCTTGTTTTGCCAGCAGAGATGCTTGTTCCCAAGAAATTACACAGGATTTTGTGACTTAAACATGAGATGAAAGAAATGCAGTTAAAAAGGCAAATTAAACATCTCTTCAGACCATAACAATATTCTGTGTCTTTATAGATGCACTTGATTAAAGATGAGAATTAAGTTTTTTTTTTTAACTGCCTCCTGCAATCCTGTAAATTTAGAGAAACAGCTGCTGCTGATGCTTCTCATGTCCCAAAGACAGTTAACTAAGCCATTTAGGGGTTTTAAACTTAGAGCACAATAATCTGAGGACATCGAAGGAGGAAATTGCTTCATACAAAACAGATCACAGCAGATTTGACAAAAGCAAGTTACGAAACGCGATTTAAGAAACGTAAAACCAATTAATACAATTTGCTGCTCACAGATTTGAAACTTCTGAGTTTTTCTTACTTACTTCCTCTTCAGGCAATGTGAGCCATCAGAGTTGGCAAAGAAAAGTGTTGATGCAAACTGCCAATATCACTCTATCTGAGATACACTGCATTCTCACTCAACTTGATAAGCAGAACTTACGCGAGAGTCTATGACAGTGAAAGTATTTTCCTTTAGCCAATAAATGGCCAGAAAAATGTGAAAGAACCAATTTATTCCCCAGAATAGAATTTATTTATTTCCTGATGTCCTTAGATTGATGACGCTTCTCTCTCCATCTAACTGTGCAGTACCAAAATTGAACAGCCAAATTTCTTTCTAGTCATTAACTAAAATGCTTTGATGTCATAAAAAAACAAGAAACGATTATTTAAAAAAAAAAAAAATTAAAAAAAGATTATTATTATATTTTATTTGGTCACTGATACTTACCTCATAATCCAGACTACAAATCCATTTATATGGTGGTGAATTTACAAACAGGTTATAGTGCCACCCAAAAGTGAAGACAGGTTACAGACTCTACTGACACAGAACCCAGACTTAAATCCAGTCCACTATCTGTGACACTATAACACTACCCACCGAGCAATGACATTGTAACAAACAAATATAGAAAGAAAGAAAGAATTATCCCAATATTTTTTACAAATATAATGTGGTTGATAGCCCATTACCTAAGTGCCCGCTAGCTAAATGTATGGCATTTACTCCGAAGTTGACAGTAAAATGGTTGTATTAACCTCCCAAGGGGCCAATGTGGAGGTATTACTATATCTTCATATGAAGTGAAATTCACATCATTCCAGGTGAGATAGGCATTCTATGTTCATATTCTGAAGCTTCAAAGAAATATTTATATAATAACTAGTATACCAGAATAAACTTCGTATTCCAGTACTTACACGTCTGGGTTCCCTGCTGAATTCTGGTTGATGGTGTTGGCTACGAGTTGTTAGCACTTATTGAGCAGATTTTTCAGTTGGGGAAGTTGGAGTGTCATTACCAGAAACAACAGGTTCCCCTCAGCTGGACTTAATTAATGTCATCAAGCTAATCTATTCGCTTGTAAAGAATGCTGCAATCACGGTGGGTACTAAGCCTATAAAATGCTGTGAGAAACCGTTCTCTTTTTTGTTTACTCACTTACAAGGGGTGACTAAGGCGGGTGCCTCACAGACAAATCACGGTAATGTTCAATTATCTGGACTGACAATTTTACATGCTTTAAAAGCAAGTCGTCTTCGCAAATAAACCTGGTGGAGCCTGTAATAGATCTCACACCTAAGCAAAATGAAAAAGCAAGGCTGCTCAATGGGTAATAGCAGCAGAAAATGTCATGTATGACCAGAAAAAAATCCAATGAACAATATAATATTACAACTAATACTTCACAAGAACGCAACTAGAAAATTGAAACTAGTGATATCTTCAACCATTACTGTTTCTCTTTATAAACGTGGATCACACAGCACATGCTACTTTGACTTGTATATCACATTTTCAATATGAGAAATCAAATTTGAAAATCTCATCATGCTCTGCTGGATATAACAACAGATCTTTAGAGGGTGTCAGAGACATGTCTTTACTCAATTTTAGAATATGCTGAAAGGTTATTACACAAAATAATCACCACTTCTTTTTCTGAAATGTACAGTATGAATTACTTCTCATCTGAAGATATCTTATGTTTCTTCTCCTACAGATATTTCAAGAAACATTCGGATGGAAAATACTTTTCTTCATTTACAGAAGAGGATTAGGGCCACCCTGAATATATTATTTCAATTCTGACTTTTTTCTTAGAATTATTTTTTTTTCTAAAGTCAGAATTCTGAGAAAAAAGTCGGAATTCAAATAATATTTTCATGGTGGGCCTACTCCTGTTCCGTACGTACACCAAACACGAAACAACACCAAAACAGAAAAAATGTTAATCTCTGAGTATTTACATTGTCCTGTGACTGTAGCCCTCCATAAAAGTAATGCAGAATTACAAATACGTAACCAGAAAGGTCAATCACTTCCCCTTGAATTATGTTAGAGAATATGACAACCTTAATTATCTTTCCCATCCAACTTTCAAATTTATTATTATTGTTATCATTTTAATATTATTCATCTTTTTCAGATAAATTGGACCTTTTGAAAGGAAGGTTATAAAAAATATGCTTATCGTCTACTGTCTAATTCTCAGATTGAAATTATTAGAGAAATCCAACCTTTAAATAAAGTTTTCTTACTGGAATAAGTTCAGTTAAAATTTGAGTGTGAGATTATGCTATCTGACCATAAACATACATTTTTCATAACCTTTTTCTTAACAAATTTTTAAATTTTTTAATTCTGTAGGAAACTTTATATATGAGATATGAAAAGTGGATAGTCAATTAAGAGCAGTACTTTTGAACCAATAAAATTTATGCTGATGTTTCACTTGAAAATAATGCTTATGTACAGTATTAGAATGTAAATAGGGCTCTGGTGGACTAAATTTAGCCACCCCTTATTGTGATAATATTATTGCACTGTGGTTAGCGGCCTGATTTAGGACCAGTCCGCATTGTTATGCACTATACAATCTGCCAGGGCCATCTGCCCTAAGCATAGAGGAGGTTTGGAAACACATGTCACCTCAGTACGTGATGTCATTTGTCTGGCAGCCAGTCTCTCTTGGGAAGTGGCCTCTCCTCTCTTTTTAAATTGACTAAACATTTAGATGGAGTGAGCATCAATAAATCTGAACAGGGTAATAAATGATAATAAAAAAGGCTGAAGGCACAAGTACACAAATGGTCAGATGGTAAATATTTATGTTCTAGTGAGGTACTCCTACGCAGAGGGACACACCAAAGGTTGTGTTAGATTCTGAAGTGTAAATGAAAGTCTCATGATCGCATTACATACCCTCACCCTGTTGTGGGGGCGGGGGGTGGAGAGCTAAGCCATGTGTACAGAGATACAGAACATATTCCAATTTTTCATGGATCAATACAGGACACAATATTTTATTTTTTAATAACTTTACCCTCAGAGTTCCATAGACCGGTGGAATGTTAGCTTAACAGAATAGTATAAAAAAATCACACTGTAGGACATCAGTCAACATTAAGTGCGTGAACTAGCCTTTAATTTATCACATACTACACTGTACGCATATAAATGTGTTATCTTTTTATGCTGGTTTTTGTATGATGTATCATTGAAACTCCTTCAGCCGAAGCATTTCCCTCAATGGGAACATCTACAGATTTATCCTTTGTTTCCAAGAGTAAAAACGACACGGTTGTTAGGCTGGATTAGGCACATGATCTAGTGGACTTGGTGCCCCTACTGCACTACTGCAGGTGCAGATGACCTCGGTGGACTTCAAAGACCAACTCTAAAACAGAAGATATGGGTCTGTATCTCCATCTTGGCAAGACCAATCGAGACAGGGGGCAGGAAAGCGGATTACAGGGAATTATAGATCAGCTCTCTTGACGTTTTTCCTAGATCCATCAAATCCGCGTTAAATTAGGTTTTTGAAGTGTTCCATGACTTCACACAAAGAAATCAGGGGCAGCTCTACATCTGCCTACCATCATTCAGCTTCACGCTGTACAGTAAGTAAGTATCAATTTTTAGAGTCAGGTAAGGAGAAAGCACCTTCACTGCATATATTTTTTCTCTGTTTGGAATTCATGGTGAAGTGTCATTTAAGATAAACAACTGAAGTACTAAACGCTTCCCAATTGACTGGCATTTCACTTTCAGAAAGCACCTTTCTTCTGAAACGTTTACAGCTTTTGATATATTTTCTGCATAAGTAGATAGTTGATGAGAGATCTGGATTTAGTTACTGTACCAAGTACATTTGAAGTTGTACAAGGTCCTATAACTGCAAAATACCTAGTTTATATAAATAAAATGTCTTATTTCTGAATTTATTTCTAATTTCAAAATATGTGAAAGTGAAACGTGACCTGAATGTGTCTCGATCAGACATATATATTGACTGTTAATCAATGTAAGTGGTTTCAATTATGAAAAGAAATGCATTTTAAAAATCAATAATTATTGTATTCAAATTGTTTATGCAATCTGTGAGTATTTTTAAATTACTCTGAATCAAATCAGTTGACTAGAATTGCAAATAAAGATTAAATTGCAGTTCTGTCAATATAAATATAAGCAGGCAATTGTATCTGCTACTGTCAAAGATGAACTTCACATAGAGAGACACTGTTGTTGTGTTGCTGTGCTTAAACCCTTCTTACTAAAGTAGTAATCTACATATTCAGTAGTGAGAGAAGTTCTCTGGTCAGATGACACATCATTCACCGTGCTTTAACATTAGACATGTACATGAGGAAGGCTCTCCTTTATGTTGTGGTCTATTTCTTCCTGGTAAAGTTCAGATTCACTCAACCCCTTAGAGAATAAGGTAAATAAAGACAATAACTACAAAGGCTTTCAGACTGATCAAATTCACACCATGGTTCAATACTGATGGGAGTGGGCTGTTCCACCGTAACAATATTCAAGCTATCAGTGCTAAGTAAATGATGTTATGAGCATGAAACCAATGCGAACCAGTACCTGAGACTGTGGTTGTGTCATAACCCAAAAACCAAAAGATGGAATTCTTCTTGCACACTTAATGAAGGAAAAACAATGAAGGAACTTGTTACCTGTGCTGTGATGCTGGTCAAGTATAGTTTTGAATATTAAAAATATAGATTTTCCTCAAATATCATTTCATGTAAAAATCAAACTAGGATGACACAGTGGCACAATGGGTGTAATTGCAGTAATGTCACAACTGTAGCAATAAGGTCATAACTGTATCCTTTTTATGTTACTAATTCTAGGTTTACTTTGGAATTACATACACGAAATTATTTAGTTGTCGTGTAGCATGTCGGGATGGCGGATGACACTGTTGCCTTATGCCCACAGGTTTAGAGGTTGAAATCCTACCGTTGCTCTTTAAGTGAGACGTTTGAAAGTTCTTCCTGTGTTGTGTAGGTTACCTCAGGTTTCTCGAGTTACTTTCCACAGTCCAAAGATATTCAGTCGGGTGAATACCGCTAAATTGCACATAGTAAATGTGTGTGCCCTCTGACGGGCTGTCAGACAGTCTAGGATGTTCCACTATCTCTAGTATCTATAGCAGAGGACTGTAGTGGTTACGTTGACAGCTGTGTTGCTCTGGAACACTTCTAGGTCATAATCGTCCTTCTGTAACTTGAGATGAAAATCAGATCTGACAGTTTCCAACTTATAACTAAAGAAACACAAATACAGTTGTTTGAGATCTGAGACATTTCGTTAATGCGATTTAACTGCCTCATAGGATCTCTGACCAAACCCTGAAATAGATCATGCTCAAAAATATGGTTGACATCACAAAATGTAAACAAGGCAAACCTTAAAGCATGAGGATTAACTCATAATCAAACCATAGCTCTGAATGCCATGCACTTCACAAATAGCGAATGTGAATAAAATATCTACAATAATCTGAGGTGTGACACTGAGGACATTGAGTCTGAATGGACTGTGTACAATTCCTTACATTTTTGCAATGACAGCAATACTTATAGCTGGAATGCAGTTGCTACCTATTGTGCTGTAAGATTTGCTGCTGGTGAGAGAAGCTATCAAGATGAAGAAGGAGGCCAGAAGTGCAATGCTTGCACAAGGGTCTCCTGAGATATCTGAAAAGCACCAACAGGCCAGCGATGGTAGTCATGGAGAGAAAAGTTTGTGCCTGGGAGAAGTTTGAAGAGGCCATGGAGAGAGACTTTTGGCATCCTTGGTTTGACAACTCAGGAGTTGGAGGTGGGACCTTGCTCAGGCAGGGCTATTGGGAATATTTAGGGAAAAGAAAACTCTGAGGAACTCCTTATCCCAATGCCTATGCCTTCTCATCAAGAAAGAGTACCGAAAAATTCTGGTAAATCAGAGTCTGAAGAAACCCCCCATGGAAAAAATGAAGGGGTAGATGAAATGTTAAAACTACATGGTGTTTTTAGGGCAGAGTATATTCCAACTATAGGGGATCAGAATTCTCAGCCTCCATCACAGGGTGCTAGAAAGCAGTCTCAACCTGATGGTCTAACCCAGCATTCAGGAGGAACAACGTGGATTCTGGCCCGGCTGTGAAAAATGAACTTTTACACAGCGGTTCCTGAGAATATGCTGACATGCACTGTATGTGCTTTGTAGACTTCGAAATGTCTATGACTGTGTGCCCTGGCACATTCTGTGAGAGATATTGGGTGCTAGAGTCACTACTGTGCGCTATTCCTTCCCTGTACAGTATGAATGCAGTAGGTAGAGTACAGAGACTGGCTTATGGAAAGGGTGTATCTCCTCTCTATCTCCTTTCTCCAGATTTTAAAGAATGGGATATCGAGATGCAGCCATGTCTTGGAGGACGTCTGGTCCTGAATGTGATAAGTGATAGTCATGATTGTCATACTATTTTCAGATGATGTTGACCAGAATCTCCCAAGCACATATGAGGTATTTGATGCTGAATGTGGATGAGAGCACCTATCATTCTGAGGCCATAGTGCTCATTCAGAAGAAAAGTGGTTGCCTCCTTTTTGGTGAAGGAGTTTAAATACCTCTGGATCTTGACATGTAATGGAAACAGGGGACATGAGATTCACAGTTAGATTCATTTGGTGGCTGCAGGCTTGTGGGCGCTGAGGTGGCCTGTTCTAGTCAATTGGAAATTAAGTCTTGAATTGTGGGTAATGACCAAAAGAACAAGATCCCAGGTCTAAGCAGTAGGAATGAGGTTTTTTCTGAAGGTTGTTGGACTCACCCTCCATGATACGAAAACAAGTTCAATGATCTCAAGGGACTTCTAAATAAAGCCACAGCTCCTTAAGATCAAGAGGAGCTACCTGAGGTGGCTCAGGCATCTTATAAGGATGCCACCTGGATGGCTCCCAGATGAGCTGTTCCAGGCACATCCCACAGAACGGAGGCCCCGGGGAAGACCTGGGACATTCTGGAGGGATTATATCTTCGAAGCAGGCTTAGGAACATCTAGGGACCCCCCATTACAAGCTACACTCTATGGGCCATGGAAAAAGAGGTGTGGTCTGAGCATTGCTGCCAGAACAGCCCTCACCAGGAGAAATGGCAGGAAAATGAGATGACATCAGGCATTTTGTTTTCACACAAGTGATAAGGTCTGTCCCCAGGCAGAGTACCCTTCTCCACCGTGTTGAACGGAGGTTTGCAAACAATGAGTATTATTATAGTGAAAAAGAAGCACAAAGTAGATCATAACAGAATTAGATATGAGAGATACGTGAAACTAAAGCTGAGAAATCTTTGGCTTCAGAGCATCTGCACTATGATGCTCAATAACTGTAATAGGCCTGAGCCTTCAAAACTTATTCGACATTCAGTCAAATAATGACTGTTCTCTTTTTATACTTGGAAACAAAGGACTTCTGCTTGATCTGTCATTTGAGGACTCCAAAATCACGGCAGTGTACCCAGTTTGCGGTATGAAAGAAATACGGTGTATTACTTATATATGAATTCTGCAAAACCATGTTTACAATCTAGGCAACTAAAGAAAGATACAGACTAAATCCAGAAAGTTAGGATACCTTTCAGGCATGGGAACTAGCTGTGAATTTAACACCAGGATACTTACACCACCCTACAAAGGCAAAATAGAAAAACTGCACTGACACTGAAAATGAGTAAAAGAACTTTGACATACAGTAGCTATGCAGAGTAGGTGGGTAAGTTTTTGTGTTCCCTTAAAATCCAAGCATAGCTGAGTTGAGATACTTACCCATGAAATAAAACGTAAGGGACTCAACAGCCTTAGACACCCGATTTTTGTCATAAACCAGTTTTGTTAAAATATGCAGTTATGGTGTTTTGCCACTATTCTGGATAATATATAAGACTCTCTTAAGTAATGGGGCTTTCAAGAATCATCCATTATTAACGTACAAGAAAGGGACCATGATTATTTGTTCCATCAACAATTAAGCCCCTGGACTGGCTTAAATTTCCAGTAATGTTTGTGATGTAATTCCCCTAATATGCAGATATTATCCCAGTTTTCCCAGTTTAGCCCATGTCCAATTTTGAGTGTCCCTGTTAAGTTGTAGTAACTAGGTAACTAGCCATTACAACTAACACAGACATCAAGATAACATTCACAGTAGTACATTTGTGTTTTGATTCTGCACTGACAACAAAATCAACATGATTTCACACATTCCACAGTCTACATATTGATTATTTGCATATTTTTTACAATTTGTACAGCATCCTTACTTTCTGTTCTGGTGCAAGTGAACATCATGACCTGAGACATGCACTCAATAATAGTTCACATAAAATTTATACAAAGTAAAAATTTCTATAAATAAACCCCCCAAACTTAGTCAGTAATTGGATGAAACATACCCCTACCCTCCATGCATTTTTATTCCCTAGTTGTTGCCTTACAATTTGTCTAATTGGTGTTTAGTCTCTTAATTCAGCAAATTTGTATGAAGCTGACAATGCATAATGCTAGAATTCAAATTCATTCTATTCAATGTGGGCCAATTTTAATACATTAATCCATCCGTCTCCCCAACCACTCACCCTGGTCAGGATTGCATGAAGAGGGGGTGGAATGGAGCCTATTTCAGGCAGTAAAGGGCAAAATGTAGGTGTACACTCTGGATGGGATGTCGGTACACAGCATGGGCAATTTACAGACATCATTTAACTTAGCTGCATGCCTTTAGACTGCAAGAGGAGACCAATGTATCCAGGGGAAACCGATACAGCAAGTACATGGATAAATACCATATTTTGTTTCAAACGCTAAAAGGATCATTGTGTACCTTGAATAATGTAATATTTTCAGCTAAATTAAAGGAGTGATTAAATGCGGCAAAACCAAAATTGATAATAATGAGATCCAGCTAATTATCTGACCTGCATTATGGTCTAACAATGTTTTCCAGAAAAAAAACTGATAATTGCTTGGTACTGAACTAGGGCCAGAAATTCACTGGCATGCACAGCAGGTTGCAGAGACTGTGAAACATGTACTCTGAATTTCATAATTACAGCTATCTAAGAATGTAATTTCACCAAAAATATATGTGTAGTTTATATATTTCACGATTAACCTTCCATATGGGGGAAGTTGGAGGTCATGAACTCCATTTTGAAAAACTTAGAGGAAGAATACAATAATGTAAGTTGTTAAAGTTAGTGGAGCTTTATTGGCAAACTGAAACTGAAGATGTCAAAACAGTAAAACACACTGCGTACATTACACACAGAAAACCTCAGAGGAAGTCCCATCAAAATGTCAATGAACTGGTGTTATCTGAATGATTTGCTGTGCGATTTCACACCGTGTCCTGACTTGCAGTGCTGAAAGTCAAGCCTGTGAATGTTATTTTTTCTTTCTTTCTTTTCAATTCATCACTGACATCACTTTCAGGTTGTACCAGGAAAAGGCTTCAAATCCCCCTGTGAAACAGTCCAGATGGAAAATGGCCGTTGGAAAATGGATGGATGGATTGATGGAATATTTAAGTTATATTGTTAGGTTACAGAGAATACCTTCCCATTAAAACATGCATTTGATGTTATTTAAAAAGGCATAATATGAATATTTACTGTCTCCCAGTTAGGTTTCAACAGTAATGACATGTTTGAATCCTTCTGTACTGTCCGTTCTTACTTTGCACCATGTCATTATCTGTATATATATAATTTGAAACGTTAATTCCTGGTAACTCATTGAGTTGCTATTATTTTAAAAAGGCACTAGTTTTTGTGATACCATTCATAATGGCATTTCTGATCTGGCTTGCCCATATTCTGTCTTCCATTATTCAAATCCTTTTCTACTTCAGCCCAGGGTTGGCTTATTGTTGTACATCTTTGCTCTCATTAGATTTGCTAGCAGGATAAGATCACTGCATTTTTATGGGATGAGATCAGTGGATGTGTATGGACAAAATATTAAGTATAACAGAAAGCCGTGCTTGGTCTGATTTAAATAAAGAGTGGCGTAGAGCTGTCTGTCTTAGGTCCCCGGAGAACAAACCCACCAGCTTTCCCATACAATTTTGTGAATCATTAAGATACAGTAACTAAATTACATGAAAACAACAGCCGTGGAATTTAATTTGTCATCGCTATGATGCGTAGATACAGTAAAAACAAAAGTAAATCGACACGTACCGGTACTGATATTTAAAATGATGCCCTTGTTGTACAGTAGCGATTCATTTTATGTAAGATCAATTAGAACAAGTGATGAATGACAATAATTATCTAATTTGAGCCCCAATCACAATATGTTACAAAGTCCCCGAAAAGAAAGCAAACAGTAATGCCAGGCGGCTCTCCTATGGTTATAACAGTTTCTTCTTGCAGTGCAAAGTCATGCATTTAGGTTAATCACTGTCAGTATATTTCCTAAAGCGTATGATTGTGAAAGTGAGTGCATGCATGTGTGTACCTTGTGAGTGGGATTCTGCCCTGGGTATATCCCAGCCTTGGACCCTATGCTGCTTGGGAAGGGTTCCACCCCCCCTCCCCCCCTCCATGACCCTGACCAGGATAAAAAAAGTTGGTACATAGATGGATGGTGTAGTGATTTTTCAGTACAGAGTACTTTATTATAACAGTATACAGCTTCAGTAGTTACAGACGTCTACCTTTAAAACATACTTGTCAGAAATAGCAGTGGAATATCCAGAAATGTCAGGATGACTTTCTTGTAATGCTAACAAGTTTTCAAATGACTTTTTTTTTCTCCAATCCAGTCATTACAGAAGGTGAAGAGCAAACGGAGGCTCCACAGGGGTCCATTTGCAATCAGCCCTCCCACTTCTTCCCAGCATGCGAAATGCTTTTGCTTTTATTTTTCTCTATTCTCTCCCACAAATATCCCCATCTGGTCAGTTGACTTGCTTTTTCTTCATTAATTGCAGCTAATTAGCTGAACAATGTTATATATGTTGAGTACATATATTATATACCCTTAATCTTTGAGCTAAAAATGGTAAACTGTGCGTTTTAATAGATCCATGGCAAAACATTTTGAATAACTTTATCATGGATATCAAGAAAATGAAAAAAGAAAATTACATCGTATGACAAAGACTAACAACTGGTGTCTCTCAAGGGTCTTGCATGGTTACTGATAAGCCACAAGCACATGTTGTTGCGAGGGAGATCAAGGGCAAATTAAAGTTACTGTCTGCCATGGAACAACTTGAGCTAGGATTTTACTCGGAGGGATTTAAGAGAGCGAGAAGAGGAGGAGGAACTGGAGGGAAGTGGCAAAAGGACATGCTGAAGTAGCTAAAGACGTAAGGTCAATTTCATAAATTTACTAAGGAGAAAAAGAGAACATGCAGAGTATGTCAGAGGTCTTAAGCAGATATCAATTATAAATAAAGGTATCATGTAGTACATCACACTGAATTTACTGCATGAAAATATTATCCAAATGATAGAAGGCAGGAGCCACGCACTTAAAATCTCTGTCCATCTTTATTCCATTGATGCAAATTTATTAATTACTTCCCTTCTTATTCTCACCTTAAATTATTATAAATATTAAATTGACTCCATTTCATATTTTACTGTAAAACCCTGCATATCGATCACATCTGACACTTTTACAACCCTATATCCCTATTAAAAAACCACCCTCTTTTTAATACTCTCTGGTGGTAATGCCACAGGAATGATGAATGCGGAAGGAATGATGAATGAATGCCACAGGAAGCTATGCGGTGGGAGGGGACAAGGAATTCAAAGTTGTAATTATGTACATTGTCAAGTATATTTTTACTTGATTATTGCATTGCAATTTAGAATGGTCATTTCCTTTTTGCATGGGTCTGCAACTCATAACTCCCTAGGCAAGTCAAGAGCAAATAAGAACATCTTCATTGATGGGTGCTGTTCTCCAGCTGCTTCTTGTTGGTGGTGTAAAAGATGGGTGTATGCACTGATATTCGTAGCCATTCACTGCTTCAGTATAACTTTAACATTGTCATTAATTATTTGTAAGTAAATTAAGTGTATCATTTATTGTGTGATCAAGAACAACATACCCGAATAAGCCACTTTTCTCAAGAAAGTATTGAAATGTAGATTTTTGAAAACTTTGTAATTGTGATTATACTGCATTCTGAAAAGCTAGTAGAAATACAGACGCTCCTCTACTTACAAATGTTCAACTTACGAACTTTCAGACATACGAACGAAGAGGACTAAGTGCAAATTGTGTTCATTGGACTCCCGTTTCCTGTCCGCAACATCAATTTTTTTTTTTCCTGTGCGCCAGTTCCGCCTTGTACGACTTCTGGCCGCTACTCCCGCCATGCAGCAGCGTAGCGTGCGAACTCCCTGTATCCTAGTTCTTTGTACTTGCGTATACCGTTAAAAAGATGTTAAATAATGACTTACGAACATTTCAAGTTACGAACGGAACATATCTCATTTGTAAGTAGAGGAGCTTCGGTATTGCAAAACTAAGGAAAGTTCTAAGCGATTATTTTACATTAATGGCAAATTGACAAATGACAAATGGAACCTAGTTCTTGAACAATAGATTGTGATATAATTTGAGCTATGGAGATGAAGCAAAATGACTATGGACATGTTTTGTTATACAGGAATTTATAAATTCATTGTGCTACTTAGGGACAGTTTTCAGTTCTATATATCGGCTCCCTTGTGCTTTGGTTCAGTCTATCTTGATATGCTCACAATAGCTCTGCACAACTGTGGTCATTAATTGAATACTGTAGAATATGTCTTCCTTCGTTCTTTCATCATGTACTTTCAGTTACACATAATATACCCTCTATGAATTTAAATAATCACAAAGCCTGAGGAACATTTGGAACAACAGATGAATGAGAAACGAACAGTGGAGTGGAAAAGAAATCATAGACATTGAAAATTGTGTGTAATAGATGAACAGGGCAACACAGGGCAAATATCTCTGTTTATTTAAAAGCTTCACATTCATTAAGTTCCAACCACATTCCAGTATGGATACGGTGTACCAGGAATTTAACTTCAACTTATTATTTTAGTGCACCTGTTATTATTTATGAGAACACCTGTGTTGCACACTTCAATTTTAGAAACAATGAATAACAATAAATAAGCCATAATTTCATTGTTAATAATTTGCATAATATTTTATTTAAAAATCCAGCACCAGATTTCTAAAAGTTTCCCAGAAACACAGAAAGCATGCTTTTAAAAACCCATTCCGTGCTTCTCTTTTGTCGTGACTTAAGGAACGAAGGCACTCGAGGGCAGATGTGGTGGCGAAACAAAAGGGGGTTTATCAAACTAAATGAATGAACAAACTGGAAACAAACAGGACTGTGGGGGATCAAAACGGGAACTCTGGCAACCAGCAACCAGGAAAGGCACAGGCAACAGGAAGGTTTGGCATCAATAACCGGACTGAGGATGACAAGATAAACAGGTATTTAAATATAAGGACTAACAAAGGGTAACAAGCAACAGGCGTGGCTTGTCAGGGCCACATTAGGGAGGAAACTGAAGGGTCAATCGTGCAGGACACGACAGCTTTAAACCCGACTCAATCAAGTCACGGGGCGGTTTCAGTTAAAGCAATACTTTACAATCCTCTAGAGAGAATAAAGATGCAATGCATTTGAATGGAATTCAGAATGTGAGTGTTTAAAAAAAATACTCAGGACATTTTTACACCCACCTAGGTTTATACTTACATTACACTTACAAAAAATGCAATTACAGCAAACAATTAGCAAGTGATTTATCACCTGGTAAGGTTATGGCTTGGTGGCTCAGCGGGCAGTATTACTGTCTCGCACCTCTGGAGTTAGAGATTTGCATCTCCCCTCTGTGTGTGGAGATTTCCCCCAGAGGTCCTGGTTTAGTGAGAATTTCCTCTGGGTACTCTATTTTCCTCCCGCAGACCAATGACATGCAGTTAACTTCATCTCTAAATTTCCTGTAGTGTGTGAATGTGCTCTGTGATGGACTGGCATCCTGTCCAGGATTTACCGCAGCCATGAGCCCTATATTTCCTGGGATTGACTCCTGGTGACCTAAGTAGTAAAAATAGTAAAAGGCATGCATATAACTAGTTCTATCTTCAGTTGAAATATAATGCATGCTCAGATAAATTGAAATATGTATAATTAATTTACAGTAATTGCAAAGAGTGTGCCTGGTAAAAGGGAAGGACTTTTATTGTAAATAATAACTGGTTCTAGGACAGGGTTCCCCAATTTCAGTTCTGGGGGCCAGAATCCAACACAGTTTTCAGATTTCCCTGCTCAAACACACCTTAATCAGTTACCGATTAATCAACCAGGTTTAGTTGGTATTTATGAGTAAGGACATCTGTCAAACTGTGATGCAAACTGGTCTTTCAGGATGGGAATTGGGAACCCTGCTGATACAGGACGTGTGTATGGATGTAGCAAATGTGCGTTAGTGATGCCTTGTCTGTATCACTCTTGGAATTTTCAAAAAGTCACGGGGGAGACTGGAAAGGAAAGAAACAACTTCACCTAAAAGTAAAGTTAGATAATGTGTTCCTAATGCTTAAAGTGCTAAGAGAGAAAAGTGTGTGTTGCTAAATATAAGGATATCCTAGAAGAATAGCTGTCTTAGACTGCCAAATTCGACCTGGAAATTCATCCTTTAGTGGGACTATGACCTGAAGGACTTTGCTGAA
>JAODJX010000065.1:9461895-9478769 GCA_026776945.1 Isichthys henryi | reverse complement strand
CCCCGCCCGGCGGGCGGGCGGGGGCGGGGGGGGCGGCCCCCCCCACAGAGTGAAGACAGATGACAACCCCATTCTTTCACTTTACCTGTGTCAAATGACCAATGATGTAACAATGGTTCCTGCTTTTTTTACCCGGGTTCCGGAATGCATTTCCGCACCATGATCTCCCAGCCTTTGTACGTGTTCCTAGGACTAGACACTCATTATTTTTCTCTGTCTGTTCCCTCATGACAAACCTGAAATGGCTGCTTCATTTTCATTCCTCTCCACCATTTTGCTAAACTCAAATACAGCAGTATCATGAAATAAAGTACCTAACCCTGTCTTCCATTACAATACCATATGGTTCTCTTCACTGTCCCGACTGCAGAGGACAAACGCAGTTTTAAAAGAGGAAGTTCAATATGAGTGTCTCTTGGGTTTCATCATACCTACAGGACTTGGGGCACAAGTACCTCCAACATGTTCCATAACTGTGCATGTTATCTCTGTGTTGTGTATGTTACTTCCCAAAACAGGCAGCTAGTTAATAAGATACTCACAGCGTGTGGGTATACTGTATGGATGGGTCCTGAGATTGGCTGCTATCCCATCCAGGGAGTCCTGCTGCCTGGGATAAGCTCCAGCCCACCCCCGAGGATAAGTGGTTGAAATGTCGACAGAAAATTGAAAGCCCTACAGTAATTAAGTCAACGCTGAAGCTTTTTACCCGCAATATGAAAACTGAACATGCAATATGCAAATTAGAAAACGAATCTACCTAAATAGATTGGAATACACAATGTTTAAAGTAAAAATGGCATGATATCGCTAGTGACACTGATCAGGATAATTAGTTTGAAGATGGATGGATGGATGGATGGATGGATGGATGGATGGATGGATGGATGGATGGACGGACGGATGTACAGTATAGCTAGATGGATGAATAAATGGATGAATGGACGAACGGATGATAAAAGATCTGCTGTAAGATAAGATGAACTTTATTGATCCCCAGGGAAAATGATTGAATCTCTACATACAGTAACATCCACTGAACTTAAAGTTCAGTGCTGCTAAAAACCAAACCTGGTTCTGTGAGATGTGCTATCAAAGCAAAGTCAATATAACAAAAGTACTTTTTCAAACCTAAATTGATGTACAATTCAAATTTGCAACTAAGACTCAAAAACATGCTGGCATGTGAAATGTGGTAAAAGACAGTAGGGAAGTAATTGCTTGCTTATTATGACAATTGCCATAATCTCACTATGTCAAAGAAAACAAAAACACAAATTTCACTCAGTGAAACCTTTAAACTCCCACCCACCTCCCCCAAAAAAGAAACAAAAATATATCTTGGAGGGTCACATCCTGAAGCTCCAGAAAGAAGGTCATTCATCACAGCCGCTCAGCACATGGGCAGGGAATAAAGAAGGGAGCAGCTCACAGGGCCAAGTCTGCTGCTGTGCGGACAAAACCTTACAAAAGGACGATGAACTGGCAAGGACCACCTGGCGGTGCGGTGATGTTATGCTACCTGATAACTGTCCCTCACCATTCATCATTTCAGCAGGCTAAACAATTAAGTGTGCTTTTAAACAATATACATTACATCATTAAAAAAGTATATATTCAAACATTAACTTCTGCAGTTCAGCAACTGAAAGGCTTGCATGGTGGCTTAGTGGGTTGCAGTTGCCTTACATCGCATATACTGTATATGTGACGTTACCATATTTGCCCTATTTCCTCCTGAAGTTCAATGACATGCACTTAAGCTAACTGAGATCCCCGTATTGCCTATTGTGTGTGTATATGGACAATGGACTAAGCAGCCTGCAATGGACTAAGCAGCCTGTCCACTGACTTCCCCAGGATTATGCTGCCTGGGATACGCTCCAGGCTCCATCTCCATCCACGATAAGCAGTTGGAATATGGATATATGATTGAATATAATAGGTACAATACACTTATCCTAAAAGTGTGTTCCTGCTGTTATGAGTCCAATGTGCTTCGCTTTCCTACTGGATAAAATTCATGCTTCATCATGACTAACATTAAGACATCATGGTATATATCTGACACTATAATTATGTTCCTTTATGACTACATTAGAGCAGCAGTGTTATCCAATATTACAGAAAATCCCATTTCTTTATCATTATGCCAACAGCTCTCCTAATTAGGGAACCCAGTGTTCCACCAGATTCTGCAGTGTTCCTGTTGTGCTATATGGGGTTAACAGAATATCCAACCCTTGCCCCAATCTGAGATCCTAAATCAAAAATAGACATTGCCGATTACTAGATAGGGGCCAATGATTAACACCAGCTTTGTTAATATGTGAATACAGGGACCACCGATCATGTCGCGGAGAACCCACACCCTCCCCAGAAGGGTCAGTAACATGCCGCTGGGCAGAAACAGCTCCAACTCAATCGATGAGACCAATTAAACATGTGAAAATCGCCAGCGAGGCAGGACTGGAGGCTCGTCCGTCTTTCACCAGCTGCTCCCTGGGCAAAAGAGAGGCCATTCTTTAAATGCTGGCCTTAGTGTATGGAGAAACTCAGGAAACTGACTTGTGCTGATAAAGTTGGTTCCCTAGACTTAAGAAAAGGTGACTGGAAAGGAGAGGGTTTGGACCTGGCCCCTACCCTGCGTGTTGCCTTGCCAACCCCAGGCTAGCTGCCATGACAGCCTGAATCAGCATTTCTTTCGGTTTCCCCTGAAAGTCACATTGGCCTCTGCCACACTCATCCCAAAACACCCTCCCCTCCCCCCCACCACCTTATTTTTTGATCCCATACCTTCTCACACCTTGTAATTAAATTGCGCAATAAACCCACCTTGAGGTCCCACTGACACATGTGTGTATCATTCTTAGTCTCTGTCCTACACCCCAAGGCACGTTTAAGTCCCTGAACCCACATCCAGGACACTGAAGGACATCATTTTACAAGGTTCTCCCTGCTCTATTTCCCAGGCTTCCTGGTAGCTAAAACAGCAAAGATGTGTTCACCTTGAATTTGGTGATGGTCCTTCTCTGTTACCAGCAGACAATTCTGAGGTTTGGGTAGAAATGGACAAATATAGTATCCTGGGAGGTGATGATAATGGTTTTACTTAATGCATAACAAAGTTAAATGACCAACAAGTAAAGGACTGGATTACAGTATTTTTTCGGCAATGTCACAAAGTATCTGCGATTATTTTACCTTTATTGGTATTCACCTTGTGTTTCAAGATAATGCAAGATTAAATATGCATTAAGTGTCAAGCCGATTTTAAAATAGATTTTTCTAATAACAAAACAAACTGCGTTCTTAATGCATTGATGGGCTTTAGATGTCACTTAAATATGACTGCATTTCAGACTGGTAAATTTATTCCTGTATAATTACATAGAAATCGTTAGCAGCAGGTAAAAAGAGATAAGAGTTAACCTAGTCTTACACAAATAAAGAAATCGACCGCTTTGGGAATAATGAAATTTCAAAAATCTGTAGCAGTATGTTTGAATGAGCATATCGTGCTTCTTGCTCTCCAGTTTAAACTTCTTCCCACATTCTAATGTTGTTTTTTCAGAAATGTATGTAGAAAAAGTCATATAAATGTGTAAGAAATGAGCCATATCTTTATTACATGTGCACATTATACATTTATAACTAAAAAACCTACTGAAATAGTTCATTCAGCGCTGTAAGTTTTAAAAATGTATGAAAACTTACCACGTAGGATAAATCTATATGCGGTATATGTATCCCATTAAATAAGTATGCCTCACACTCGCCCCATTTCTGACAGAACTGTCACATTCTGCACTTGACTGACAGCATACATTAGAATGTATAAATCATACACTATAGCAGCTAAGGAAAAAAAAATACCGAAATATACAGCGACAATTTCAAAACATTTTTTTACAACTGAAACGAAGAAAGTTCTGTTATAATCTGACAGATGTGCTATTGTGAAACCTTGTGTTATGCAAATCAAATCATAAAATAATGGGAACAAAATGGGACTTTTGGGAATGAAAAACAAGCTTGGGGCAGATATTCAGCGTTAAACCTTTTTTAATGTCCAAAACCCAGAACTTCACCAGTACGTTTCTTAGACACCTTGTAACTTTCATCTTCTTCACACCACTTTTGCAGGAGAGAGTCCCAGTGACAGCATGCTAAGCAGATCATACTGGACCTCCGTCACTGAGGCCTTGGACTCTAGCACGTTCCGGTGGAGTGCGAGATGTTCCTAAGCTGGTGGGGGGATACAGTCCCTCTTGTGCAGTATTTCCTAACCCAGTCACTTGGGGACGCCAGATAGTCCACGTTTTTGCTCCCTACCAGACTTTTCTGCAGAAACGTGGACTCTCTGAAGGTTCCTGACAACCGGGTTGGAGAAACGTTGCTGTAGTGTATCCTGGGCCTGCCTGAGGCCTCCACACACTCCACACTTCCCAGTTCAGCTCCTACGGGAACCCACTAGGGGTTCATCCATACAAGATACCTCAATCACCTCAGCTGGATCCTCTAAATCTGAAGGAGCAGCTCCTCTATTTCAAAGTTGCTCCAAATTTCCGAATTACTCACCATATTGAGGTTCCTTGTAATCCTAAGGAGAAAAGCTCATTTTGGTCACTGGTGCATGCATGACCTTGTTCTTTCTAAGGTCCATTACTCATAGCTCATAATCATGGGTCAGGATCAGGACATAGACTGACCGGTTAATTTCTTTAGCATGTACCTCACTCCCCTGACAACTGCAACCACCGGATCAATCTGCATGTTAATCTCACATTCCTAAGGACCTTAGTCTTGTAAACATGTTAACATATATTTACAGCAACGCAATAGATTTTGTGAAAAGTAGTAGGGGTGTGTATCTCTCCATCTCGGAAAATAAGATTTGTTACAGACCGGTCTATGATTACAAAACAATACAAAAAATTCATGTTACATTTCAAAATAGTTACATTCAGCTATAAGTGGGTACAAAATACATGTATTTTCCACTGTACAAACCATCTGTGCATGTAGGTAAAAAAAGTTGTTCATAAGATTTACATGAAAAAAGAGACTTAATAGGTGTATAATCTACGGTATTCTAAAGTAGGAGCAAATGTAGTATACTTAATGCCTAAGCATTAAATTAATGTTGAATGTTCCCTTAACACTACATAGATTGTTGTTATATTGATATATTTAGTGTTTTCTATTACAAAGTAACCTTTAAATGTTTTCAGTTTTATTATCTTCCCTGTTGCCAATAATGTATTGCATACTGCAGTATTGTATACTGTTCTAATCTAACCATACTATTTACTAGCCTCTTAAGCAAAATGTTGAGTACACCATGATCTGGGATATTAAAACTAATCTATTCTACCAGGATCTACCACTAACAACAGAATCACCAGGATTGTAACAGTAACTTCTCTTTTTCATGTTGTGCGTCTATACAGTAAATCAAAGCACACAACGGGTTCTAGATTTGCCTCTAGTCTCCATGTGGAGCACTCAGTCTCCACACCACAAGTGGATCTTGAGGGTCACAGCTCAATTTAACATCAGCTAGATAACTATCTATCATTTCATGCACATGAAAGTGTGCCATTTAAACCATTTATGATTGCTTAAAAGTTTCTTTACTTACTGTAGCTACCTAGCTAACAAAGCAGCTAGGCAACCATAACAACCAGGAAAAAATCTTTGCTACATAACCAGAACCAAAGATCTATTTCTAACAATCAGCTCACAATTATAGACAGAATTGGGCTCAAAGTAATCACAACCACTTGCGGATGTTGTTAAATAGTGCAACGTCAGTGGGTTATGAGTTTGCTCTGATATCAATGTAGTGAATAAAAGGGGAAAAGTTGCATTCACACTGGAGTTGTGTCAGAGAGTTACCGCTAATGTCACTAAGTTGACTTACCATTTTACTCTCGTTCACAGGCAACACCATAATAGTACACTAGGAATAGGGTAAAAGGGGTATAATTGAGCAAGGAAAGGGACGTATTATTGCCCACTGCCTAACTAAGTGTCTACTCTGTTTAGCTGCCTCACCTGTTTAGCATTTTCTTGGAAAATACTTAATTAAGTGCATTTTATTGTAGCTTTACAGAAGCATCTGCTAAACGACAATGTAATATAGCCTATTAGTGCCATTAATCAACTGAATTGGTAATGACTGCATGCAAGGAGGCGGGAATCAGGCTTCCCGGTGCGAATCACCAAGCCTTTGGATTAGGTGATCGTTTGGTTGGATATATGTGTTTTTGCTGCGGCAGCAAAAATGTTCATGTGGCAGGCCATCACGGAGGAATGTTACTAGCGGAAACAATGATTAAATTCCAATATATAAATTCATAAAGTTGAAAATAGCCTTAGACATCTTTAATTATTAACTGAAATATACTTTGACAGGTCAGCTCATCATGCTCTCAGTCAGTGCATTCATTAGCAATTGTCTTTATGTATGAGCGTGATGAGTGTGACACATTGAAAGTAGGTCAGAAATGGTCTGCTCTCAATTAACATGCATGCATAAATCAAACAGTCAGCCTGCATCTCACGTGGATTTTGACAGTGCGGCTTTGAATGATCGTGGGTCAACAATTTTTTCAAAAAAGAAAAGAAATAAGTGAACCTTTAACACCAAACCAAAATGAATGAGTTCAAATTGGCGTGCAAGTGTGGATCGAGTGTGGTGTGTCAGCACGTTTTCTTCAAACATCCACCGGCCAGCATCCTAAATTGCACAATTTGTCAGGGTCTGTACCATCCCACCCTTTGTATCTCCTTCCCGTGTGCTGACCATCATGTCCTCCTCCTCCCAGTCTCCTGCCCTTCAGCCCCAGTGTGCCCCAGTCCAGCTCAGTGGCCTGTATATGTGGCTCAGAGACTGATGCATCATGGGTTCGAGACCAGCCTCATTTGTTATTTTGTATTTATTGCTTTTGTTTCCCTGGCGTTTATTACTTTCCATTCCTTTCCTTCTTCCAGGTTTGCCAAGCGTGTGTCTTGTTCTCTTCTTGTCCTGTTTGTGTTCTTGTTTCTGTTGGTGTTTTCTAAGTTCAATGCTTGTTAATCGTTCCATGCATTACTCATTGTCCTGCACCCTCTGTGATTGGTTGATTGTCTGACGTTCCACACCTTGAACCTCTCGTTATACCAGTTGCCTATTGTATTTACAGTAAGTGCCGGCCCCTGCTCAGTTCTTTAGTCAGTCATTGTCTCCTTTGTTCTGTGGATATTAAGCTGCCTGTTTCTCTTATCCTGCTCTCTGTGTACAGGTAGGTCGATTTTATGGTTCAGTTTGGAGCGTTTTCCCTTTTTTATTTCTGACCCCTTGTGTTCTTGTTATTTTTGTGTTTTGTACCCTGTGTTTATTTTGGTTTCCCCAATGAACCCCTGTTGTCTCTTGGAACCACGAGTGGATCATCACCTTCTCCTTGCCCATCTCACGTCGTGCCATAGCACAATTTTCACTTTAAGAAATATTTCAGTTCATTTTTATGAAAAATGTTACTGAATAAAATAAAGAAGCAGACTTCGGTAAATCACGTTGCCTGTGGATTTCTTATCCCATAGCATAGTGGCGTACCTTTTGCTTGAGCAATACGGCCATTTTACTTTCGTGTCCTTAGTACACACAAACAATGCCGCTACAGCCCTAAATGCAGATAGTTTGCCATGTTAATTGGAATAAATTGTTAGAAATATCACATTTAATGCTTAGTAGTTTATAAAGGGGGGGGGGGAACGAATCGATATCACCAGATAATTCAAAACTCTAAAATTTTAATATCAATTTTATTTAACTATATCATGCAATGATAATTATATTACGCTACACCTCATTACATGATAATTTCTGAAATATCTCTGCTTTTTATTGCATCTCATTTTATGAAAATCTCGACCCTGACAATCGGACATTAATGCTGGAATTGGCCAGAAAACCACTACTGAGAAACACGAGATACCTGTGTGGGACGAGAGACACAAGAAGTGGCATCAGGCCCATGAAAATTTGCCAGTTGGATTTTTGGTCAGATGAGTCCAAATTTAAGATTTTTGTGTCCTGCCTTTGTGTCTCCATAAGATGCAGGAGGTGAACGGATGCTCTCTGCAAGTGTTGTGCCAAATATAAAGCATGGAGAAAGACGTGTGATGGTTCATGGCTGCTGATGACACTGTTGGCAATTTAGTTAGATTCTACAGCACACTTTAACCAGCATAGCTACCACAGAATACTGCAGTGACATGCAATCCTACCTGGTCTGTTCTTAAATGGGAAATCATTTGTTTTTTTTTTTCCACAGAATCCCGAGCTCACCTCCAGGTTGTGTAAGAGTTATCTATCAAAGGAGAGTAATGGTGTGCAGTGATCTGCAGCATATGACCTGCCCTCCACAGTCACCCAAGCTAAACCCAACTGACAACTGCTCAACATTTGTAGGAACTCCTTTAAGACTGCTGGGGAAGCATCTACAATGAATCCTAACGAACTTGCTTGAGAGAATGCCAAGAATTTGCAAAACTAACAGTAAAACTAGCACTAAAACGTGTTAGGCACATTACACGTAACATTAGAACATAAGCAAGAATAGCTCAATAAAAATAACAAGAATTTCTCCTGCTCTCCAAAAAGTGACTGATATCTTGTTGGACGGCGAGATGAAGACCGCTTGACTTCCCAAACCTCTCCTCAGGGGCACCTCAGCCATCCCAAGGGTTTGTAAGATTTCACCACAAGCTCACTTAATTCATTAATCAAATCAGTTATCAAGTCATTGAGGATTTGATTAGCCACACAAGGTGTGCTAGTGGATTAGTCAAAAATACATTGATGTGTTGGATGGTTACTCTCTGTTAGTAAAACAGGAGTAAAACAGAAAACCAAAGATAATTCCCTGTGCAGAATTATTTAGCAAATAATTATTACTCTTAAAATGTGCCAAAAAGCGCTAGTCAAATGGATGCCAGACAATTAAAATTGCCAGACTTTTCCAACTGTACAACAAAGTGTTTCGTGGCCAACAAGCTAAAGAAGATGGAAAAATCATGTAGAGAGAAGATGACAAAAACTAACTGCCAAAGATATGTGTCAAAATAAAGCTGCCTCAGTTAATATATGATATGATCAAATCAAGAACTTTACTGCTTCAGTGAAGAACAGGCTTGTGATGGTTTCATGATGAGCAGAAAGGCTGTAGCGGGCATTAAAGCAGAGCGTAATGATTCTCCAAATCCATGCCTCAGTTCAGACCTTTTATTTAGCCATGGTTTGGTTCACACCTATTTTGTTTCACGGAGAGGAGTGAATAAGAAAAAAAAAAAGGGGGGAAATATCTGGGTTTTATTAATCACCAACAAATTTTTCTTTCAGTACCACAACATTATATTGTGAATGTTTATATTGTGGTTTTGGTCTCAGTTCCAGAACCATCACATCACTAACCAGGTAAGTGTTCTGTGTAAGATGGCTGCTAGTTAGTTATTCCTTATATAGACTGAATAACTTTTTCTTCTGTTGATGATGAAGAGAAAAAAAATCCACTTAGTTGATAATTGTGATAATCAAGCATTTTTCTTTAGTTTTTGTTTGTGAGTTGCATTGTAGCATTTTCTCTCGAAATAAATTTACTTGGAGCAAAACAAAACTTCTGAATTCACATTTATAGGTGTGCTCAATTTTTGATAAAAAAAAATATCTCCAGGTATCATTCTTGCCTAATAATTTTGCACACGGCGTGTTAGTTAATATCCCAACCATCCTACATTAGCTGTAACAGCAACTGAAGTTAAATATATTTCTGATAATTTATGGCAAGTCACGCAGCTGTGAATATGACTAAACTGTTCTAGCAGTGCAGCTTGTCACTTTTAATGTGAAAATGACATTTGTGCCAGCCGATGTGGTGTCATTGTGTGCAGCCTTCTGTGTGGCACTACGTGAAAACAGCATTATGAGTCATTAGAAGTGACATGCGCATGCAGCTCACACACCTGTGCAGCAAGCTAGAACATGCAAATGAACAAAACTGCAGTCTTGTTCACGAGGTGATTTACAGTGAAACAAGTCTTCCCTTACAGAAAAAAAGACTTTCTTTTTCTTGCTTCATTACTGTTAGTATTTCCTTTTAAGTAATTAAAAAAACTCTGTCCTTTCAGTGAATGATATGGTCGATCAAATTTCCTTTCTGTTCTGTGTGTCGGCCCTCCCTGTATTGACCAGGTATTTCTGCTGTCTGTGCGTGAAGTCTGTCCCTCATTTGTTTCCCTCCATAAGCATGCAGTTGGATTACTTTTATATTTAAATTGCCCAAAATGTGTGTATGTGTCCTGTGATGGACTGGCATCCTGTACACTTGTACCCCAGCCTTGTGTCCTATGCTGATAGGCTTCAGGCAACCTTCGCCCCAGTAACCAATCAGAGGATGGATATATCTAACTTAAACTTCAATTAAAATGTTATTTATGCCCCATGAACATAATTAAAATTGATTGATGTCAAAGTATTTTCCTTTACCAAAGAAAGATGATATTCATAAATTTGAAGTAGATTTTTATTTTTTTGCCACTGCTGACTTTCAAAAGAGACAAATAAGGTATTTAAATGTCTTTATCACACATGGGCTTATTTAACTTTTCAATGTAATTGATAATAAGGAGTTAACTAGGTTATTTACAATTGATTCTGTGTTCAATGGTAAGAGCCAAAGAACAGTAATGTTAGGGGAGGCTGCTGGGACCCAAGACTATAGTATTATTATACTGCTATATTGTAATTATATCCATCCATCCATCCATTTTCCAAACCGCTAATCCTACTGGGTTGGGGGTCCGGAGCCTATCCCGGAAGCAATGGGCACGAGGCAGGGAACAACCCAGGATGGGGGGCCAGCCCATCGCAGGGCACAGTCACACCCCATTCACTCACACATGCACACCTATGGATTGTTATAATATTACTACATTATTTAAAAGATAAAATAAAATAAAAATGAGATTTTGATTTTCGCATAATTAAGATACTCATGTGACCGATTCCAATTTTGATAATTATTAAATAAAATAAAAACCTTTATAAAACATATTAAAATAGGAATTGGTTTATATTATTGCAGGAAAAAAAGCACTGCGAGAATAGCCAAAATCCTCCAAAGCCTTAAACATCCCCAAGAGAAGACACACAATCAGCTTCCTGAATTATGATAATTAATTATAATTCTCCATATTGCAGTCAGTCATTTTGTCTGAACATGACGGCAAGAATTTATACCGAACACACTCTTTAAAGGTTCATACTCTACATCAATTTGACCAAAAAATTAATCTGAATATGCATTATGACTTGCGATGTAAATGGAAAAATAATTTTCCTTTTTTAAATGACGGGCTGGCTGTGGTGGGTCAGTGGCCAACACCCGCGCCTCACACCCCCTAAGCAGAATGTTTGGCAGGTTTCCTTTGGCTGCACCAGTTTCCCACCACGGTCAAAGACACACGCACGTGTCGGCCTAGTATCCCATCCAGGGTGCACCCCAGACTTGTGCCCTTTGCTACTTGGGATAGGCTTCAGACCCCTCATGGCTTGACCAGGGTAAGTCGTTGGAAGAAGATTGGATGTTGGATGTTATAAAGTTCAAAAAGCCTGCTCGGGAGGTCACTCACCATAGTCACTGTCATAGAAAACGATAAACTTCTGCCACCGCAGCTCGTTCACCAGCCGCAGTATGACGTCGTTAAGGCGCACGGGTGGCCGAGCAGCCAGAGTGTAACGTTCCCCGTTGGGACTGGGGTTCAGCTGACAGGCGGTGCGCGGTGAGCCGTCACGGTTACGCTGCACGAACAGGTGCGGGATGTGCATGGCGTCGGTCAGCGACTGCAGCGCGTTGGCCGAGGCGCAGCCTGTGGATGTGACCAGTGCCAGGATGCCCTGGGTCATTAGTTCGCAAGCTACAATGGAAGAAAGGAAAAGAGAAAGGAATTAAAAATGTAGTAAAATACATTACTGATATCCTTTTGAATTGATTAGACACACGAGATGTGTTAGTGATTAAGTCAAAAAATACATTGATTAACCTGACACACTTTGACAGATGTCATGATTTTACACAAACTATCACAGTCAGGCCCGCCCTGCTCGTTCGCTCCTGGTGTCTCCCTCGAGTGTAGTTGCTAATCAGCCATGCCTGAAGCTTGTTAGTCGTACCACTTGTTCCTGTTCTCTTGTTAAGCAACCACAGCTGCCTTGTGTTTACTCCTCTGTTAACCTATAAGCATATTAGCGTTTCTGAGTCCTGTGCTTCTTGTTCAGTCATTGTTCCCAGTCTGCGTTGCTCTCCTGCCTGTTTCCCAACAATAAACACCCCTGCGGGGCGGGGGGTTACCCTACCACCAGCCTGCATTTGGGTCGTCCTTCTCCTTCTGCTACGTGGCACAAACAGAAAGATCATTCAAGTATCATTTTGAATGCCAAAGACTTTTGCACAGTGCTACATACTGAGTAAATACAGAGAAAATTATGATAAATATATTATTCTGGAAACAACTTCATGGGCAGTGTCCAGCATTTCATAACTCCTATAGAAGCAGTAGATGACATCATTGTGTTTGATTTTAATCATCCATCCATCCATCCATTTTCCCAACCGCTTATCCTACTGGGTCACGAGGGGTCCGGAGCCTATCCCGGAAGCAATGGGCACGAGGCAGGGAACAACCAAGGATGGGGGGCCAGCCCTTCGCAGGGCACACTCACACACCATACACTCACACTTACACACCTATGGGCAATTTAGTAACTCCAATAGCCTCAGCATGTTTTTGGACTGTGGGGGGAAACCGGAGTACCCAGAGGAAACCCCACGACAACATGGGGAGAACATGCAAAATCCACACACATGAGACTCGAACCCGGGTCCCAGAGGTGTGAGGCAACAGTGCTAACCACTGCACCACCTGATTTTAATCATACTTTCAATAAAAATTGCCAGATTGTGAAAATAACCTAATACCCAGAAAGCACATTAAAAGTTGTCTTTTCTATGTATGTTATTTAAATTGTATTTTTTTGCCTTTGTTATTATCAGTACATTTCTTTATACATTGTACATTTAGCACTGAAATGACTTAATCTAATACTTTGGTTTCATTTATTTCAACTAATTGCTTTTCTTCAGCTGTACAATATCATGGTAATGCTTCCAGTTACTCCAGTAACATGGAAACAATTTATTTGAAAAGACTGAAACAAAAACTTCTACAGGAATAGTGCTACAATCATCAATAGTTCTATATTAAGAATATTATTAATCTCTCTTGAAATACAAATTGGTTTTTATTCTATTACTATAATTAGTATTTTTATAATCTCCTATTTTTTATGAAGAAGAATGGTTTCTTTTTCCTGAAGTAATCATTGTAGCAAGTACTTTATTATTTGGTATTTATGTATTTACTTGAAGACAGCAGCATGTTTCCTGCACATGATATGATTTTCAGAGTATTCAGTTTTCAGGAAAATTCAAACGAAACAATGTCTGAGCCAGACCAGCAATCAGTCCAGTGATTTGGATTTGAACTTAAAGTAACACTAACACTGAAATGTGAAAAATGTCAAAAGAAATACAACACACAGTTGAACAATTTTTGCCTTCACATTAGATGCAAAATAGGTTCCAACAGGATTCAGGAGAATGGAAAGTTAAAGGAAATACAGTAAAGGCATTGAAATCTAGCTTTGCTACTTTGTATCCTGTGCATGTGTGTGTGTGTGAGGGGTCCCTATTCATTAGAATGGAAGGGATACTGTAGCTAATGTGGAATTAATCTATGCTGAATGTGAAGGGCTGCATACAACTACTGCACACAACGTGCTGGATTCTCTCAGTGGCAGCTGACATGGCATCTTGCTCATGTAAAATACAATAATCACAGAATGTTGTGATGAGCAAAGGCAATTCTAAGTGAATATCCATCTTCAGCACATCACTAATTCACCTCACTGAACCTGAAGGTGCGGCCATGAGATAGCTGAGTCAGTAAAGAGAGATCTAACACTGCATGCATAAAACGCAGTGAGTACAGAAGATGTAAAGTACATATGAATTCAATGAAGAAATTAGGGAAATGGTGTGGTACAGGTATAAGCACACACTGCATAGTCAGTATTTTGCATGCAAATATATACAAATTTATATAAAAAGACAAATGCTCAATCAAATGAGAGGCAATTGTCACTTTTTTCTATGTCTAAGCTGAAAAAAGATCATTTTTAATAGTGTGTCTTATATTGTACTTAGTGGGGGCAGAGAGCTACAGTGGTTAGCACTGTCGCCTCACAACTCTGGAAATAGAGTTTGATTCTCTGCCCAGACTCCATAAGTGTAGAGTTTGCATCTTCTCCCTGTGTCATTGTGACCCCCACCCCTCTGGGGCCTCTGGTCCCACCCCCACAGTCCAACAACATGATAACGTGAATTGGAGCTGCCAAATTGTCCATAGGTGTGCATGTGTGAATGAATGGTGTGTGTGCCCTGCAATAGTGTGTGTGTGTGTGTGTGTGCCCTGCGCCCCACCCTGCGTTATTCCCTGCCTTGTGCCTGTAGCTTCCAGGGTAAGCTCACACTCCTGTGACCCTACACAGAATTAACAGTCTAGATGTATATATAATCTGAGTAAAAAGGATAATTAATGATGTGTGTTTATTTTCTACACTTCCTTTTTCCTCAAATCACATGATAAGGTAAAGAATAATCTGCTTTTTCTTCTAGCCCTTAACTGAAAACATAAAAACACATCTTTATAGAATATTACTAAATGTAACACAACTACAGTTCGGATTAAAAATGCATTGCTATTAAGGCATCAAGGCAATTAGATTGTATAAAAATAAATGATTATATTGTAAATGAAAGATTATATAAAAACACATCTAGATTAACAGTTTTCCAAACAAATTATAAAAGTAAAAAAAAAATTGAATGAAATTAAATTTGGTGGCCTCATTTATGAAAAAGGAAACAAGGGCCACTTGTAGTTTCCTCTGAGGCATCTCTTATCTCTTCCACATTTCCGGAATGGGATCAAGAGCTGTGCTCCGCTAACTCAATCAACCTCGCCCTGCCTTTGCTAGCTGTAGGTTGTCAGTTCTTAAAAAACTACCATATGATTGGCTGCAATTGCTTCAGTTTCTGTGATGTGATAGGCTGATGCGGTATGTTCCTTATGGAGAGTTTATTAAAGTTTCTCATTTTCTTTTCATTTAAATTTAATATGACGATACATCAATATGTCGTTTCTATCACCCAGCCCTAACTCCTTGGCAAATTTCACTAACTGGGGAATTTTCCCGGGCGGCGATTGGGTCTGCATCCGTGCAGCAGCCCATCACAGACCGAACCACATTCTCTGGGTGCAGTTCCACAGTCCACAAGGGCTGCTTGCTGTCTGCTACCTGGCCGCAGACGAGCGGCTGAGAAACAACAAAATGGAAAAGTAGGATTTTACAGAAACAGAAAAGCAGCGGAAAAGCCAGTGAACAACAAGAGGGGTGGAGGTACGGCTCATATAACTAATAACCTACAGTATTATTACTGACTGTAATCATTTGGAAAATGATACAAGAAAATTATTCTAATTTATTCTTGTCTGTATTTATTATAATGCAATCATTCTATTTCTCTTTTTTATCTTAGGTAAGATGACCCAATATTTCAATTAAACAATTAAAAGACATAGCTACTAATTAAATTACAAAACAGAGGACAAAATATTGGCAAGGACACTTACTGTACATGGAGTTCAATATTAAAATAATTTAAAAATTCCAGTTACATGTCCTTCGGTTTTTAGCCTGTTGAACATATCGTAATATAGCACTGCCACCTTTGTCGGTTACCGTGACCTTTTTAACTGTGTTAAAATGCACGTTCAATGCGCTCCTTATATTACTCGAATCCAAAGTATTCAGAGTCTGTTAACTGGCTATTTGCAGTCACCATAAAATCATAAGTTAAAGAGAAATGTTTCACGTCATGTTCTTCCAATTACTACATGGGATTCTGTGGTACTCTGATTTCCCCCAAAGCACAGGGTTAGGGTACAGAATAGTGGTGTTCATAAATCGCCAATAATGTCTGTCTGAGTGTTTAATCATATACCCTATGCTAGACTGGCACCCCATTCAAGGTGTCCCTTTTCCCATGCTCTCTACTTGCTTCAGTCTGTTCCAGACGTACCTCAACCTTGCGCTGGATGAAAGATTACAGTATAAGGACAGATATTCATGTTCATAAGTAAAACGTATCCTTTCAAAGCTTTTAAGCCACAGCAACAAAACATAAAACTGACAAATGGTCACATCAGTGTCTCAGACGTTATATCCTGGTGCCAATGAACCTTAGCATCTAATAGGAAATTCAAAATATATTTATAAAAGCAGCTATTGCTGCCAAAAGATCTCTCTACAAGAAATAAAATATAAATGCTAAGTGGCTTTAAATGCATTAAACACGGTTAAAAAACAGCATATATACAGTTAATGGTTACAATCACAAAACTACTGAAACATTGTTTAATTAATTTCATTGAATAACACAATAGGAAGCCTTTAATGACGATGGTTACCTGGTAATTTTTAAAAAAAATCTGCATGTTCTTTCAGAACTTAAGTGCAGTCATTGGATGGAAATTGTAGACCACTATTATAGTGTAGACTAATAGTGTAGACCACAAGTATGCATTTATTGGATGCATACTAGCATTTCTGCATTTCTGTTTTTGAATTAGTCCATCCATCCATTATCTTCCGCTGTATCCGGGGTCGGGTCGCGGGGGCAGCAGTCTCAGCAGGGAGGCCCAGGCCT
>JAODJX010000065.1:9416370-9429618 GCA_026776945.1 Isichthys henryi | reverse complement strand
TCTGGGCCTCCCTGCTGAGGCTACTGCCCCCGCGACCCGATCCCGGACCAAGCGGCAGATGATGGATGGATGGATAATTCAACACCATTGCTTTTAGGATGGAATCCCAAATAATTGATGTAAGAGTGAACACCCTGGATAAGTAAAAACTGAAAAAAGCAGGCAGACCCTATAAACATAATTGTGCACAAAGCATCCAGCCAGCTTCCTTTCCTTTATCCTCATCTTTCAAGCACATCCATTAGAAATATATAAAATGCTACTGTTCTTTATTGAATGAGTAAAACAAATTATAACTCCCTCCATAACCAAAAAAGCTGAATGGACCTGGGAGACGTTACAAACTATCTGCTTCTCTCTCTCTCTCTCTCTCTCTCTCTCAATATATATATATATATGATGCGGCTTTCTTTAAGACTTTCATAAAGACTGTCGTCAGTCCAGCAAACATCCTGTTCAATAGCATCCCTTGGTGGCACTAGCTATGACATAAATTAGCACTAGATGCCTGTAAACACACAATTACCACACACATTATCTAAAGGAGAACAGCGTATGCGTTTACCAGATCATTCCAAATTCAGGGATATGAAGGACATTATTTTCATTGCTCTGTCATCAGAATTAGGCTAAAATTTCAGAATTCCTTTTATTCAAAAGGAGACACACTACTGCATAATAATGTTTACTATACTTCATTATTACTGCATTTAATGTTGATAATGTCTTACTGTGTGTAATTTCCCAAATGTCATATGTAAGTACAGGAAAATTATGTTATATATGGGATCTGTGAATGGTTCACTTTTATCTGCGGTTTCAGCCATCTGCGGTAGGTCTTGGTACGTATCACAATGATGGAACCACTGTATCTGACCAAGAATTGGCAGAGAAGAATAAAACAAAGAACCCATTTCAGAACATGGAGAAACAACTGAGAAGGGCGTGTCAGGAACACAAAGGAACACAAAGGAACACAAAGCTAGGTCTTAGACTGAAATATCTAAGATCAAACGTGTAAGTTTACGTTCTGTTATGATGAAATTTACCAAGGACTGATGTAAACAAATTCCCATTGAATCTATAATGACAAATAATCATTCCAAATGATAATATTTTTTTGGACTACAGGAGGAACATGGGGAGAACATGCAAACTCCACACGCAGCCGCACCCAAACATGTGCAGTAGGGCTTGGGGTCACACCCCGAACCCTGGAGGTTAAATCGCCCACTTAGCCACCATGGTCTTTCCATGGGAGAAATACTGCTGCGCTGAGCAGGCAAACCATGAGACAAGGACACATTTTACACAGGATAATGCTCTTTAAGTCGCTCTGCTAGCACAGCTAGACTGCAGAATAGGGGAAATGCTCACAGGTGTAAGGACAGTAGCTATTTTTATTACAGGGACACACTGATCATTAAGGGGGGAAAACACAAGGCAAGAAAGAGATAAACCAACATAAACCAGAACTAACTGAACTAAAATAGGAAAAGACACAGTAACTAGGCGCATTATCCAGATTAGAATGGAATAAGCCAGGCTGACATCACCAAGCTGTGTTACAGTCAACATTAGAATGTACTGTAGGACTGAAGAATGCAGTTAACCGGTATTAATAATATCCACTGCCTTTTTTCCTGCCTGTTTTGAAAGAGTAAAACATTGCATTTCCCTGCATGTAAATGTCCCTGCCTTGCACCTGTAGCCTCTAAGATAGGTTACGGACTCCCCGCGACCCTGAATATGGCAACTGGTTTCAGGAAATGGATGGATGGATGGATGAGATGTGGCCTTTAATTTAAACTATTCATAACAGACATACCTAGACTAGAATCATAACTGGAATGATTTACCTGTAACATGCTTTCTTATGGGGCGGCACAGAGGGTAGCACAGCTTCTTGAGACCTCGGGTGTTCAGCAGTCAGCTGTGTCCCTGTGCTTGCAGTTTGAACGTTATCCCTGAGTTTTGTGGGTTTGTTCACACAGTCCAAAAATATGTGGTTAAGCAAACTAAATGATGCACCTTGTGTGTGTCTTACAACAGACAGGAGTTTCCCTTTCTTTGTTCCATGGGATGGGATACAAGCGGTTGGAAGATGGATGGATGTTTACTTTGTATTTCTAGCTCTGCAAAGTGTCCCAGTGCACAAGAAGATCATGTTCCACTGCCCCTGATGATTACAGACCAGTGGCCTTGCAATCCTGCATAATGAAAATATTTAAGAGACTGGTTCTTCACTACCTAAGGCATCTCATGTAGGTCCTCCTAGTCCTACTACCATTTGCATACCAGACAGACAGAGGCAGGGGGCCGGATAGCAGGGGGCACCGGGGGACATGACTCCCACAATCACATAGAGGTTGTCCCTCAACTTTTGAGCAGAAAAATATAAAAATTTGACAAGTAGCTTACCTAAATATGGTTGGATATCTAAATGCTTCAATTCATCAAACAGTGTCAACCTTCAAAAACTGCTCACAGCATGTGGTTGCTCACTTACACGTCCATGCATTCCTGTGGTTGCACACATGCATTCCAACTGACACCCTTTCCATCCATTTGTAGGTAGAAAGTGTAAATTACACGCATTCCTAATAGGTAGAAATAGTAAAGTACATGCATTCCTAGTAGTCTACACATAGCTTCAGAATTTTCCACTTCCATGATGCCCAACTGATTTAACAAAAATTAAGTAACTCAAACACTGAAATGCTTAGTTCCTACAACATTTTATTCAAAAATATCTATACTTGCTGCATTTTTTTTGACCCTGCACATTCTGCCTGTATTCTGCCGTAGGGGTTTTGGCTCCTGAGCAAGTTGAGAAGTGAGCTGCCTTAAACTGTGCCGGATGCAGTTTTAGTCCCATGGACCAAAGCGATAAGCAATAGGGAAAAAAGCAACCCGGAACAAAACAAAGATCCATCACACCATTCTTTTTACTAGCAAGCAATGCAAGGAGATTTAAATTCTATACAAAGGTAAACTGGGATACTTGGATCTTTCACACTTTATATCTTTACACCTCGGTGGTTTATTCACCCCTGCTCAGTTCTTGAACTTTCAATAATAATTTTACGTTTAATATTTATAATAATAGGATCATATTTATTTTTTAATGGGATAATATTTTTAAAATGAGAAAGTACAATTTCAGAAATTGTCCAAGTTTACCAACATCCACCCCTATGCCAATCCTATGTTCAATGCAACTGTCAACATAAATTTTCAAATTATCTCAGCATCACCATGATGTTTGCATCAGTGACAGCTTATACTGACATGAAAACAAAGAGCATGTACAGTATACAGGAAAAGGGCAAGAGGAGGGTGGTTTTCTTGAGGAGATTAAAGTGTTTCATTGTGTGCAGAAAACTTCTGCGCGGGTCTTACTGTTCCATCATTGACAGTGTCATGTTCTGTGTGGTTGCTTGGCTCATGATCTAGCGTAAGGGTTGCCAACCTGTAAGACTTTTCTGAACAGAAAAGTGGAGGAGGAGTTACCCTTAGTCTAGGCATATGGTTCTTCTTTGGGGGCGTGGTGCAGTTCTGTGGGTTAAGACTCTGTTCCTGTCGTCAGAAGGTTATGGAATCATGCCTACGTTGAGCCCTTGAGCAAGACCCTTAACCCCTATAATTCCAGGGGTGCTGAATGCTGGCAGACGCTGCACCTTGACCCCAAATACAGCTGTCATCTATATGTATGGCTGTGTGTGTCAGGGAGAGCAAGACGGTATGTGAACATTTCACAACGCTGCCATGGGAATGAAGGTAAAGTATCACTGATGCTGTCTGCTGGGGGATAAAATCAATGTGGTGGAAGCTGGTAGCTTATGGAGGAAAACTAACTGTCACAGGACCCTGCACTCCTTCGACGTGATGCTACATTCATCCAATGTGTCTGTTTTCCACCCAGCTTAAAGGAAATTAACCCAACTGACCCATCACTGTACTGCTTCACCTGTAATAAATTCTGTACCTTCCACCACACTTGTACCATCTGCACAGTATTGAACATAATCGCCCCCCCCCTGCCCCCCAGGGATCAGCAAAGTTCTGTCTTGTCTTATCTTGTCTTATATCATCTTGTCTTATCTTGATGCCCAGTAAAACAGTGTGATATGCACCATGCCGTAATGTTCTCACACTATAGGCACTGTCATGTCAAGAACCCTTTCTCACCATTTCTCATCTATTTATTAGGAAAACGCAACAGTTTTGGAGCTCTCGAGATTAGTTTCTATCAGGGGTGTCGTTAGGCCTACTGTAGAGGGGCTTTTTAAAATGTTTTGTACCCCCCTCCCCCAAATAAATGCATATTTATTGGCATAAGTCACGAATAGTTGACAATTAGCCCAATAAATACTTTAATATCGTATATATTTCCTGTTTGAATTGTTTATACCCTGCAGTTCTGTCGGGTACATCAAACGTTCTTTGTCATAGATATACACCACATGCACTACTCAGAAATCAACAGAGCATATATACTGTAGAGAGCAGGAAACAATTCTTTTTTTGTAGAATGTAGGTGGTAAATGTAAAGATTTAACTAGACCTAATTCATTCATGAAATTTCTAGCAATTTCTAGAGTCAATTCTCGAGTCATTTGCCCTCAAGTCTAAGTCTTTGCTTCATTTTTGCTTTCAAGTCACAAGGCATCAAATTTGTGACTCGAGTCCAAGTCAAGTTGTGAGTCAGGAAACTTGAGTCCCTACCTATTTCAGTTGTATTTCAAGTCTTCTTGAGTCACAGGGTCCAAGTCAGGTGCAAGTCTCAAGTATTTGCCTTCAAGCCCAAGTTGAGTCCAAGTCTTTCCATGGGTTTTGCAGAGTCGAGTCACAAATCAATGACTCGAGTCCCCACCCCTGGTATTCAGAGGCTTCCACACATTTTCCACTGTACTTTGTCTAGGAACCACAGCAAATACTGCAAACTATCAAACACCCTTATTCTGTAGTTCCATGTGATTGAAAATTCAGCATGAGAATACCTGGTAAGTTGCAAGATTTGCATGAAGTGATGTCATACATGTAATGGAGAAATAAGTCCCACGCGTTACTTTTCAAATATTGTTAAATGCTTCGGTAAAATAAAAAAACGGATAAATAAACTTCCTTCTTGTTTAAGCTGCATAATTTTCCAGAACACCAGTGCTATAGTTACCTTTCCAAGTTTGCCCTCTATACACTTTGGACTCGCTTTTGCGTCAGTCTACCGGGTCTCCACACAACAGATGTCAGATCTGTTAGTCTAATGATTGCCGCTTGCGCTGTGACAGGCCATAGTTAAGGCTGTTCTAAACCTAGACAAATGACTCCAACTGAAAGCATCCTTCAAGCAGTAAGAATGCCTTCAAAAGCTGCGTTTTATGCAGATATTTTAAATGCACATATGTGTACTATACACTGAAGCTATTTCCTGGCAGTGAGCGATCCAGTCAAAAACAAATGCAATTTCAGGCAGCAACAAGGCTGATTCATGATCAGAACCTATTTACTATCCTTCTGTGTATATACTAAGAAGATTTATGATTCAATGTTTGCCAGCTTGAGAATATTTCCCCAAACACTCATTTCAAGGGAGGGATCATTACACAGAAGAATCAAAGCTCAGAGGACTTTGCACCAAAAGCCAATGGCACATTCTCTACGGGCCTCATTCATATAAACAGCACAGCCCTCTGTGGCTTTAGTTTAAAGTCATTAACACAATCCCAGAGATCAGTGCTTAAATGACCCCATGAGCTTGCTGACGCTTGTAAGAGGGATGAGTTCCTTTGATCGCTTTTGACTATGGAGGCACAGAAGTGTCTACCACTGGAACTCTACTGAGATTGCTTGAATCGGTGAAACCATCACTCACAATAATGACAAAGGGACTTGCAGCACTAGCGAATCAGCAAAACAATCATTTCGGCGTTAGCTACACGCATTGTGAGGAATCGGGAAAAAGAATTTATGCAAGATTTAACATTGGTTTTCACACCTGGGTTGACACAGCCAGCAACAGCAAGGAACCAGAAGCATAAAATAAAATGAGAACAAAATTTGACACATTAAAAACAATAAACATGGTAAATTAACTGTAACGGAATACCTGCAAGCTGTGAAAATGTGTGCGTAAAATGTCAGGAAGGAAAGCTGTGTGGTGCATAGCTCAGGATCTGTGGCCGAGTCTAAAAGACGGTAGTTGTACATGTCGAGGGTACGCGAGCCCTTAACCCCGGCTGTGAGAGTCCACTTGTCCAAGGTATGAGATTCAAGCTGACCCTTTTCCCTCACCACAAGCTATTCTCACTCGTCAGACATATTGGACAAAAAAAAGATTGGAAAAAGCAGCAATATTTGGATATGGTAACACAGGTTTCATCCATCTATCCATCCATCCATTTTCCAATCTGCTTATCCTTCTGGGTCGCGGGGGGTCTGTAGACTCACAAGTTTAATTTCTTGGAAAAAAACAATAAGATGATCAGCAAAATTGCTGAAGGGGATGTTTTAATCTGACATAAGCTAGTAAGTACAATATAATCAGTGAAAACATCCCCTGTGATTTTAATTATAAATTAATATTACAATATAATTAGAATAGCAATTCATTTGAAATCATAATGCGCAAATAATGAGTTGACAGCATGGTAAGGTCCACTTGCCAGACTTTCACCGACTTTCCTTTTATATCCTCCTATTTTAATACTCCTGCTATATCCTATTTCCACTACATCTCCCCGGTCCGGTGTATTTCAGAGGCATTAAATCTTTCTCCACACTTCCCCCGGTGCAGACATGCTGTGCACGCATCTTGAGAGGAGACGACACTCGTCCTATTTCGATTCAGTCATCCTGGTTACATTCATGCAGTAGTGAGTAATTTGCCCAGGAACCTGCATGCTGGATATGTTGAATATTTTCTTGAAAGGAGCAACTCTATTGTTTGGAAATGCGCAGTATGCTTTGAATTTTGTTTGTATTTCTACGTTACACCATTTACTGTAAAAGCATAGGATATAGAATACTCCTGCTTATACTTTCACTATAATTTGTTCTAAATTCTGTTTTCTCAGATAATTATGTACAACCACACATACATTCCAAGTCCTGAATGTGGAAAAAAACAGAACATATTCTCAACCGAAAGATATTGACTTCACATGACTGAAAATAGAAAAAGACCATTGAAAAAAACCAATGGTGACCAGGTGCCACTTCTGTTATGTATAATACTGTTTAGTGTCTAGGGATGGCATTGCTGAATATGGCAAGATTTTCTTTGCAAGAGATAATAAAACCATTCCAGCATTGACTAGTGATAAGGAGCAGCTGAACTATATAATAATATAAGAAGAATAAAAGTTTAAGCAGAAAGCCTGTATAGCTTGGTGATATGGTGAAGCTGAGTTATATAATTGTATAAGCAGAATAAAAGTTTAAGCAGAAAGCCTGTATAGCTTAGTGAACATATATCCCTAAAAGTAGGTAGATGAGATGTAAAAATGGATCTTTATTGTGAAATGAACGTAAACTTAATTTTTTCTGGAACTCCAATATATATATATATATATATATAATAATTCATATTAAGTCACCTCACCGCAAAGACATTATGATCTCGCGTAATGGGGGTCAGCTCTGGAGTTATTGTCGAAGAGAAATAACAGCACAGCAAAATTTCGAGAGGCTGGGGAAGAGGAACGGGAAGAATGAAGCACCTTGCTGAGCTGAATGACAGCCCCCCACCCCTCCGCCTACTCTGCACACCGCACTCTCACTCTCACAGTGTTTTGATATTAGGAACAGTACGGTGTGGCCACAGTTCACTACACCGTTGATGTGAGCAGGAAGCAGAGGATGCTTAATTACTGCACTACACAGGAGAGGTTAGTTTCCTACAGCATAAGCGGTTAGTTTTTTTTTATCATTTTAATTCTCTTACACTCTATTGAATGAGGTCTAGGCTGTTACTGGTTAGTTTCAGCTTACAGCCAAAAATTCAGCTGGGGCTTGTTTATAATAATAATAACAACAACAATAATAATAATATTGTAAAAACAATAAACACAATGCACTTCAATTAAAATCAGTCATTTTAAGGTTTGCTTCATTGAAATGAACATCATAAAAGTTCTGTTGGTATGGGAGTTATCGCTGGCAGAGATGTGGTGGTTCTCACCAAAAAAACGATAAAACTTGTCATTCTTAACAATCTAACGCAGGAGTGTCAGAGAATCTAATGCAAAAGTTAGGAGCAAAGAGGTCCACCGCAGAGACACTAAGAGAATCACGCCATATCAGACAACTTTGGCCAAACACAGGCCCTGCTGATACTGCGGAGACCTCTACAAGAAGGGAAATCCATCATTTATTCGCATTGCACCAGTAGCAAACTCAAGGTATAGATAACAGTGGTAATTTGTTGCGACTGTTTGTATTAAAATACATGAGAGTGTCCCCCTAGGACTTAATATCCCTGATCCAATGCAGAGAATACCGCCAATCTCACCCTATACCATACCTTCAAACATATTGGAAGTGTATATTTTCATTTTGGTTTGTCCTATTTTTATATAATATAATGAATATTAATACGATGAATATTTCAAGAGTTCAGCAATTCGTGTCTCCAACATCAGACAATATGTTTTATATCTAGGGGACACATTTTCTCCTTTTCCCATATTGTAAGAAAACTGGGTAATTATATTCTACATGTAATTAGGTGCTAATACCTTAATTTGCTCCTTTGATAATGTTACTTCTTATTACATTTGATATCTATCTTCGGTTAGTCTGACAATGTGCTTCATCCGAAATGCTACTTAAGAATACAAAGATTACAAAACAAGCAGAAGAATATGGATCATTTTAATCTTAAACTGAATTCATAATTTAACTAGAAGGGCAACATTTTAGCCACCTTTGCAAGACTGTAGCTTGCAGTATGACTAAGTTTCATTGAGGGGGATATTTACAGAGAAAATTAAGACTTATGAAATGAATGCTGTATTGTGGTTTGTGTTTTCAAAGCGACTGTTTAACAAACTAAGTACATCTGCTAGAGTAATTAAAAAGGGCAAATACTTCCTGATTATGAATAAGCAAGCTTTCAGTGAAGCCAAAACGTCTCCTAATTAATCAAATGACACAGATGACGGATCTTCAGGTGTTGTTGATATGACAACACTATCCAGCACACTCTGAAAGTAAACACAATTAAATACTTTATAAGAAAATTTTAAACTGTTATCAAAACAGATATATATATATATATATATATATATATATAATAACAATAATTATAAAAAATGGGATAAAAATACAGTTTATAGGTGCCTAGCAATTAGAGATCGGACATACTGTATTTGTTTTAGTGCCTGACCTTACTTCACATTTCTGTGATCTCTCTAACCGGTGACAGAGTGTTCACTTGATCATCCTTCATGCCATTTGAGCATAGGCTGCCCCAGCAAACATCAGGGCCCCGTCCTGCCGCAGGAGAAATGGAACTGCTAGTTAAATCAGGAACACCTGAGGGTCCATTCCGATGTAAGCTCGGACCTCCAGATAAATTAATCCTAACATGCCCTAAAGCCTGCAATAGCTTGTCTCGGTAGTCGCGATGTTGTGCAAGGCCTTTGTATTACACATCACTTATTACCTGTTTAACACATCACTCCCACAGAGCAAGGCAATTCTGTAGTCTTATTTGAATGACTGAGATACAGGTTTTGTCAACCATGAAAAAAACAATTCATGTGGTTGGTTTAATATTTCACTGTCATTAATGTTCTTGCACACGCTCTAAAAGTATGATACAAAGAAATGAAAACTAACTAAATTAATAAATTGTATTTTTTTTTGCAAATAAATGTATTATCCATTTCCAGTATCTGGTTGTCTCATCCAATTTAACTTGAAATAAATATTTTATTCATGGTCTATGAAGTGTAGCACAGGGTACTTGATGCACATGATACCCTATGAGGCACTTGCAGCTCAGTAGCATACTTGCTATGTCAGGTTTGGTCATCGAAGGAGAAAAAGACTATATTCAGAAATGGACTATATTCAGTGGAGGGAACTGGCTCTACAAATATGCAAGTGACCTGAACCACCACTGCATGACTTCCAATGTCATGGTAGAGAGAACAGAAACATATGAAGTAAATTGAACATACACTGTATTACTAGAATAAATTCTCCAAGCTCACTAACAACCAGATATAAATTATATATAATACCTGCTATTCCTCCACACTTCCTCCCAGAACCTCTATATAATCTACTAGAACAATTAAGCCTTATTTCTCAGAGACTAAATGTTGATAGAGAAGATTAGTTCTGGAAAATTAATTATCTCTTAATTCAGCTAAGAAACCTTCAGCAGTGTTTTGACACACTGATATGTGCATAGCAGAAAATTAACAATTTTTTTTATCATTTTCCGGAAAATTCGAACGCAGAGTTTTAAATTCTTCTCCTTTCCCTTCAAATTCTCCACACCAGTCCAATGTGAGTAGAATTTACTTAATACTTTGGAGTCTTGACAGCCTGTGCATGCATCTGGGATAAGTGTTTTGGGTCAGGAGTTCAAAGATAATGTTGTCAAGAGCAAAACAAACACCAATTTCTCAGAGTACCACTGTATTACAAAAAAGAGCAATTTCCTTTAACAGCACAGGCAAATTACTAATATTTTTATTACTGTCAAATGAATTTTATGCTTCATTTTTATTTCTATTGTTGTAAGTTATATACCTTCAGTATGGTTTTTCCTATTCAGAAGTATAAAAAACTACAGTAGTAAACCAAGAGTAGAATTAAAATTTTAATATTAGTATGCAAAGTTACAACTAAGTATATTAAGGCCCTGAAATGCTGAAAATAAACGGCTGCAGAGGAAAGTTTATTTCCAAGATTTCAAAGAAGTTTTAGAGATATTTGCAAATATGGTTATATAAGACATTCTTTATAATGTTTATTTAAGACAAGAATTAATAATTACCCTGTTTAAACTGCCTGCCTACCTATGCACCTACCAACCAAAGTTTTTTTTTTTTTTTTTAATGGAAATGAATTATACACTTTGATGAGCAAAAATAGAAATAAATCCTTTTGCCAAAAATTAGAGGGTGTGATTACGTCCATAACAGTGAATACAGATTTAACAGTAATCATTCCACAAATAAACCCCAAGACATTGTATTCACTGACATAATCTCACAATAATCTGTCATTGTTGTGGCAAAACAACTTATCAATCACACCCTGCAAACTTTTTTTTCCCGGAACACTGATAATGAAGTTGCTGAAGTATCTACACACCCAGAAGGTTTCTGAAACACTCTGTCACTACTGCACTTTCCTGATAAGCACTCCAATGCTACTGAGTGACGTCATGCATCATTTTAGCAGAGTAGTTGAGGAAAAAAAAATACAAGGCTAAGTCATATCACGTCATAATGCTTGTTTTTCTGTTCTTTTTTTTTTTTAAAAAAACCCAGAATTGTTCTTCCTTCTTTTTGCGTAGGCCCTCGTACCTCTTTCTTACTCAGAGTGCGATCTCTGGCAAACACTCAAATATTTCTCTGCCAAGTGAAGTGAATAGGATAAAAATTGGCACTTTCAAGGTTGAGGCTAAGGAACACAGTAGAGTGCTGGTGAAAGGGGACAGAATGCTCTTGCTGAAGAAGTTCAAGTATCTTTGGGGTGAAGGGGGGATGCAATGGTACAGTTATTATGATAAAGTGCAAGTGCAGTTCAACAGTAAGGCTACTGATTTACAGGCCAACCTGTACACATCCTTACCGGTGGATATCAGCTTTTGGAAGAGACTAAATATAAACGAAAAAGTTTTCGATGGATGCAACCAGGGCACTTTCTGAGAACTTCAGCTGTTCAGCAGCTCTAAGAAAATAATGGCTACGATCCATTGAGAGGAGAGCTAGTTGGTCTGGTTGAGACACAAAATAAGAATATAATCCCCTTGATGGTTTTTAGAAGACCAAGAGAACAACCTATTACCTGCTTATGGAAGTTCTTCTTTGACCAGATCTGGGATCACCTTGAGACAAAAAAGGTAAGGAAGTCAAGGTCTGCCCGTAACCAGCAGATATATAATATTTCTCATATTACCCATTTAGGTTCATTTACTAAAGCTAATTTATGTTTCGGTGGTCCTTTAAACAGTTTTTAATTATTTGATAAACACGCCCACGTAACACCTGGTTGTGGCACATAGACAGGCATTTTTGTAGGGTGGGACTGGATCGCGTGTCGTCCGAGAGGGCCACCAACCTGCATCCCGAAGTGTTTCGTCATGCGGTGGGTGCGGTGACGTGCTGGACCTGTGCCTGCTCCCCAACTTGACTTGACCTGACCTGACCCATCCAAGCATCCTAAAACCTCAACATTTTCTATGGATGGGGCAACCTACACCCCCACACCGAATATACCAAGTTCCTCAAAACCACTTTTGATATTCTAAGAATGAAAAACTGGTACCATTCCTGGAGACAGAAATAAGGCAGTAAAATCATCGTAACGTTGTTTCTGTGGCAACACCGTTTATGCCGTCTCTCCCCCTCACCACCTGTCTCAGCCTCTGATACGGCCCAATGATCCTCTAGTACGATTTGCTGGGGTGGTTAGTACAGAATGTGCTGCCGTTATGAACTAAGACGCTTCATGCCACATAGCATATAGCTCACTCTCACATTGCATCAATGCGGCAGTCAGTTTTTAACAATAGGAGGTTGGCTGTTGAGATTAGACCAGATCATACAACAACCATGTGCCAGCATATAATCCCACTTTTGTGCACGATATAAGCATATTTGTTGCGCCGTCCAACCCAAAGCTAAATTTTGTTTGTTTTTCACCCCAAATTTTTTACTGCAGCTTTTTCTAACTAGGAGCACTTTTCAATGTAGAGCAGAAAGAAACATAATATACACAAGTGATCCTTATCTTCTTCAGTGGATAAACAAACTACATACATAATAGATTCTGTGGATGTCCATCCATCCCACCATCCTTGCATCTGTCACTCTGACATCCATCCATCCATTCATTTACCAAACCGCTTATCCTTACTGGGTCACAGGAGGTCCGGAGCCTATCCCGGAAGCAATGGGCACGAGGCAGGGAACAACCCAGGACGGGGAGGCCAGCCCATCGCAGGGCACACTCACACACCATTCACTCACACATGCACACCTACGGGCAATTTAGCAACTC
>JAODJX010000065.1:9393047-9416270 GCA_026776945.1 Isichthys henryi | reverse complement strand
CAGGCGGAGACTCGAACCCGGGTCCCAGAGGTGTGAGGCAACAGTGCTAACCACTGCACCACCATGCCGCCCCCCTCACTCTGACATTATATTTTAATTTCTAATTTATTCATTATCCTCATGACAAACATTGAGTTGATCTTTTGCATTTTCATTAATTACCCCTATAGACCTACATGCTTATTTGTCGAATATATTCAACGAAGTAGGAACAGCTGTTGCTGAATTCTAATGTGCATATTTGCAATTCATAATCAGTTCGATACTTAGTTGACTTTTAGCATACGGGTGTGGATCATATAATAACAAACCATTTGCTTGAATGGTTCGAACAGCTTGGGCTACGAAGGTCAGGATTCGATTCACCTCAATCTCTGACGGTGTTACGATTGACAAACAAGCACATCTGACATTTTCAATGTCATGACTAGCAGGTCAACTAGAATTCACCTTTTCAGTATAGTGCTTTACAACTCAATTACAAAAAGATATTCCACATGTAAGTAAATTTTATTAATCTAATTAAAAGTAAATGACATTTAATTTAACTACACATTACTCCAATATCGTATATTAAAAGAATTTACTTATATTTTACTAAGGGAGAACTTTTCTGAAGAAAGTTTCTTGCGAGCTCCCTATTGAGCTAAAGACTTGTGTTTCTGAAAGTACGCCAGTGTTTCTCCGAACTTGTTTTCTGAATGCGATTTGGATTTGGGATTTGCATTGCAGTGGAATTATTGCTAAAGAAGTCAGTGATTTGACACTAATTTTCAGATTATATTGCTTGGTGCGAGTCATTAAAACTGCTTTGTACTTGGATCTCATAACTCTCTCATTACATCGTATTGCTGCTTGTTTACTCAATTGCTGTGGTTCACACAATCTTGCTCTCCTAGGAAACATATTTATGAAGACAAGAACAAATCTTTGGGTTAGAGTGTAAGACCAGCCATTTATCTACCCATCCCTGGAGAATTTTTCAGTGTTAAGGGCCTTGCTCAAGATGCTAACAATGATGACATTATTCTGCTATCCATGGGTTTGAACTGGCAACCCAGGCACAGAGCCCAATACTGCAGAGGTACACACAGCCCCTGAAATCCTTCATGCCAGGTCACTGCTGTTATTACATCGCTCCTGTTTCTCGTACTTCTGGGTCAGTACAAGGTCAAAGAGACAGTCATCATCCCCACCACTGGCAGATTTGTTATCATCTGTAGTGATTCTTAACACGTAAGCTGTAAATATTAAATACGACATGAAATGTCCTGTTTTCTATTGAAGGCCCCAGTGAGTCTTTTATAAGATGAAACAGACCAGGTTAAATTTTCACACCATGGTGATGCCCGCCCTACTGTTAAACTCTGTATCGCATCTCGGAGCACTGGCTTTGAACCATTTACTGAAAATGGAAATGTGCCCGTCTGCCTTCCAGCACAAACCAAGCGCTTGGCTTGCCACGGCGCCGCCCACATTATCTCCTGGAGCAGAAGACACGGCGATGGAACCATTGCCTTTGCCATATGACCGTCGACACACAGGCCTCCACCAGGACCCAGTGTGACCCTGTTGTTCCCTGAAACACTGGCATCCTCACAAAGATACTGCTCACTCCTTTCACATCAAGTGCACATTGACACCCACAGTGCCAAAAGTCCGACAAGTCAAATGAATGATTACAGCATCAAAAAAAAAAAAGGTTTCTGAAATTGGAGGAGGATCAGTGTCTGTTAATATCAGTGTTTTCACAGCAGAATATGTTCAGTGTGGCCATCTGCCACATTACAAAAATGCAGCCTTCATTTTCCTCTTGGTATCATACGATCATGTGCTCTGATTTATAATTTAATATTTTTGCATTTACATACTATAATTTGGTATTGTATTATGGTGAGACCATTATCTATTAAACTTAGTCCATCCTCCCATTTTTCAGTCCTGAAGAGCATTCTAATGATGACACGTCATTTGCCATTGCACATATTGAATTTTTGGAGAACACAATGTACTGCATGTATTTTACTCCCATTGATTGCCAGGCCCATGTTACTAAATTAATGAAATAATTATTTACTTTCTAAAGATAGGTATAAAGAAATTCTTTAGTTTTCTCATATCCTAACCCTTCTCTCTTATGAAACATGCATATATAGGTGAAGTGGTAAAGTTTGGGGTCACAGCACAGGATCAACTATTTAACAGCACGCCTGGAGCAGTTCTCAAGGTTAAGGGTCTTGCACTAGGGCCCAACTGAGGTATGCTCATTCGGCCAGCTGCAGGAACTGAACCAACAACCTTCTGATGATGCCTTAACTCACAGAGTCAGACATTGCTCCACAGGGGACATACTTAGACTAAATAATTTTTATGTAATAAGTAACAGTATTTCAATTTCCACTGTTTGAGCTGAATATCCTATTTTTCATAATTTTCAAAGCATCTCTCTCTCTCTCTCTCTCTCTCTCTCTCTCACACACACACACACACACACACACACACACACAAACACTTCAGCAGATTTGATCTACCAAGGAGGCAAGTATGTAACACTAAGTTTTCCTTGACAATGACTACAATTCATTACTATTAAAGGCAGAGGTTGTATGTTGGTTAAAGCAAATTATATCCATTTGTCTGTAGTCTGGAGTAGCACAGATTTTTATGAATTACAGATTGTTTAATTAAGATACTCCACATGAGGTGGCCACATTTTTAATAGTACGTACTATAGCATCTCCTACACAGACATGAGCCAGGACCATATGACATGAGATGCACCGTATGGTACTCAGGTAAATGTGGAGATGGGATCACCAAATAATACACAAGTAGACATAAAAAAGTACTCTGATGGGTTCAAAAATACAACTGAAAATGGAAGTATGAGGTGAAAACAAAGACACTGTTAGCATTGTTAGTACAGAGGAGAGTAACCAAGTAATATATAATACTAATATGTGCTATAATCCATATACATCACTGAAATGGAGTTTGTAAGATTTCTTTTGTTTGGAGATGAAAAAAATTGGGGATGCGAGTACTGAACAGGGACTTCAATAGGCCTTTGAGGGTTAACAAATTGGAGTAGAGGAATGAAAACAAAAAAAGCAATTTTGGCTGTAACAAATAGATGGAAAACAGGGTAGTTTTCAAGGCTACTAATGGGGTCACATGGTCTGGGCATGTGGTATGGTCTGCCGTGGCTGTGAGAGGAAGAAGATTGTTTTATATTGTTGGCAACTGACTACAGGTGAATGAAAGATCTTGTACCCTGACTGGGAACCTTTGCCATGCTATGTAAATGTATTCAGTTCTCATATACACTCACCGGCCACTTTATTAGGATCACCGGCAACCTGCTGTTAATGCAAATTTTTAATTGTCTGCAGCTCCATGCATAAACTCATGCAGATTTTGACTTTGATCCTGGTTGTTGGTGACTGACAGGGTGGTTTGGGTGTTTCAGTAACTGTTGATCTCCTGGGATTTCCATACACAACAATCTGCAGAGTTAGTGTAAAAAAACTAAATAAATAATAATTAAAAATCCAATGGGCATCAGTTCTGAGGGTGAGAACAGATTATTGATGAGAGAAGTCAGTGGAGAATAGCCAGACTGGTTCAAGCTGACAGGAAGGCTACATTCATTCAAATATCCAATCTTTACGACAATTGTGAGCATCACAGACCTCACAGTATGTCGATTCTTGAGCTGGAATGGCTACAACAGCAAAAGACCTGGGGCTACATTGGGCATGGGTCATTGAAACTGAAGTCTTGATGATTGGGAAAAAAATTAATAATCTAGTCTGGTGAATCTTGATTTGTGCAGCAACAGGCAGATGGCAGGGTCAGACTTTGATGTCTACAACATGAATTCAATGACCAAACTTGCCTTGTGTCAACAGTTCAAGCTGGTGGTGGCAGTGTAATGATGTGTTTCTTGGCACAAAGAGAGCCTCCGATACCAATCAAGCATCATGTACATGCCATTGTCTCTCTCAGTATTTTTGCTGACCATGTGCATCCCTTTAAGCCTTATTTTATCCATCTTTTAATGGCTACATCCAGCACGATGATGCACCATGTCAGAAAGCAAAAATCTTCTCCTACTGGTTCCATATGAGGTCAGTAGTGTCAGTCACCAGATTTAAATCCAGTTCACAGGAGATCCATAGTGTGAATGTTCAGCTGAACATGCTGGCAAGTCAATATGGATCTGATATCAGTAAGGAATCTTTCCAGAATGTTTAGACCGTGTCACCCAGAATCCAGGCTGTTCTGAAAGCATGGGGGGTTTGGGGTATCAGATCTTACATTCATACTGGAAAATAACAGGATACTACAGGCCTGAAAAAAACACGGAATAAACATCTAAGTTTGGTCGGAAGAGGCTATCACTTGTAAATAAATGTAAATAATTATTTGTATTTAGATTTGATTTATATAGATTGCGGGGAAATATCACGTATATTTTGAAAAATATAAATTGATTCTAGCTTTAAAAATGAGAGTTGACAAAAATGGCACTTTGACGAGGGTGGCAGAACGCTACACACCACATGCAGATTATCATGTTCCCAACTTGTTCATCTTAGAGAACGTGATTAGCAGAAAAAGTAAAAGCAGCTGGCAAGTAACATACCTGCACTAAACTGGATTATATCCACTGCTACATGACAATCCTCTTCTCACAGTCAATATTATAGATTTTCTATTAGAGATTTACATAGGAGCTTGGCATATGGTACTTCTGTGCAGAACATCAAAATTAGATCAAATGCCTTGACAATTGAATATTATGCAGTCTGATGACACACAATGCAGTCTTAAACCACATCCCTTTGTAATCCCCTTCCAAGCACACTCCAATTTTATTTCACACTGTATTTAAATACCAACGTCAGGATTTTGCAGGATGGTTGAATTTTTAAACATTTTGCTTCTTTTATTTATAGGTTAAATTCAAGTTTTAAGTCCTGCAGCCTTGTGATTTTAAATGCAAAATACCTGAATTTCTGTACATGGCTTTTTACCCTATATATTTTTTTAATTATATTTTTACCCCCCCCCCCCCATTTTTAAATGTATATCTGTTCATCAATTATGCAATAGTACTGCTTGTTTGAACAGGCCAAAACACACACATTGCAATAAAATTAGAGAGTCAATCAGTTATTGTACAACAGATTTTGTGCTCAGTATTCTTAGGCATGGGAAGCGACTGCTACACCCTCTCTTCTGACGACTAATAATCAAGGTGCATTCTGGGGTGGGATCTCCGCCCATGAATGAAAATACAATTGACAGCAATACCGCAGCATATCTCTCAAAGTGAGCGTGCAGATAATGGTGGATTTATAACACATCTCTGTGATTCCTTGAGTCTTCAGTTCAAAGTGTATTCGGTTCAAAAGAATTAAGGGTTAACACAATGCGTTACATCACAATACAGTGCACATCATTACAATGTACAGTTCTCATTAGCCATTCACACAAATGGATTTTATTCATTGCAACAGTAATTCAAAAATCATGATGTTTCCTTAGCGACATAGTGGCGCAGTGGTTAGCGCTGTTGCCATACACAACTAGGATCAGGGTTTAAGTCCCCACCATGTTCTCCCCATGTCATTGTGGGGTTTCCTTCAGGTATTCTGATTTCCCCCCACAGTCCAAAAACATGCTGAGATTAATTGGAATTACCAAATTGTCCAAAGGTGTGCTTGTGTGACGGTTTGGCGCCCTGTCCTGGGTTGTTCCCTGCCTTGTACCCATAGCCTCCGCGATAGGGACTGGACCCCCTGTGCCGCTGAATAGGACACGTGGTTACAGAAAACGGATGTCCTGTTTTACGGAAAATTTTAGCAGGGGAAAAAAAAACAGAACTTTAAATACCAATGACTTTTTCATTTTTCATGTTTAAATTTTAAAAGGCAAAGAACTGACAGCAAACTGAATGTAAAAAATGTCATTGATTGACATTCAGCATTTGGCTCTGTTTGTATGAAATACTTTTGTATAATGTGATTTGGATAGTTACAGTTTATATTTGGCTGTGGACTTGATCTTAGTGTGGGTTCTAAGTGTGGGTGTAGTCAGACATCTGACGTGTTTTTGACACCATTCCAAATTCAGAAACTTCTACTACTCCAGTTATTTTTAAAAATATATATTAGAAGACAAAATCATAATAGCATAATTGGGTATTCCTCCCATTCTGACAAGGGAAAATGGTTAAAAGATGGTTGAATGGTTAGAATGATGGATAGATGGATGGATAACTGTGAAAGTTTTAAAGTAAATGAATGATGACTCTGAAAAGTTAGGCTATGAAGCATTAACTGCAGCCTATCCATTACTATAAAAATAATGGTTATTAAACATTTACCTATTAGAGGTAAAGTGCGCGATTTTGATATTTTCATAAATCATAAGGGTTGAATTTACATGGGGTACATCATGAGGGGACGGACCTCACAGGAGTATTTTCTTAAACTCTTCTTTTGCTGAAAAGTTTTCTAAGTGTGCATTAAAGCAGAATGTTCAGTAGAGGCTTATTAGAGATTTCAAAGCTGAGTTCTCTCCCAGTTTTCTCCCAGGATCCTATAGCTAATGCATATTTTCTATTGAATTATCTTTAAATGAACCCATTGTATTCTATGGGATAATCCCTCACCATTCCTATCAGGTCTGTCCTATGAACTTTGAAGCATTTTTGCATCTTAATTATAGCCCTCCTCACACATAACAGGACCTAAAACAACATATAATATGCATTTACAATTTGCTGTTAAAAATTAAATGAAAGTACCTGTAACACTGATGAATAATATCCTTAAATCATTAAATGAAAATGCAGCCGATTTGTAAAATAACAATAAAAAAAAAAACTTTGGATTGGTCATGCCAATATCAAGCACAAGTCCACTGATCCACACCCAGTCAATTTCCCCCATGTACTAGGTACACCTAGTACCATTAAAAAAAAACATCCAGCCGAAAAATACTTAATTAAATTAATACACAAGTCTAGAACCATTATCCAGACATAAAGCCATTTAAATACAATTCAAAGTGAACAGGGGAGAATAAATGAACTAATGACCATAAAACTAAATGAGACAGACATGTCAGATAAAATGTGGTTTCAGGAATGGACTATGGGGGCCAATGCCCACGTCTGGATTTTCAGATTCTGTATTTCTATAGATCTTTATTAATAATTGCACTATGCCCATTCGCCACCAGTGACTGAAGAAAATGACAGCTATTGAACTTGAAGAGCACACGCATACATTCAAATGTTAATTGCACATTCAGACATTCCAATCTTAATGATAATTTGCCTGACATGCCAAGGGGCACGCAAGAGTTGCTGTCAACCCAAAATGCTGAACCAATATCTCATTACAGCAGAGATGTTCACTTTTTGCAGATATTAATATGGATTAGCACACATAGTGAAAGGATCTGAAATACAAAAATGATCATTTTGCATCTCTTCCTGTGGACAGCAAAGGTCTTTTATTGAGAACTGACTGGCTTCTTGAAAGATATCTTAAAGATATCTGTATATCGACGAATATACAGTTAACTTTACCGCAGGCATAAGATTTTCAGGGTCAGGCCATTTTGAAAGTTTGGGAAACCCCATTTCTTATGCCCTCTCAGCTAATAAACCAAATTCTTCTCTTCGGCTGGTTTAAAGCACCGTTTGATATCTGTGATCCTGCAACCTAACCTGCTCTGGAGCAGGGTTGTTCTGTAGAATGAGTTACCATGGTGATGCATCCCAAAAAAGACAACCATCGTCATATCAAAAAGTCAGGTACCACTACTAATCCTCAAAGTTATCTGGATAAGTAAGGAATCCATCTTTGTGATATGGGCCTCGGGTCTCTGCTTAACTTGAGATTGGCTTCCTGGTTTTCTTCCCCTTCTGTTCCTGTGATTTGGATTTGTTTATTGGCTCAAAACTCCCTGTACGGACTTTCTGCCTGTGTTTGGACTATGGATTTGGATCACAATTTGGATATATTTTGCCTTTGTTTGCCTCTGTCCGGTTTTCAACAATTTTGCCTGCAGTTGGAATATGATTCTAGAATTAACTCATGGTTCCAGCACCTGAATCCTCTCCCTGTTCCAGTCATTACAGGATGTCTGTATTTACACTGAGATCTCTGTCGGTATTTTTATTGTTGTTTCTGTAACACAGAGACAGGTTTTCTCATAGCAGTCCATAAATGGGGTTCCTGGCCCTTTGCCCTTGGGGGGCCCATCCCTTCATACTACCACAGTCTTGCCTTTAATCTCCAGGTCCATTCTATTTTTTTAATGATGCTCCTACACTCCATCATTAGACAAGGGGCTGTCCAAATATTTGCACTGGAGCAAGCAAAATCTATTGTCTGGAAAAGAATACCTAACCTTATTAATCAACCTTGCCCCCCAGTACAAAGGAGAAGCTGATTAATAAGGATAGGGAGGGTGAAATGGATGAGGTATGAGCAGTAGTGCTCCTGCTTACGAGAGGCACTGAGAAATCTATGACACGTAGAGTAGCCATGGCTTTCCAGTGCTACTCCACCAACTTTCTCCTGAGTGCTTTCTCCTGCAATCTTTGGCATTTTCATCAGTTTAATCAATAGAAAATATTACACAGCATTTGGTGTGTGTATGGGGTGGAGGGGGGGGGATGCATGTATATGTACATTGTGGGGACCAAATGTCCCCATAACATGATGCAAACCAGTTAATTTGACCTTGTGGGGACATTTGCATTCAAATCTATGAATTCAATCAAAAACTAAAAACGTCTTGAATTTTGTTTGGTTACTTATGGTCAAGGTTTGGGCTGGGTAGGGGTTAAGGTTAGCATTGTTGGTAATAGCTATTTTCTACGGAAATGAATGGAGAGTCCCCACAAAAACATTAATACAAAGACATGTGTCTCCGTGTGTGTTTTCAGTCCCCACAAGAGGAAATTCAATTTAATAAAAATCTGCGACTGCAACTAAACTAAAAATGCCAAAAGACTTGCATTTCATATGGTTTAAGGTTAGGGCTGGGTAGGGGTTAGAGTTGGATTGCCAAATGGACAAATGGACAGTCCCTACAAAGATATGAGTACAGGTCTCTCTCTCTCCCTCTCTCTCTGTGTGTCTCTCTCTGTTTATATGGGAGAGAAAGAGAGCTTCAATAATAAATTGCAGAGAAGTTCCCAATTTTACAGCTGCTTTATCGCAAAAAAAAAAAATGAGTCCACATATGAGTAATCATTCAAAAATAATTAAATTCAATAAAGTGGAAGCCATTATAAAAAACAGAGACTAAAATCATTCTGCTTGTTGCCAAATTTCCCGTCAAAGGAAGCAAAGAGAAAGAGCAGGATTGATATAACAGTATAATCTGCCTCTGACTGGGCATAATAATATATTTTAATGTGGTTGACTGGGAACACAGACTGCATGTTAATGACTGTAGATTGAGGAATATGTATCATATACTGTACAGGGCCAGTCAAGCCTATAGTAACATAAGGTGGCCGCCTACTTGTAAAGGGGCACAGGGAATGCTGGCAGTAGGGTTCCAATTCCAAGGGTGCTGCATTGGTTAGGATCAGTACTGACTATACAATAGGGGTCAGCCAAATATCCAGTTGAATCAAGTATCCAAGAATAACGAATTCTTTCCGAAGCCAACTGTCATCCGATCATTACTGACGAACATCCATGCCAGTCTTCAGTGTTTCTTCCCATTTTCTCAGTGGGCTTCAGGTCCTTTGCACAGATACATGGAAGCCTGGGTGGTATATATATATTTTTTTATATCTCCATGAATTATACTACAGTATAGAGTATTTTGATGGTATATTCAAAAGCAACGTTACTACAGGCAGGGGGTTTTCAAATTCGGCAGCGGAAATTCCACCAGACATAAACATTTCATATTATTTTTTTACAATACTCCTTGCAAAGGCTTTTTTCCAAAACAGATTTATTGGAAATATTTCTCCTTTACTCAAGGTATTTTTGCAATGAGGCTGAGAATACTCCTCAAATGTGTCATTTCTCTCCAGACAGTATAAACCTGAAATTTCCTATTCCTAAATCTCCTTACTCGTAAGGTAACATCCTTTTTCCTATGCAAGAATGACATACTGTTCTGACTCCTGCAAGATGTACACATGTGACTCTTACTGTATGACAGTAGTGACTCGTTTGACAGCTATTTTACAGTGCTGTCCTTTGTTTTTTATACTCATCAACTCCATTGAACAGGAATGAAGGGCTCTTTTATGCGCTTGATTTAAACATACCAGCTATTTATAAAACACCTCTCCACATTTTAAAGGACCCTTGTTCAGAAGTATTTTATCAAACACAATATGTTTTTTTTTTTTTTCAGATCTAGAGCTAGTAAATATTGTTCAGTTCAATCAGGCTTACTTGAAGTAAGATGTCGTATTTACAGGTATATATTTCACTGTTCGCTTGTTATATAAAATGTGTGGCATTAACACTTAGTAAGACTGCAAAATATTATAATGCCAGGAAATATATTCAGTTTGTAAAGAAGAGAATGTTTGCGCCTTACAATTCATCTGTTACACAAGCTATCGATTACTATCATTACACCATCTAGTCATTGCTATGAGTGAAACACAGCTGATACATACTGAATCCTCTTCAAAATAAACGGTCTCAGCATTTGTGTTAACTTTAATTTCACAAGGTAATATTTTAACTTGCACCCAACCTGCTTTCAACATCTTCAATTACCCTTTCAGTTACTGCGGCCAGTAGAGCGTAACATGGAATTGGAAATGAGAGCAATTGCTACTACTTGTGCAATTTATAATTCCAAAGAATTATTAAAGTCAAAAGAAGATCATCCGTATCATCTAATTCAAATGGGGATAAAGAATCATTCCAGAATGGTGAGTTTGGTTAAAGGGGTGTTCAGTCATTAACCTCCATGCAGTTCTCATAGAACATTTTTATTTGAAATTAATAAATTTTATCTAATATTTGCTTGGCTTTATTTGAATTATTTCTATTTTGCATTAATTTTACGTTTCAAAAGGATCTATATTTCAGATTTGTCAACAGTGAATAGAGGTCTGTCCAGTCACTGTATTCAGTCAACATGTTAAATCCTGAAATAAAGGCTAAATAAAGGGTAAAGCCAGGTGATTCCAACCTTGCAAGCTCCAGCCAAACCCACCAGCCACGGGGCACTGGTGGAGTCACGACTAATTTGTCACAGAAAATCAGAAACCAACAATTGCTTTTATGCTGCATATGTGATGAATTACCTTACAGAAGTTAAGAGAAGTTCTTGCATAGCTTGTTCATTTGTCCCTGCCAGTAGCAATACAACTTCTCCTTTCTACTAGGATACAGCACTCGTCGACCCAGGACAGCAAATTTCCACACTCCCTTTACTTTAATGAGCCTGTAACTGAGTTTGGTCCGTACAATTTAAGAACCACGACAAAAGCAGCACAACTCAATATTCCATTTTCTACCTGGAAAAATCAGCACCTATTTGAGGTCTCTTCCACATTTGTGCTGGAGGAGGTTGCTTTTCAGCCTTCCGAATCCAGTAATGTACAGGCTAAATAAGCTGAAGGCCTTATGGGTGCAGCGACGTAATTGCATTGCCTGCTACGAAAGACCAGACCCTGCTGTATAAGTCAAACCGCTTCCAGTTGTCTCTCCAAATATTTGTAGAAATTTAAGCCAGAGCCTTACCTGTCATGACCATTCAATATATTCCACTGAGCTCTGACAATCCGATAACATTAGTTGTGCTTCCACCCCTGCTGTCTCGTTTTCTACAGGGATAATGTATTGCCTCTGTAGTATCTGGTTTAAATAAGGGCAGTGACAGTTGGAGAAGGCAGCTCCATAGCCTTATTCCAGCATTCTTCCCTCTGGCAGTCTGCTGGGAATATCAGAGCTGGATGTAAGACAGGGCTGAGTGTAAATTCGCCTGTAAGCGGAGACAACTGCAGTGTCCCTAAGACTCGCTGAATGGCATTCCGGCAACCACGTGTTAAGTGGCTTTAACCTCGCCAAAAGCAGCCAATTAAACAGCTTGGACAGCACTCTGGTCCACTGCTTGGGACAGGCCTCCTCTGGCCACAACCCTCAAATAGATCAGATTAAATATTTGCTAGAGTTGGAATGCAGACTCCGAAACCTTCAATTTTCCGTAACTGCTAATCCAGACAGGCACCCAGAAAATGCACAGCGCTGCCACAGTTCAAGCAGAAGCTGATATTAAAATTCTGCTTTAAGGCCTTTACACACACTAGGAGACATGGTTTGGGATATAAACTATAAATAGCTCAAGTATTCAGAAGTTAATTTGACTGGCCTTTATTTCAAAAATGTTTGAGAGGTTTCGTTGAAATGGAATAACAATACAATGTGGCATCTCTTCTCTCAGACAATCACCCTGCCTTTCTCCTAGTGCTTTCTGGGATAGGCTGCAGCCTGTTTATAATTTCTGTTGAATGATGGGCATAGTTGTAAGATTTTATGGTAAGTATGGTAACAGGTAGCGCAATATATAGGTAACCCTCTTTTTAAGAGCCTTTCTGGAATTAATTCTTGGAGACCAGTTCCTGAAAGGAAGGTGGGGAGATGGTAACTGAGTTTAAGAACAGGTGGTGGCACCACTAGCAATCTAAGTGCGGCTGATTGTGCAAACTATGAAAAATCCCCCACACTCAGATATTGTTACTAGTAGGCGTGAAAAATCAGTCTCATGTTTAGTTGTGACTCAGTAATTCATTAACTAAATTAGCTGTTTAAATGGTATGCGCAACAACATATCTCAAGGGATAGCTGTTTTGGACCAAGGGAGTTGTTAGTGTTTACAAATTATTAATCCTTATTAATTTGTCCCTTCGTTCTCATTTGAGTCGTTGCCTGCGCACGCACATACTGTAATCAGGGCTATATGGAGTCAGCAGTTCAGCTGAAATATACTGTATGGAAAGGAACTGAACTGCATCCAAGGAACCCAGACAGACAAGCTACAAATTATAAGGGACGTTTAAGAAACATGGCTGGTGTTGAATTTTAACCCTGAGCATCGGAACTATGTGATGACATTAGCACTGTGCTATGGGGAAAAATATTTTTTTTGTAAGGTCATATGTCATGTTTTATGATTCATGGAAGATGTCATTTATATTTAAAATAATATAACAGGGCATTTAAACTAATATTCAATAAATATGTTCTTGTATACAGTATAAGATAACTAAATAAAATAAATGTAACAAAACACACTACAGGTGATGCAGATGTATAGTTCATTTGTATATTAGAAATATCATAGAATAATATATTGGGAGTGAGATGAAGTAGAAGGTTATTTACTTTTTAATTTCTTACTTTTGATACCCTTCACACAGAATCAAGAAAACTGGAGTAGACTTTTCCAAGTCTGAGACAGTTTCACCCAAGTTTAGGGTTGTGTGGTAAAACGCTTACGGTAGGCACAACAGAAAATTATAAATTAGGCAGTATTGATTAAAAGACATCACTGGGATTTTCTTTGTCACTGGAGATGAAAGGTCCCTTATCACAGACGCACACATCATGTACTGAGGGAGGATTTGTGTTCTAGGCGAAAGTAGCTGTTTCTCGGCGTGTGTCTGACCTTTTCCTTGAAATCTCTCAAAGTAAAATGCCTTTTCCCCAATGGCACATGTAGAAAAATCACCCATATACATACATACTGTAAAGTGCAAGAGAGGCATGTACAGCTAATTTTTCTATTGCACTGTTAACACTGTTGTTTTACATAAGCACAACTGTCATTTCTGAAGACCCTACCCCTCACTGTACACAATTAAAGAGAAAAATCGAGAAGTAAAAAATCACAAGACGAATAAGCTAAGCTTTATCTAATAATACGCTTAAAAGCTGGATCTCATCTGTTGAACATTTGCTGTAAGTCAGGAGCTTATGCGTCTGCCTGCTCCCCACTAAGCAGCTTGCACTTATTACCACAAACTGCTCACATATCTAGCCCAAGCATTTTGCTCCCTGCATTATCAAAAACTCCCATTCATCAGAGATGCTATAACCCAAACCCTAATAATATTCCCTGGGCCGTCCATGTAAATAAATTTGCCTGAAGTTTGAGAATATCCATTACAATACATGAGCCGATGACTTGGCACAGGACCAGAGCAAAGACCATGACTTACCCTTGAGCTTTTCCATGGCAGTGAAAAGAGCCATACCCTGGTGGAGGGCATTATTCATGAGGAATAAAGCATAGCTAATTGAGTGACAGGCTACCCTTGATAACCGAATGTTACTCCAAGGAAAGTCTGTCAAATGTCACACCTTCTAAGATCTATAACCTTTCAAAGGTGTGGAAAAAAAAAAAGAGTGAGGGAATGTCTGTGGTAAGAATGAGTACCCGAGTCACATGACGGGAGACTTGACAGAGGAAACAGGGTTATTTACAGTGTTTCCTTGTTCAGACGTACAAACAGCATCAAAAGCTTGGTTTGTTAAAATGGAACAATGGAAATGACTGAATGGATGCTGATTATCAATGTTAATATTGGCATAAAACCGGTATACAGAATACAGAGTGTCAGATACAGTCTTATATATAATCGTGTTTTCGCTCCTGTCACTGTCAGTGGTTAGCCCTTCCACAAACCTATTGACATATCGTTTAGGTTAGAGCATAATTAAACAGCTATTTTTAAATTATTAATTATTCTTTTGGCTATCGTTCATACTTCTCTTGTGATTAAAAAACCAGTATTAAGGTGTGAGATCAACAATGCCAGAACCTTAAAGCCCTAAATGGACAATTTATTCAAGAAGCCTTGACTGATGAGGAATTTAAATAAACCCAATTTCAGATTTCAATGGTAAAAGAGTAGGTTTTGAGGCTCAAATTACACAAACATACATACCAAATGATGGAGTAGAGTTCACTGGCAAATAGAGAATTCAGGCACTGATGCGCTAAATATCACTGACATTGACATTATAGGGTTATACAAACTGAATAAAATTTCTGCTCCAATGTATAGAGATCATCTCAGTAGACATCATCTTTTTGTAGCTCTTGTATAATGACCAGGCCCTACTGCACAACAGTCACAGTCAAAATAACCTGAACTAAAAACAGCATTGTTAAGTGCTTGGCCAGTTTTGCTTTCCCACTTAAACTTCATACTGTAGCTCTCATAATATTGCCCAATGAGACTGCCTGTTATTCCTTTCAATTATCGAAAGAATTCTGCTTCATTTAAAATAGAGAATCAGCAACTGACTGAGAATTATCATCTATGGCTAAATGCTCCCATGTTCCGTCACAAAAATAAAACAAACGAATGAAAGAATGAATGAATAAATTAATGAAGTTTGGCAATATAGTGGAGAGTACAGAAATTTAGTCTGACTGAAGGGACTTTAGCCTGGTTTACTTGTTGACTGTCTTGGGAACCGGGGTTCAAATTACACAGTAGTTTTGGGGGAGCCCTGTTCTCCAGTGTGTGCCACGACTTCCCAAGTCACACACACGTGCGTACATGTAAGTGTGCGTCAGTGCGCTCAAAAACAGAGTTACAGCAAAAATCATCCTACTACTACTGCAGGCAGGTAATACTGTCAGCAACACAACAAAATAAAATATAAGAGTCATGCAATAATCAGACCAAACGAATGACAAAATCGCAAAGCAGAAGGACACAAGCAACATCCTTCTTCATCTCATACATGTACACACCCCTTCAACAACACAGACGTCTCAGGGTTGGCTTTCAAGGGACCTCGCATCCTTTTCCTTTTCCCCTTAATTCCAACCCTGATGGGAACCTACCAGCGAGTGTTGTAATGTCATGCCGTTTGCATGACTTTTACAAGGAATGGCAATGAATTTCAATATCCATCCCTGTAGGAGTATCAAGCTGAGTTCACACTCATCTCTGGTGGAATTTATGTGTGTCTCTATTTAAATTACTTTCACTGGTTTAACTTACCCACATCTTACTCTTGATTCCCTTAGAATTGCAATACTGAAATGAACAGTAAATATGTTTGATAGTAACAGGCCTGAAGGTGACTTTTATGCTGAAAATATATCCAGGACATAAAAAGTGAAACCCTGGGAAATCTTCTCAGACACATTAGCAAACGTGAATTCAAAATATAAAACGCAATGGCTTGCATCGTTTTTAATTTTTACAAAATGCTCAATGGCAGAAAACATCTATAAAATTCTGCGAGACAATATGTCTGGCCATTTATGCCATAAATCTCATCAACAAACTGACAGTAGTTGTGACTAATGATGCTAAGTCAGCATTGTGTTATTGATGATGCCAGGTAAATACTCACAAAAGACACAACTGGCTACAATATTAATATGTATTTATGAGGGTGATGAAGACAGGAGGAAACAGTAATGTTTTTGTATACCAGTATACCTTGACATTCCAACACACTTTAACAGCTTTAATATACCTTAACAGCAAATGTTACATGATAATTACAAACATTAGAATCATATGATTGTATATTTTTTATTACAATGTATGTTTAGGCTCTCAAAGTAAGTTAGGATGTTAAGGTATACTCGCATGCTGCTTATGAATGTTCTATGAATGTATTATGAAGGTGCAGTTAATATAAAGTGTTACCAAAGACTGTATTGACTTAAACATTATTTCACTTGTTAAGATTGATCAAAATCACATAGATTTCCACACAAATATAGGTCATTATAAATAATTATAAATAATTTCATTATAAAAAAAACTCATCTTGACCTACAAATATGGAAGGTTTTATGACATGAGAATCAAGTCAAGTAGTCAGTCAAGGGCATCTTTCCATCAGATCTACCGTGAGGAAATAATCTGTTTCCAGTACAACTGAAGTGAGCTGTTCAGACTGATTGGGTTACACGAGTTATTTTCTGGCATAAGATCTCTGATCCACCTTTGTGCATCAGTTCCTTACGAAAAACATATAAAGATCTCAGTGAATCCGGCAAAAATACATGCTTATGAATCTGTCGGAGCTGAGTACCTCTCCGCTTTTTATGCAACTCTTGGGCTTGGTTTTAAGGCCAACCGTAGTGGCTCTCAGATAAAAGCGCATGTGATCAGTGACACGTCTGACATTGCAATCAGAGCAGATGTATGAGCCCGACTGAGGCACGGCGGCCAGGAACCTAATATAGAAAGCAGCACGGCATTAATTTCCCTTGGTTACTGGTTGCATTACATTATAGCAATCTGGTGAGGGGAAAATAAATCCTTTGTTCCTTCATTTTGTGCCCTGACAGGTTATATAAATGTTGTGAAACAAAAAGATTCTTGCTTTTATTTGATTCATTCAGATGAGGCATGACTTGATACATGTCTTTTTTCTTCTTCTTGTTTTTTCTAAGCTGGCATGAAAAAAGGTCTTTCACCAAATAAATGTCAGAGGATATTTCTCCGCTAAAAGATTATGTTAAGACAAAACCATCTGCTTTTAAATGGCTGCCAAAAAGGTTGAACATGAGCATATTTTTTTTTTTTAAATGTGTTAAAATCAACACATACCAGTGTCTATATTTACTTAAGAACCAAAAGGCTTTTCATGCTTATAAACAGAGGGGCCCGTGGATGTAACAACAATACAATGCATTATTACAGAAGCATCTTTACTGAGGTCCTTACATCTCAGGTTTACTTCCTTGTACAATTCCGCCACTGTCCTCACACTATGCAAGGGCGTCTTGGACAGGACCCCTTTTAAACATATGGTCCATATAAGACATAGTAAACCAGTGAATTGGCAGAGTGGAGCAAAATGGAAGCATATGGCTCCAACTCCCCTAAATTTCTTTAAAGGGCCAATACGAAATGTGTATTGCTTCGAAAACTATAATTGTGTTATACTAATAGCGACAGACATCAATTTATTTTATTTGTAACATTAATTACAGCTTATGTAGGGAACATGGAAAAGATTTAAAAGCAATTATGTTGTGATGTATTTTAAGTTCCACCTTTAAAAAACTATCCATCCATCCATCCATCCATCCATTTTCCAAACCGCTTATCCTACTGGGTCGCGGGGGGTCCAGAGCCTATCCCGGAAGCAATGGGCACGAGGCAGGGAAGAACCCAGGATGGGGGGCCAGCCCATCGCAGCTTTAAAAAACTAGTTTAAATTAAAAAAAAACAACTAATTGAAATAACTGTTTTAACAACAGTGAGGCACAGTAATTTGTGTCCTATAACACATGAAGTGCTGCACTGATATCAGAAGTTGATGCTATCGGTCACTGAGCCAGAAACCAGGCCGATGGTAGCTAGAACTAACAAAATGGCTACGTTATAGAAGCATAAACAGAAATGCTGTAATGGGCTTTAAGCTTTTGTTGAAACTGTATCACTTCATTCAGCTCTGTGTTCTGCAGAGGAGAGAGTCCTGTGTGCGAAAGCAGTGATTCTCAGCCAGGTGGCTGTACAGTTTACTTGAAAAGTGTCGGAAAAAAGTACGACATACATACATACAAAATGAGATATTTTTATGACACAGTACCGTTTATATTGATATACACTCATTATGCTTTAAAATTTTGGTGACACTTTACTTGACAGGCCGCAAATACTTAATAATAACTCAGTTACTACTGAAGTACAAATCCTGAACAAATTTAGTTAAATTAATGATGAACAATCATGAGGTCAGTATTTCACTTGTGTTAATCATTAGTTGTTCCTTCATTAGGTCCTTCAGTAGTTTACAAAGGTTTACAGAATTAACAAATATACTGTAGTAGCAAAAATAGTAACTGCTTGAGATAGAAGATGTCACAATTCATTAATGATGACGTATCATGTGATCAGCATGTAACAATCACTTAGTTTGTTGTTAATAAATACATAACTAATACTGTACCATAATACTATATCTGTGCCCTGTCAGGTAAAATGTTAGTAAGAGTTTTAATGGATCTAATAGTATTCCTTCCTGGTTGTAACTAGTACAAGGGCTTCAGTCATGACGTTACACAGAGTCCCAGAATTCACAGGTAAAATCCAACTATTTGGTTAGTGGCGTCTCACAGGGAAGCTGACAGAGGGGAAAGGTGAGTAATTGTTATTTGGTTCATTTCATCTTAAAACATTGTTAAAAATATCACAATTTGCAATATGTATTTTGTTGAAGGCTAATACCTTAAAATGTGAGTCTTTTCGGTTATTAAGCACATGTCTAATGGTTGTTAGACTTCTAATGTTAGACCCATTTGGCAAATAGGTTTTAGATTTAGCTTTTTGTCCATAAACATTCACCTTCTGTTTTGACAGCAATGTCATAAACTGAGAAAACAAGAGTGTTGTTGGGCATAGTGCAGCGAAATCTTGACTGAGTCATGTTCCGAAGAAATTACATTGCTTGGCAGTATAACCAAAAAAATATATGTTTATAGTAATAACCATTAGCAATTGTTGTCATCATTGCAGAACACATACAAGAGAAAGAATATCATAACCTATGGGAGGGGGGGAGAGACATACTACTGCTGTTACTTCCAGTAATATTCAAATTTCTGGAAATGACAAACCTGATTATTAGTACCTGTACTGGATAATGCTTGAATGCTGAAGGGTTAGACTGTCCAGATTATCTTCATCATTACTCTCTAGGCCACTTCGTTGTTCTCTACTGCTTTGCCCTTCGAGGCTGCAGGTTTAAATCCCACCTCTGATCTGGGTGTGTTGAATTTGCATGATCTCTGTGTCATGCAGCTTTCCTCCAGGGATTCCAGTTTCCTCCTCCAATCCAAAGGCATACATGTATATCGGTGTGTGTGTGTGTGTGTGTGTGTGCACGCGCACCTCTACCATGTGCCCTTTACTACCTGGGATGGATTGTAGCCCACCTTGTGATCCTCTGTGAAAAGTAGCTGGAAGGTGAACGGATGGATAATGATCTACGACCAAAAATATTATCAGTCACTTAGAGAACATTAATTTTCTCAGTATAGAAGATTTTTTTCAGTATAGAAAGTCCTTTCAAAATAGCAGCATTTTTGGCCCACAGCAAACAACACGATATTTTTATCATCTTTGTTTACAAATCACACAAATCATTAACGATATAAATAAAAATAAAAAATAAAAGAAAATATGAAAAACAAGAATAATCAGGTAATATAAGACAAGACACTATTAGGGTAAATACCTAATGAAAATACCCTATGCTTGAATTACAGCCTTGAGTCTGTTCGGATACATATCCATTAACTTTGGACAAATAAAGGGAGAAATTCTTACATGTATCCTAGTTCTGCCAAAGATCTTGGTGACCTTTTGATTGGCTACGTTATAGAAGGACTCCCCTCTGTTACCTATGTTACCTGCCCCCCCCCCCCACTTTAGCCACAGATCACCTTCTTTGGCAGTATGCTTTGGGTTATTGTGACTGTATGCTTAAAGGTGAACTGGCTTCCTACTTCCTGGCTGAGGGCAGCAGGTTTTCTTAAAGCACCTGTCAATAATTTTCACCATCCATTTTTCACATCCCGAGTCCTTGCAGAAGAGAAACACCCCCACAGCAGAACGTTGCTTTATTCTGGGAATAGTGTTGCTTGGGCTCATACAATCTGTAAGATCCCTTTTAGCAAAATGTAGAGGAGACTTTATTTGACTTTTTTTCTTTCTTGCCACCTTCCAATAAAGGGCAGATTTCTAGAGCACTTCTGGTATTGCAGAGCAGTGCTTCCCCAATGGGGACCCAGCTTGTCCATGTTTTTCCTCCCTCTGAGCTTCCTACCAGACAGTGCACATTTTTGCTCCCTCTGAGCTTCCTACCAGACAGTGCACATTTTTGCTCCCTCTGAGCTTCCTACCAGACAGTGCACATTTTTTCTCCCTCCCAGCTTCCTACCAGACAGTGCACATTTTTGCTCCCTCCCAGCACAGCGATCTGTCACACCCATGAAGATCTGTAGCTCCTTCAGAGTTGCCACTTTGTTTCTCGCAAGCCTCTATCGTCAGCCTTCATCTTGCTCTATCATCCAACAGCTGAATCTAGGCAAGATTTGGAGATTCCATAACTGTTCCCCTTCCTGAGCTTTACTGTACAACAGCGAATCATTAAAACCCTTGATATCTTATTACAGTACACCCTTCTCCTAACCTGTGCGTTTCCATGACTTTATCTCAAAGCTCTTATCCATGTACCTTTCCACCCACACTTCTTTGAAATGTACTTCTAGGCAGTGCCACTTTCTATAAACTACTATTTTTTATCCAGTACTCACTGTAAATGTAGAACTTACGAAAACCACTACAATTAATCATAGGTGGGAACCAATTACATTGTTTTGTCATTTTAATTAATTGTCATAATCTTCTGAAATTTTATCTTCACTAGACTGTGATGGGTTACTGTGTGTAAATGAAAATGATTATTACCGTTTTCACTATCAATGTGTAATTCAACAAACAGAATAATTTCTGAATGGGTCTGGCGGACATCTACACTCACTGTACGTAAGGTCAGCACATTGGCTCAGTGGGTAGCACTGTGACTGCAAAGGTGATGTGTTTTACTATCGATTGCTTCTTTTCAAGTGGAAAATTGGGAGTTTCACTAAGGACTCATTCAATGCAGTCGGGGAGCAACCTTCTCAAACAAAAGAACAATGTGAGCATTATGAGTTAGCTATAAAATTATTTGTATAATGCAAATGGTGTGCCACACCCCCTCGCTAACCATCATGTCATCAGCTGTTTTGAGTCGTTTTCCATTAAGCCTCTGTATTTAAGTCCGCGTTGAGTATGTTTCCAGAGTCCTGTCTTTGAAGTCAAGTCAATTAAGTCTTGTGTGGTCGTTGCCTGTCTTACCCTGGATGTCTCTCCATTTTCCCAGTAAAACCCTATTTCCCCGATCCTTCGACTCCGCCTCCTACTTCCCCGGTCTGTGCTCAGTGATATAGAACATTGTGTGCCTTATTTCGTACAAATATGCAGGATGGCCTTGTGTCTTGCTTTTGCCTGGGGACAAGATAATCTCCAATAATTAATCAAAATACAGGCTAACTAAAAGAATAGCCCCACCATGGAAATGTAATTATATTATAGGCAGACCATCATTTCCAACTTTAATGCTTTGAACTTGTCTATTGGAACCTTTATAACAACCTCATTTTAATGATCTCACTGTCAGATTCAGGTGGGAAAAATACATTTTGGGACCCATTTTAAACCAGTTTATTCATTAATGTTATCCTTTGTTTTACTTTCCTTTTCTGAGCACTTGACTATTACTTTAGATGACTTACCATTCTTGACAGTTGACTGGGGGGGGGGGGGAAATTGGGTCAATGTTGACATTAGCACGGTGTGACATACCAAACCATTTTTTTATTATATGAAGGGAAAGTTAAACTGTTGTTGACCAATATGTCAAGGGAAATTAGAGAGATACAAAAATAACAAGCTTTCATGTGATTCACTGACACTATAATTTTTCGCAAATATGTATTTTTGACAAATTATTCACAAATTGTTCAAGCAGATGACTTAGAGGGTTAGAGTCCCCTGCATACAGGCTTGTGTCACTTTAAAAATGGCAAAACACCTTGGAAGTGATATCATTCCAGAAAAATGACTAGCATTAGAATGTATAAATCAGAATGTATAAATCATAGGAAAAAAGAAAGACATTATACAAAATATGTAATCTTTTAGCTGAAATATGAAATTTGTCCGTGATTTGGAGAGAGTAAACGTGTAACTTGCAATTGACGAGAAAAGTTAGAGAACTACCCACTAATCAATCTGTTAAATTTGCATCATAAAATGTTTTTAATTTGTATAAAGTAGATGTCTAAATGATGAAATAATCTCTTAAAATATTTTTTTTTCTGCTTGATTAAATGCTCTAACCTTGCATTCATTCTGGGGAATGTGCAAGATCAGAGAAATGACATGGAGGACAATCAATACAAATTGTAGCAGCCAGTGGCAGTTAGCCAGTAGGGGGCGCTCAGACGCCGCCCTCCCAGATGTGGGAGAGGTTAGCAGAACAACCCAGGATGGGGGGCCAGCCCATCGCAGGGCACACTCACACACCATTCACTCACACATGCTATGGGCAATTTAGCAACTCCAATTAGCCTCAGCATGTTTTTGGACTGTGGGGGGAAACCGGA
>JAODJX010000065.1:9380358-9393018 GCA_026776945.1 Isichthys henryi | reverse complement strand
CTGAGGCTAATTGGAGTTACTAAATTGCCCGTAGGTGTGCATGTGTGAGTGAATGGTGTGTGAGTGTGTCCTGCGATGGGCATAGTAATGCTAACACTTAGCATCATTTAATCCTAACATCGCAGTATCGGATATGCCAAATTGTTGCAGGACTGAGAAAGAGGAACATAAGCGAGAACACGGCGAACAAGTAATCCTTTGTACGCAAAACCTCTCAGCTCCTGATACCAAAAATGCAATAAAAAAAGTGTAGATTATGACAGACACCTGAGAGTGATGAGTTTTTTTTGGCAGGTGACAGGTGACATTATTAACACTGACACAGGTATCATTCTAACTGTGTTCATCCAGTCCGCGAACTGCCAATCCCAGAATCCTTCAGTTTACAAATCAGCATAATCATGCTTCGCTCCACTCATAAGCAAGTTTAGGCACATCTCACTTATCAGGTGCAATGGTGCATGTGGCACAGGGGACAAGCAGTCAATATGAATGGTAATGAGCGCCATACATATAATGGTCCTCTTGACGAAATGCGAATGCCGCATACGGTGGCGGAATCAGAGGAAAGCAAGCAGAAGCACAGCAATAACTCTCAGTATCTCCCTGTAGATTGTTGACTGATATGCAGTTTTAGATGAAAATATGTCATATCCGAAAATGTGAAACGATCAGCACGCATTGCACATTCGCAATTAATAAACGAAAGTAGTGGCTGGGAAAGAATGTGAGAAGCTATGGAGCATCATCCCACACCTGCCTTTCTGCTGTCACATTGGTCTTTGTATTTCCTCTCCAGCTTGACCGTTCCTGCCAGGGATTTAAGTGTCATCACCTGTGAGACAAAGTGCATCAGAATGCACAGGCTATCCGTCACTGGGGAACACACACAGCCGGGTCATATATACACAATGGATTCATGAACAATAAAAAAATAAATAAATAGAAAAAACTTTCACAGTCAATTTTGTCCCAAGAGGGCAAACCTATGTTCTAAATTTAAGTTTAATATTACAGTATATCACAAATGCAAATTAGGCTGCGATTTACAGTGATCCATTACACTTGTTTAGCATATAGTAAAAGCATATACTTTATGCATACAGTACTGTGCAAAAGGAAATTATTTTTAAATTGTGTTTATGCTAGTATAAAATTATGATAGTATGCATTTCTGGAGAAGTGTAATGGCTTTGTCATTTGAAAACCTCTCTTCAACTCATTCCAATATTTGCAGTTACCATCTACTTGTGGACTCGACCGTTAGCATACCATGTTTGGCTAATCAATGCCTCATCAAGTTATCTGACAAATTAAGTTAATTAATTAAATCAGCTGTTGGTGGAATTCAACAAATACATGGAATTGTTGAGGTGCCCCTGAGGAGAGTTTTGAGGACTGAAGTGCTGTTCTTCCATCCATATAACAAGATATCAATAACGTGTGGGAGAAATTTTTTCAGCAATTTGTGCTACAGTAGCTTTCCTATGAGACGCACCAGGCAGGCTAGTTTTCAATCCCACGCACATCAATGGGCCTTGGGCATCCATGACCCCATCGCCGGTTCACCGATTGGCCTTCCATGGACCACTTTTGGGAGGTACTGACCACACAGCTGTCTAGCCATCACAGTTTGGCCCCTATCAAAGTCATCCAGATCCTTGCACTTGCCCATTTTTCCTGCTTATAACACACCAACTTGAAAAACTGACTGTTCAATTGCTAAATATTAATTGGCACCCTTGACAGGTGCCATTGTTACGAGATAATCAATGTCATTCACCTCACCTGTCAGTGGTTTTGATGTTATGGGCAGATCAGCGCATGTGTTATATATTTGTTTGTTTAACTCAGTGTTTCCCAACCCAGTCCTCGGGGAGCCCCGGACAGTCCAAGTTTTTGCTCCCTTCCAGCTCCCAGCCAATCAGGAAGACCGAATACCTGGTACAGGCGAGCTAGGAGCTGAGAGGAAGCAAAAACGTGGACTGCCCAAGGTTCCCCAAGGACTGGTTTGGGAAACACTGGCTTAACTATGAATCCAGCACCGAGATGTTCTGTTGAATAATCATCAATATCATTTAAATTTCCAGCATGCTTTAAAAGAAAAAAACAAATATCAAAATAGACAGAGAGAAGATGCATCGAGTTTGACAATTATGATGAGAGGATTAGCACTCATTGTAAGTGAGTTATTGTACTGTAAGTGGCACTCACCTTTATTTTGCATACATTTATGAATGAATGTATGTGGAGCAGCTCTGCACTCAAAATATGCCATATACTTCATCAGCTTAGAATTCCTGCTGCATTAACTACCCTAAATATGGACTCATATTCGATGTTGTTGATGGCTGCTGAAAATGAAAATATTAAACAGCAGTGAATACTTCATATTGATAATGTACTATAGAATCCACAGTAAGCTACTAGCAGCCCTACGGTATATAAGCACTTCATTAGTTACACCTAGCCGGTAGCCACATAGGGTCTACTTTTGCCTCCACAACCAATTCAGAGAAGCTTTTCTGCACGCTACTGTTGTACCGAGCTGTTATTTTTGAACCTAATGGCCATCTTGCTAGCGTCAATGAGCCTGGCCATTCTCCCCTGACCTCTCTCATTAACAAGGTCATTTGAGCTCCAGAACAGGTTTTTCATTCGACGTAACATTCTCTGTAAACCATTGTAGGTAATAGGGATGGTAAGATTCACCGATTTGCATCGTTGCACCAGCATAAACATTCATAACACAATTGGGCCGATTAAAAAAATATGTACCGGGTAAAATTTGGGATGAATTCTGGATGTATCATTTCTAACATCTTTGCATCTGTGAAATCCAATTTCTTAATATATAATTATTAATATAGGCCTTATGTCTTTATTATCTGGAAATGTGACCAATGCTTTTTGTCCAGTAATTTCATATTTAGATCTCTCTCCCTCTCTAAAATGTTTCTGCACCTGCAGCCTGTTGATTTGTAGCATTATATTCTTTTGCATTTCATCATACCACGTTAAGTCGCATTATGTGTTGAATCAAATCGTGTCAAATCACACTGCATTGCAATTTCGTTGAATCATATCATATTGCATTAGTAGTTGCTTCATGTTTCTTTAATGTATTGGATTGTCGGCGATGCGTGGAGATGTGCATCGCGCTGGCCTCAGTGAAGGAGATTCACATCCGTAGTAGACACTATAGTTTATGAACATCTCCGTAGGGTGACTGTTACTGAGATGTTGGAAGCACCATGTATGCAACCGATAGTCACACCACGTTCAAAATCCATTAGATCGGGCATCTTACTTGTTGTAATGCTGATTCGAACAAGTAAATGGTTGGAGGAGCAGGCCAAGGGTGCTGTAGATTGGGTGGACACCCTTGACAGTTTAAGGGGCCCCAACATGGACAGGTGCCCTGTAAGATGTCAGCAGTCTGGGTACCCAGGGTGAGTTTTTGCTAGGGGTCCCAATTTGCAGCCTGCACTAGCAAGCATGGGTACCTAATAAATTGGCATTTAAAAATAGCTATAATAAAATGTGTTTGCACATGTGTGTGCAGAAAAGACAGGTATATTTTTATCTTAGTGGCTATGGTGAGGGTGAGCGCCACAAGGTTAAACCCTGCTTAGCACAGTAATAGCAGTGGAGAGCAAAACTCAGTATATAAACAGCAGAGCGGTGACTCAGCAAAGAACATTAAGCAAAACATAACCTGAAGAATCAAAAGCACAGAGCAAGTATTCACAGAACGCTGTAGGTAAGGTCCAATCAATTCCAACCCAGAAAAGGGACAGTTATAACCTATTTAGACCAAGTGAAACCATCCACTTTCTATACTCGCTTTTCCTGTGCATGGTTTCAGGGGTCTGGATCCCATTCCAGAGGCTACGGGCACAAGGCAGGGAATAGTGCAAATTTAGGCACCAACCTATTGCAGGGCACACAAATCACACTTACAGTAAACTTTGCAAATTCAATTCACCATAGCATGTTAGTCGGCTGTGAGGAGAAATCACCAAAAAGCCCGCAATGACACGAGGAGAACATGCAAACTCCACACATGTGAAGCTACAGCAGAAACCCAAACCCTGGTCGCAAAGGTCCGAGGCAACACTAGTAGCCACGGTTCCACCATTCCAGCCCTTAAACCGAACCTGACTTTCCTAAATTGCTATTATTTTGCTTAATTTAGCATAATGCTAATATTCATTTTCATTTGACAAGGTGTTAATCATTGATCATGCGTCACGCTGTTATCAAAATAAAAATCATCAGGCAGAGGGAGGCAGTGAAAACTGAGGGACTCTCACAATCCTAAAGAGATCATTGTTTCTGACATGTAGTTCTGCCGAACGAAGCACAAGCTGCCTTTCTTATTGTTGGATAAAGTCAGAGGCCGAGTGCGAGAGTAATTAAAAATGAATCAGATCATTTGCCATTCTAATTGAACAGCCAATCCTCCTCTCTGATTGCCCTGGTTGTCCTCACCCACATAATAATGTCCTAGCAGAAAACAGCACTAAGAATACACTTGTCTAATTTTATTCTACATACAATATCAACAATATGTAAATTTGCTCATGCAAGCAGACCACATTAATTTATAGCATGGTCATGTGAAAACGAGCAAGATTTAATTAATGGTATTCCTTTCTTTGAAACGCTTGTGCTGTTGTGAATGCAGCCATAATTTTGTCATTCCTCACCTCTACTAAGACCCAGACATCCTTTGTATGAGTTTTAAAACCTCATAAATCCCTTAATGTTATGTCAGTGAATCCAGGTCGGCCCATCCAGTCCAGGACTTTAAGCACCTCAGCTTCCCCTCTAAGTCTAGTCAGTTGTGTTGGCCCTATAGATAATGGACAGACGGTTCAGAAAGTTACAAATCCAGGCCAAGATTTTGTTTCAACCACCCAGTTCAGTTTAAAGAGTCACAGTCACAGAGTAATCAATTGGTTGGTTGAAACAACCTACTTCTGCCCCATTATGTATCCAATGACACTGCTCAGAATCTTTATTTTCTAAAAGAAGCTTCTAAAAGAAAATAAATGAAATAAGTGCTTCCGATAAAAAATCCAAATTGATATAATACAAAAATATGTTATGTATAGATGTATTAGCGTAAAGCAAATCATCGTATTCCCAGATTGTTTTGATAGAACCACGAAATACTGTATTCAAAAATAGATTTTTGAAACACTTTAATAGTATCATAAAATGATTTCATAAAATGATTTCTTTTTATGAAATCATAAAAAGAATGATATAAAATGATTTCTAGCCAATAAGACATGAAAGTATGTGTCCATTTTGGCTCATATGAACCATATTTTTTGCTGTTTAATTTCTGTAGCTATCTATAATTTGCAGCAAAAGTAGAAATAAAATAGCTTTCATAAATTTCAGAAACCAAAGGTAATTTATACAGCATAAAACAGGGTTTGTAAAAGGCCATATATTCCAATTTTACACCCTATTCAATGAAGATAATCGCTAACTCATGGCAGCACAGAAAAAAGTCACAGTCACTGCTTTGCTGAAAACAATCCACTCTAAAAAAATGTGTGATGTTTGGACCGAACTGCAACAAGGCTGCACAGTGACAACAAGCAATAAAATATAAGTCTTATATCTCTTTTCCCCTTTGCAGTGCAGTGCAGTGCATTTTCAAGACTGACTGTTTTTTCATTGCCAAGTCTTAAATTCCTTCTTTTCCCCCTTGTAAACAAAACTGGTGAAAAGGAAACACAACTCATGACAACACCACTGATCTATCACTGCAGATTTCGTTGCCATACCAACACCCAAAACACAACAACAAAAACTGGCTATGCATTACAGTATTACAACACATAACTTAGTTATTTACTACCATTTGATGTATTGTTAGAGATACTTAGTTCATAATCAGTTGAAAATTATATGGTTTTATTTAATATCAGCGATGTTATGTCCGGAGTCGGGCGTCATATATTTTGATCCCTCACTCCACAGTCTCCAGGCCGGGTTGGTTCTGCCTAGAAGATGCCCAGCCGGAAGACTTAGAATGTGTCACGCCCGGCTCGTACGATCCTCGTGTGTGCCACACCCCCCTGATTATCCACGTGTGCTTCCCCGATCGTACCCAGCTGTGTCTTGTTATTTTGGTCTGTCCTGTCTATTTCAGTCCCCGTCTTGCCTCAGTTCAGTGTCTGTCATTGATGTTAGTTATCGTCTGATGTTTCCTGCCCCGAGTCCATTTAATAAACCCTTAGTTCGTCCCGTACTCTGCCTGCCTGCCTGCTCTTTGCCCGCCCGCCGGCACGCTCACCCAGCGATCACGATCGCGTCCGGCCGAACTCTGACAGTATGGGACCCTGTGGATCTTGCCCTGCCTCACCCTAAAGTCCGCAGTGACCCGATGCTAAGTTCCGTTGCAGTCTACAGTGTTCGGTCCAGTCTGGTCCTGTCCAGTGGTTCTGTCTCTCTGTCCTGCATACCCTGCCAGTGTTGCCGTGCCCTGTCCAGTCAAGTGTCCTGTCTGTCCCTGGACCTGGGTCTCTGCCCTTCCTTTGGCCCCCCTGGCCCCCTCCACTATTTGTCCTTCATGCCCAGAGGGCACACTTCGGGAGAGGGACTGTCATGTCCACCGCGTGATGTCCGCGTAACCCTCCTATATCTTCCCTGATGAGTCACTCCTGTTGCTTCTTGCCCCTTGTTTTTCTTTTTACTTAAGTACCTCTTTGTCTCATCAGCCCCAGTCTGGTCACTGGCATCACTCCTCCTGTGTGCCAGTGTCCTTCCCTTTACTAGCCTTCTCGTTTTGACCTCACACGGTCTGGTTTGTTTCCTTGCTCCTGTTCAGTTCAATAAATCCCTTTTTTTCGCTAAAGGCCGGCCTTCGAGTCCTTCTTCTAGCACATCGTGACAAGCTGCATGTATTTCTGCATATACATTTAGTCGTTTAGTCAAAAACCTAGCAAACTAGTTTTGATGCTGCTGGAAATCCTGCTTGATCCTGCTGACCAGATTCTTAAAAGAAAGAGAAAATTATGTTTGTGGGAGCACTTTTCTCGCACTTTTGGATACAAAGGTTGCTAGGGAACTGTTTTTTTGGGAATGAGGGCAACCGGGAGAGCCCTGCCGTGGTGGTAAATCTAGCCTTAGCGGCTAAAAATGAGCCATTTCTTCTCTTCTCATTCTTCTCAGTGCCCATGCCCCGGGATAAACAGTTGTGTAACTTTCGTCAGAATATTTCTATGCTAGAATGGAAGAATGGGACCGATTCATAAAATAAAACCGTGTTTCGACTTTGACCAACAGCAGGAGCCTCCTTAAATAAAGGACAGAAAGGCAACCTGCTGCTACATCCCCCACATTTACAGGTTATTCTTATGTTTGCACCTGTTAATCCCCACATTTGCATAGGCTCCCTTAACGTGTTCTAGAGGTAAATATAAGCCTTCTGTCCTTTCTGTCAAAATTACTATGTTGCAATGTGAAATAATGTTAATGGGTGTTAAAACATCAACCATTTACTCACCCTTCCACTCTGGTTTTGTTATAAAGAAAAATATATAATATACAATTTGCTGGGGCAGATATAAGTTACGTAAATGAACACAAACCAAAATGGCAAATAGAACAGGATTATGATAATCATGTGTTGCCTTGTTTAAAGGACAAGATAACAAAAATTGTTAATTGTAAGATGTTATTGGCGATTGTAGTGATGTTTTCATAGGTACATTCATAGACCTTTTTTTTTTTAATAAGACGAAGAAATGGTAACTGCAATTGTTTATTCAAAGTTGTGCTGTGACTATTATTTAATTGCATTTTATTGGTTGATATCACATATATTACATACATATATAATTCATGAATATATGTATTATGCAGTCTCCTCCAGGGTAGTTAAATTTTCAGTCAAGTGAGAAACCATTTTGAATATCTTTCTGGAACATTCATTCCACGGGCGATGTATTTTAAATAATTTAGAGAAAAATTACGAAGCATTCTGGATCCTACGTGATATGTTCATAGCCTGACATTAGACCTGACAGGAGTTCTGCTGTTTGCCTTGCATCACCATTTATTTCCAAGCAGTAGTCAAAAACCTTCAAAGGTTTCTTGATCTTGTAAAATTTACTGTGTTTCCATACAACTACAGGGGGCAGCAATGTACAGCAATATCAACAGCTTTCAGGCAGTGGTTAAGGAGACAACAAAATGCACAGAACTTTCAGTTCCTTGGAGGGTAAGTTTATGTTTCCATAATAACCCAAGTACAATTGCTTTCCTACATTAATAGAGCAGAATGCAAACATAACCACCAATGTCAGTGATTACATTCTCTTAGATGTTCTGTCCATCCACATATTTGTATAAACACCTATCCAGTAGAAATGTGCAGGAAGCCTGTCCCGAGACACACAGGACATGAATCAGGATAGCTTTACTGGAATGCCTTCTCCACAAGGTACAAAAAAATATATTCCCTCAAAAGCATGTTTTGGACTGGGGCAAGAAACTGGAAGAACTGGAGTTGCACATGAACACAGGTAGAACATGCAAACTCCAGATGCCTTGAGCCAGAGCTATTCCCCACCAAGCAGGAGGTCACTCCACTGAGCTCTGTTAGACATTCAGCTAGGTTGCTTACATTTAGCTGGAAGGTTTCGTACCGACAGAATACTCGCAATTCACCAGTCGTGCTGCATTTCCCACGGCTGTTCTTTTATAAAACGTGTCCTTTCTACAGTGGGACTACTGCACAAAAAGACTATCTACAAAGGATAGGTAGCAGACAAATGAAAATGCATGATCCAACCAAACAGAAGCAACTGCTAGTGGGTGCTTTTTCTCAGCGTATAAAGTCAATTTTCATCGGAGCAGTCAAAATTCATCCAAAAAAAATCTGTAATCGTCAAGCCAACTATGCTTCCATGTCTTAACACCTTTCCATGGTTACAATTGTGGGGCCAGCAAAACAAGGTTATATATATTTTAAATTGAATCTGCCTCAAATGTTGCGATTTTAATATATTATGTAAATCTTACTTAGCAGAAGCTTGATAAATGATTTAATTGTAACCATTATTTCGCCCGCAATGAATAACTCTGTCTGGGACTGAACTAACTTATTATCTAGACATGCATAGCTTTTCTGAAGATTAATATTCCATACAGCTGTTATGATCATAGAAAGCACATTTCATTAAAATTCACCTTGAACTTGCAAAAGCATCTCCTCCATTACATATACATGCATAGGAGCATAACTTATCGAAAGATTCACAGCAAAAGAAAACAAAACCATCTCCTCTGACAAGAAAATCACTGTTCCCATCAATTTACCAATTCAGTGGTGGTTCCAAACATGTTAATCTGTGCTTTATATACCTGTGGTATTTTTATTTTTGTTGCTACATTCTAGTTGTACAGGGTGACAACACAGTAATTTGCATTTCCATTAAAATTCTACATTCCCTACAAGAAAATGAGTATTTTCATCCAATTTCTTTATATACTGACAGAAGTAGCTTTTTCCTTCCTATCATTTAGCTGAATCATAGATAGCCACAAGTCCGGGTGGCGAGTAGTAAATTATACATAGCACCCTTAAAGCATTTCATCTGAATGATTCTGCAAACAAAGCTTCTGTTCAGCTTGCTCTTGTTTGGCATGGTTACCGATGGGAAACAGAGAAGTCAATGACATAATGATGTATTTAATACAAATGTTTTCCATCATGTCAGACTACAGCAGTATATTCCTCCATCCATCCATCCATCCATCCATCCATCCACATATGGATGGACACTCGACACGTACCCAGCCGTGCACAACTGAAAATAGGATCAATGTCAACAGCAGCCAATCCCAGGCAGCCAGTCCCTCACTGTGCACACACCAGGCCTGTGACCAGAAATAAATTTGGTTGGAGGTCCGGAAACTATGAAATGGGGTCCCCTTGGCAGATATGGCCAGATATAGTAATTTTACTACCCAGCTACGTACTTGATCAAATACGAAAGAAATTCAGGGGGCAGGTTCAAACCTGTCATGTTACTACATGGGTATGTGCTTGGCACAGACATGATACAGGCAATTTATTAGATGTCAATTACACAAACTACTTGACTTTGGACAAGGCGCATCAAGGAGAACTGTGCACAACACAGGGAGGACATGCAAACTCCACACACACAACGGGGATGTAGGATTTGAACCGACAACTTTGCACTAAGCACATTTCTGCCATTCCACCCATTCAGAAGTATATGTCACACATGAATAATGAATTCCTAATTACTATATTTTTTCTGGGTCCAAATGTAACATGCATCCATGAACAATAATTATAATTTTGCAACAAGATTTAATGTGGATGTTGACTCATGTAACCGAACCCCACAAATTACTTACAGCATCACCCCACATGCAACCAAACAGTCAAATCACTCACCTTGCCGGAAGGATCTGATGTGACCAAGGGCCACTAGTCAGCAAAGCTATTATCTCCATCCAGTCTTTTTCTAATTAAAACACTAATTAAAAAGCGCTAATTGTCACATTATCCTCTCATCAACTACTATACATACCATTTGTAGTGTGACAATAAACAGGGGGAAATTAAAACTAAGTAAACATTAATACTACCACATTATAGACATTTTGTTTGGCTGGAAATTATAAAAGGGTTTGGAATAACCTGTAATGGAAATTAGAGAGAATTTAAGAATCATAATTTTGTGTCACTGGGCAACACAGAAAGTCATTGTCTGGGGCTTAATAAGATTTTCTTAAAACAGGTATCCCAGATATTTTTAAGGAGTAAATACAGAAACATATAATACCTTTATTTTGTGAAAACTAACGTGTGGTTGTATCACTTCTTTGCATTTAGTGAAGAACACCTGACAAGTCAATTCCGTTTAGTTTTCCAAATTGGATTTTGCAGTCATGCCACAAAAGAAAGTAAGAAATGTCTACTTTTACTAAATTTTTCACCTTTGCAAACCATGACTTTTTGCTGATTTTATCAGTGTCAAGGTTTGCTGAACAACCTACACAGAGATAAACGGATCAGAGAGATAATCAGATAAATGCTTCAGCTACACACAGTTCTTCCAGTCAACCTCAGTGTTGACAGCAAGTATCTGGATTTCTGTAGGGATCCCAGCACAATTTCAGTCGCTTCGTTAAATGTCGGCCGGCAGCGAATTCATTGACTGCAGGACAGGTTTACTTTAATGCCATACATGCAGATAATTTTGATGATGATCATGGGAAGAGAGTTAATGGAGCACTGCTGCATATCGGTCTGCGTAGCTGCATGGGAAATTGGACTTGTCAGTCAAACGCACGCCACAGATACTCGACACGTACCCAGCCGTGCACAACTGAAAATAGGATTGCTCGGACCAGACAACCTTCTTCCGTTGCTCCAATGTCCAGTTCTGATGCTTACATACTCACTGCAGCATCATACACAACGGGGCTTGGGGTGTTTACAGTATGCGTGGTCATCTAGATATTACATTGTGAGGACCAAAAATCCAAAACAATGTGATAGAAAGCTGTTATTGTGACTGTGTGGGGACATTTCTACTTTCCCCACAAGGGTAACCTTGGTTTTAGAATAATCTGTGATTGCAATCCAGAAACTAAAAACGCCAAGATTCATGAATATTGTCTGGTTACTTATGGTTAAGATCAGGGCTAGGTAGGGCTTAAGGTTGGCATAAGATTAGGGTTATACCCAATTAAATGAATGGATAATTGTGGGAGAGACATGGGGTGTCTCAGAGAGCATAGATAAACAGTTATAGAGTTAGCGTCTATTGCCTCACATCTCCAGGGCTGGCAGGTTTGAATCCTGGGGTGGGGTGCATGACCTACTGCAGTTGCAAAAGAAAAACTTTTATTCCCAAGAAAGATAAAATTTATGCGAAGATGTATGCAAATCAAGCCAACTGGGGTTAAACCACTGTCTATTTTACAGTATGTGATTCATATCCGGTGTGATAACTAACATTCTGCACAACATGACCTTCCTATCACATCACTGCATGGTCACTGGAAAAAGCAATATATCAGCTGCATGTAACTGACATAAGCTTTAGTGCACTTGGTAGCAAAAAGCTGAAGCAGGAAAAAAAAAAAAAAAAAAGCTATTTTTATGATGGAGCAAACTTGTAAACCATATTTCCGAAACGGTATCACCATCACCAAAGCATGTATCGGCATTGTGTTGCATGGCAGTATTCAATATTATAATCAGCATATAATATTACACATTGCATAGAAAAAATAAGGCAAAGAACACTAGTGCAACTCACTGTAAGAATGAAATGGGAAAACTTACCATCTAAATTCATCAGCATCCATTGTTGGTCATTCATTCATTCATTCATTCACCTTGTAGTTACAAATCTGTAACAGTCATTCTTGCTAAATTTCAACTTTAAAAATGAGTGAAATATCACAAGCACTGCATAGTCTCGCTTTATGAATTATAGGAAAATCCAATTTTAAATGTTCAGATTATTATAATAAACACTGCAAATATCTGAGGGCCAAAGTAAAGATACATCCATCCATCCATCCATTTTCCAAACCGCTTATCCTACTGGGTCGCGGGGGGTCCGGAGCCTATCCCGGAAG
>JAODJX010000065.1:9352797-9372941 GCA_026776945.1 Isichthys henryi | reverse complement strand
ACTGTCGTTGAAAACAGATGAATGTAAATTACTTTCTGAGTTTCTCTCACGATTTGAGGATTATTAATAAATGCAATGGAGTGAAAGAAATTTTACAGATCTTAGATAACCTTCTTTACTCTGTCTTGTAGGCTATTAAGAAGAATATTGCTTTTTTATTCTGTCGGGAATTATCAATTAACAAAACATTTACTATACTTCATTATTTGATTAAAATGATGATAGATTGATTCAAATGAAGATGCAGTATACTTATATTGTATGCTTGTTGCGTAATGCTTGTAAAGGCTTCATTTGAATGAGTTGTACAGATATGATGTAACGCTTTCCCGTATTGCAAAGGAGCAGCACTTCGTAAGTAATTTGTACATTCTGCTTTAAATTTAAAAGGAGTATCTATGCAATTGCTTAAAAACCAGGGTTTCACTGTTTAAATACAAAAAAAAAATGTTTATGACCATTTGTAGTTAAACTGCATTGAATCGTGAGAATGTTTGATTTCTGATCATTTCAAAAGGGGGCGTGATGCGTGTTTGCTACCGAAATAACACGTAAGACTAAGTTTAAAGGACACATGATTAAAGTCTACAGAATCTATCCATGAAAAAGGATTGCCATAAATGTACCTTGCGTTACTCCACACCCTGGACATTTGAAAGAAGACTGTGCTAGAAGACGAGGAAACGCGATGTTCTTATTCTTACAATTAAAGGATATTTCTTGTGATGATATGAAAGAGAAATATCCATTGATTGTTTGAGTAAGACTTTCACGTCACCGAATACATTGCAGCACCCCGGGTAATATGGACAGCGTAATTCCCAGTCGTGTTTTCTCAACGGAACGGTTGTGTTTTCGTATTTTATATATCTTTCTGTTACGGAAGCGAAGCATTAATAGAATTATTTCTTGTCGGTATTGTCAGCAAAGGAAAGTTCATAATTTCCCATTACATCGGAAACACAAGGTATTGGATATCATCGGTAACGTAAAGATTAGATAATTTGATCAAAGTTATAATTCATTATTTCCCCAGCGGTTCTCCTAATGAGAATCACGGTCATCTCATTGTAATAATTTCATATTTTATTACAGGGCTTGCGGAACGTTTAACCTGGATGTTTTCTACGATTCATTGAGGTTTTGAAGCCGAGTAATTTTATTACAGCAACAGTTTTTATAACTCTTTTATTTCTTTTACAACTGTTTTTATAAGGAAGGAAAAGATATATACCAAATGGCATCCATCCATTCTCCAACTACCTAGTAGCTTATTGAGTTGCAGAGAGCCTGCAGGCCCCAGAAGGCACAGGGTATGTGGCAGGGTTACACCCTGGCTGAGATGTCATTACACTGCAGGACTACTATACATTCACAGAACCACACACTATGAACCATTTGGAGATGGATTTAAAATAAGGCAAATTTAGGCAGCTGCCTAGGGCCCCCAAGAACTAGGGCCCCCATGAAGACATAATTTCCAAAAGTTACATTGATGGATATAAGATGGTAGACGTTACCTTGTTATACCATCTTCATTTTCAGCGACAGTTTTCAGGATAGACGAAGTTACCCTCCATCCCAGTCGTAATGGACTTTGAGCCTTCGCCTTTTCCATCTTTCTTTTCACACTGGTGTCTGGTGGTACCAGCTGTTGTAGCGCCAAGTGAACTGGCACGAAGTAGCCCGACAATAAGAAGCAAACGGCACAAAGATGCAAGCCTGACGTTACGTCTCCCATGTCTTTGATACTACCCTGCTAGAGTGGTGGACAAATTGTGAAAAGGCATGGAGAGAGCAGGATTAAGTGTAGAAGAATTCTAGACAAACGGCTTCAGGGGCAGAGTACAGTGTAAGATATCCTAGCTACGACTACGACTACGGCCATGGCAAAAGAGGGAATGGTTACACTTCTTAAATTGGGCAGATTGACTCACCAAAACCTCTCTCCCCTCAAATCGCTCAACTTTACCAACAGCCCTCCGACCCCGATAGGTAGCTTTTATGGCTCCCTCTGCGTTTGGATTAGCACATTGTTGATGTTGCACTGTTTTTAATCCCCTCTCATTTCTATTCTGCACCAAAAAATAGCTTAAACGATCCACTTAGAGGGGACCCTACCCATGTTAGTCTGGAGCCTCCATAGATGTAATTCTGTCCCTGGAATGGATTATCGTATAATTACTTGCTCTACATTAACAGTGCATATGAGAGGTCAAAGATCTTGTACTGAATTACCCGTCTTCTGTAAAAGCAAATGAAATACAGTGCAAGTGCACTTTTTGGGATGAAAACTACCAGGGCATCCACAGATTTTAAGCCTAAGTGAAGGTAAATTAGAAAGTTCAGTGATCCATCTTGTCAAAACTTCTGAAAGAACAACAGCATGACCGTGCCGGGGAAGAAGGCTACGATCCAGCTTTCAAAAATATCACAGTGCATCACTTGTGTGGCAGGCAAACAGGCACAGGAGACGTGGGTGCAAGCAAGTACCCCTGGAGGGGTGAGATTTATTTAGGGAATACAGGGGAATGTATACCAATTGTGGTGACAAAGAGGTTCTGGACACCAGTTCAGGGAGAAGTATCCTTACCCCCAAACTGTAAGACATGCTTCCTGGGGTGCAGGTAGGTTGGTTGGCCACCAATCTGTGAGATGTTTATTTTTGAGGGCAGAGAGCACATACGCAACTTGCATACCTTTTTTTTTCCCCTCTCTCTCTCTGACCTTCTACCTAGTAAAGGCTTCAAAATACACTGAGGGAGGCAGTCCCATCCCCTGGGGATAAAGGGCCAGAATAGAAGAGATCATTTGGGAAAGAGTGGACAAGCACTCCTGTCAAGAATCCGAAAATTCTATCACAAAATTAAATTTTAGCAACACTCAAATGTATCATCCTTTCGTTGTGTTAATAATTCTAGAATAGATAAAACATACAAGATACACAGTCTATCAAGGAAATTTGGCTACGATATGTTGCATCATCACCATTGTTTAATGCCTTCTAGCTGTATTATCTCTCAGTTGCATCTGACAGAATTGTACTCTTCTGAAGTATGTTAAGCCCAGGTAAAAATATATAGAACACTGTACTGATTAGCCTTAATATTAAAACCAGCTGCCTAATATTGGCCCCCCTCCACTAAAACAGCTCTATACCATTGAGGTCTGGACTCCACAAGACCTCTGAAGTTGTCCTGTGCAAGATGTTAGCAGCAGATCCTTTGAGACCTTTAAACTGCATGGTGGGGCCTTGGTCGTCCAGTACATCCCACAGATGCTTAGTCAGACTGAGATCTTGAGGAATATGGTCCTTGTCAAATTTGCTCAGATTCTTACGCTTGCACGTCTTTCCAGCTTCCAACACATCAACTTCAAGAAGTGACTGTTCACTTGCCTAATATATAATGGCACCCTTGACAGGTGCCATTGTAATGAGATAATCAACGTACTTCACTTCACCTGTCCGTGGTTTTAAAGTTATGGCTGATCAGTGTATATTGCAGTTACTATACAACAGGTACTGTAATGCAGGAGGTGTTTACATGCATTACATTTATCTATTTAACTCACACTTTCCTCCAAAGCAACTTATAGTACAGTAGTGGGAAGGGTTACAATTTACGTGTGTGCCCAGGGAATTGAACCCATGACCTTGGCATGGTTTACTGCAGATTTTCAAATTAGCAGTATGATATAAAAGCCATGATACAAATGAGGTGTCGAAGTTTTCTATAGATTCCAGTCTTCGTTATTTTGACCAAATGACAACACCTTCACATCTGCATTAACAATGTTTATCATGATCGTTCTTGCTCAATCCTGGTACTTTAAGGCTGTACAAAGAATGGAATTATTTCTGCAGTAAAATTACTTAGTGTCAGTGCATAGCCTGATGCATTAAATACGCATCCACTGACTACCCCATAAATGATGTTAGGAAGGCAGCATTTTCCTAATGCACATGACCCTGACTTCCTTTAATTATGAATGTCACCCTTAGTGTACAACCTCTTTAAAACATCATCGAAAACACAAGGGCACGGCCAATGTCTTGGTTGGCTGGCAGTATTGGTCAAGGTTAATAAGGAAAATCTGCCAATAAAGCACTGATAATTTCACTTTAAACATTTACGATGAGGAGCTCTCTCACTGGAGAAAAAGAAAAGCTATACATCCTGCATTATAATGTATTATCCGTAGCCTAGAATTATTATTAAGCAATATTCTATTGTTGACATATGTGATTTAAGAAATGTACGACAAATGCTGGACTTTGAATTTTACCAAAACAGCTGCCCTATAAATAAAAGACAAATCAGATCTAGGCAAATGTACAAACATATTTCCTCTATACACCAGACGAAGTCAATACACTGCAGGAAGCAAAAGAGTGAATAACAAAAAGCATCTAAAGTGAATAACAAAAGCGACGTAAATCCAGAGTAGGCCACTCAGTGTCCGTGATCATACACAGTCATACATAATGATTGACCAGGAATGGAAATATTGTATTGTACAAAAAAAAATGTGAATTTTTGTGTGTGAAATACAATTCATTAAATCTGGTCTCATTTGAGAGCTCCGTAATGAAAGTTCATGTTATTTACCATTTATAAATTAAAATGATAAGTGTTGTAGGTTAGCTCATTTTATATCTATTTATTTTAAGACTACGGTAAAGCAGAAGATGAATGAATGGATGAACATCAGTTAGTAAAATCCCGTTTAACTAAACTACCGTTGTCTGTTCGATGTTTAACCATATAAATGATATTGGCTGATATTGTCAATTATCAGACTTTGTAGCTCCTCAAAAATTTGTATTGAGTACAAAATTTCAGTTGAGCACTATTAAAAAAAAAAAAAGTGTGTCATTAAATAAGTGAATGTCATAACGGAACACAGGAACGAACATGTAGAAGCAGTGCCGGATAATGTAGGTCCAAATTACCGATAAAAAATAAGACAAAAAGATCATCCTATCCAGAACCCTCAGAACTGAGATTACGCAGCATGTCTTCTATTTGCAAGAAGAAGATGCTCTACGTCTAAAAAAAAATTACCTGGTTTGCTGTCATACTCCTCAGTAGAAAGACGATTATCCTGTTTTTGTCCTCACTTAATGAGACTCAGAGGGCAGTGAAGTACTAATTTAAAAAAGGTGGAGCAATAGCAGTATGCATCTTAATCTTATGGTCCAAATAGTCCTGTTTTTCCACAGACTCTAATTTAAGTTTTATTGTAAGTGTGGAGTCAGGTAGGTGACACTGTAATAAATCAGTCTACAAATAAATATAATATTATATAAATCAGTAGACAGAAACATTTGATAGCAATAGACAGTGATTAAAGGATAACACTGCAAGGAGAATAAATGAGAATTATATTGATAAAATTGAGAGTACAGAAATACACACATATATTTAATGTGCAACAACTTGATTGTAAGTTTACATGTATGTGTAGGTTACGGTCATAAAGGATGGAGATTCTGACGGATTTCAGATTTCATGGGCAACCAGTACAGAGAGTAACGATTTTCAAATAAATGCATCTATCGGTAGAATAATATATTCCGATACTCATAGGATTTTTATTCTACTTTCAGATAAACTTAAATTATATATTATTAGGTAACACTTTACTTGAGGGGGCAAAAATAATACATAAAGTAATAGCATAATATTATAGTAATTAATGAAAAACTAAAGTTACATACTGATGTCATGTTAATTCATCATTAATGAATTTTGACACGTTTTATCTCAAGCAGTTACTATATTTGTTACTAAAGTATATCTGTTAATTCTGTAAACCTTTGGGATCTACTGAGGAACAAGTAATGAGTAACAAGTGAAATACTGATCTGTTCATCAATGAATCATGATGCATCTCAAACAACAACTATATTTGTTCATAATGTATACGCCTACTTCAGCAGTAACTGAGTTAAGTATTTGTGCCTCATAAAATTGTTACCCATTATTATATAAATTTGCAGAGTTGATTGTCGTAACTTCAACTAGATCCTGAGGATGCAAATGAAATGATAAATGGAGTCATGCCCCACCTTTTTTTGTACCCATCTATTATTAATATTCATATTTTCATTTGTCAACTTTGATAATTGACAATGAAATGTTATTGTCACACGAATATCAGTCATGTTAACTCTCGAAAAATGAAGTTAGGGAAGTTATATCCCTCACTCAAAAAAGAGAAAGTTGATTTAGATAAACAGACCCTTTCATGTTAAATTACCAGAGTTACTTAGATGGTCCTGTACGTTCAAGGACTCAGGTGCACTTAAAAGCCACAATCAATTTTTTTTTCCATAATGACAGGTCCGTAATCAATTGGATTGCAGCAATTTTAAGCAGCACCTATAAATAGTCTCTTTGCTTTCACTTCTATTGTTACTTGCTATTAGGAAAACAAGAGCATGTAGTCACATCAATCACCATGCAATCACCCAGTTAATTGCTACATAAAGTTATCTAGCTTAATCACTATTTGTTATTTCCCTATGAGTTTTCAATGAAAGTAAATTCTCAAAACAGGGTAGCTTTTAGTCTGCGTTACTATTTATGATGAAATTTATAAATTAGGTCAATGCATTTTTATTAAATGGATTTTTGCTTGTTTATCATATTTAAAAAATTCATATGCATATATGATCAATTCAATATATCAATTTATCCATTTTCCAATTGCTTTTCTGAGCAGGGTCTTCGATGGAGGACGGGGTGCTGGAGCCTTGGTATTGCCAAATGTTTGTTGTGTGATTATGTGTGTTTTAATGGTCTGTGTATTTTATAAATAAGTGATGCAGGAATACACTTTGTTACAGTAATTGCTACAGGAATTCCAATACGGGCCACATGGAGCTGCAATATCACTCACTGTAAAATACTACAAAATCAAAGATTTCAATTTAATTCCATTAGTGACTTAAATGTTCCTAAACTAGATATACTGAGTAATATTCAGATTGACATTTTAAGGAAAAACATGCAAATCTTAGGGTATGGCTCATATATTGGTAACAATTGTTTAGCGAGAAACTTGGAGGGATAAAACAGTACATCCATCCATCCATTTTCTGGATCATTAGTCAAAATATTTTAAGTTGTTACAGTAAGGGGAGATTTGCATGCTAACTATTATTAATGGAAGGCAAACAAATATTTATTGTATTTATTGCCAATAAGTAACAGAGTTACAGAAGTCTGTTATTGGTCGAAAGACAATTATATGTCTAATATGAAGAAATGCAAATATGTGCTGAGATCCGTTGAATTGAGGGAGGAAAATCAGTTATAAAAAAAATTTATATTATATATATATATATATATATATGCATGCAGAATCCTGAAAGAGTAAGACAGCGCCTACTGAGCAAACATGTCATTTCTGTCAAGGCCAGAGATGTAGAATCGGGTTTAGAGAAGGAAATTAACAGAGAGCCCTGGTACATAGAACTGTAATTCATATTATAACCATCCATCTAATGTCCAAATCCCAGTATATGCTGGGTGGGAGAGGTGAACTATCCCAGGTAGCACAGGGCACAAGGAAAGGGAACACCCATACTGTATACACACACACACACACACACAGGTTTGTAATTATATCTTTGTGGGGACTCCATTCATTTATATGGGGAAAACTCTAATCCCAACACGACCTTAACCATAAGTAACCAAACAAAATACGAGACTTTTGGCATTTTTACTCTTTTGGTTGCATTCACGAATCTTTGTGGGGACCTGAACAAAGGTCCCCACAACATAAACACACACACACACACACACACACACACAGAGCGGAGGCAAACTTTATGTGCATGGCAACAGAACTACCCAGTGAGCCATTGTGTTGCGCTGCATTAATTTACCTTTAGGAAAAGCAGGTAAGGAGAATAATGGGTTTTAAGTGCAGATTTACACCTGTAGAAGACGCCAGTTTATTGCAGGGGACAAGCTCACTTTAGACACAAGTTAGAGACAGAAGTTCACCTAATGATATTTGTACTGTTGGAGAAAACCAAAAATATCATATGAAACAAAGACTCTACACACAAAGACCCAAAACCACGCTATTTGTTTGTTTGTTTTGTATTTGAAGCCAGATTGCTGAAAAATAACCACTTCTCAGTGAAGCTACCTTCATTCATAATAGTTTAGACTTATACATAATGCCATCACTGACCAAAATATTCTAGAACATGCATCAATTCTGTTTTTTAATGTATAAATAAATTCCAGATTTAAATGTAGTCCCCTATTACCGTAATTAGCAATCAAACCCTAAATATATTACTGACTATCTGCATCACATTGAATTTAAGAAATTGACACTTTAGCCAGTATGTTCTAGGGTGAAAGAAATTTATAAATTGATAGGTAGTGTCACATTACTTATTAAATGCAAATAATTCTATACCACAATTGCTGTGAGTCATAGAAGAGTTTTATGAAAAAAGTAAATTTGTAAAATGGTGTGGGTGAAAGGGGCATCATTAAAAAAAATAATCAATTAAAATTAAAATCAATTAGAAAAATAGTTTAAAAAAATCTACCTATAGTAACGCTGGAAATGTGCCAGCATGTTTGCACAAATATTTTTAATGATTTGCTTTTAAGGGTCTAAACTAAACTGTAGTTTCACCAATAGTTGAACAAAGTATATTTTACTTATTTTTATAAATTACTTCAACTAATTCATTGTACTACACCTGTTCCACATAGCAAGATAGAGAAACAGTCATTGATCCAATCTACCTATACATGAGGAGTGCAGTCTTTAGTTACGGCAAAGTCTGCAAAACCCAGCATGGTCAGAAGATCCACCAGGCTAGAATGAAATGCTTGACTGGAAAGCAGGAGGTGCTTGCATGGGTTTAGCACCTGGTGAGATGCAGGAGGAGTCCGGCCTGGGGTCGTCTCACAGTGCCCAGACCCTCCATGACTCACATGGTTTTCCCCAATTCAGGTATTCAGAACATGTTAAGTAGCTTGTCGCTTACAAGGAGAAAAAGTGGCAACAGTTTGATCAGGGTGTGGACCAGATCCTGGAAGCCGCAGCCAGAGGAGACGCTGACCGTAGGTTGCCGACAATGTGCTCCTTGATCATCAATATTGCCAATGAGAGATTTGGCATGAAGAAGCGTTCGACTAATGGTCCAGGGGGCGAAACCAATGGGAGGTTAAGATCACCAGCTGCGTGCTTAGAGGGCAGTTCAAGCAGGCAAGGCAGGAGAATAAGGTTGGTCTGGTAGAGAAGGTAGGTCGATAAGCACCTCGGTGCCAGCTATAGTGACAATGCAAGGGAGCAGGACCTTGCACCATGCAGTGCCCAGATACCATCACCGCAACCCACCACAGCATTCAGTACTGGGCTGCAGATGGATTCTCCAAGGTCTTGAATGCCTCACCAACTGGGCCAGGATGGAATTTAAGCCAAGCAGGTCCCGATCTTCATGAGGAAGGAGAAGTTAATGGACATTTCTCCCTAGAAAGAGTCCAAATTCCATCAATCACTGAGAGGCCAGTCAAGAGCCTGGGAAAGGTTTTCAACAGGACATTGAGGGACTTACCTGTACTCAAAGAAAACGGCAGAGAGTTGGGAACTTGGTTTGTAGTGGGCAAAGTCAGGTTTCCCAGGAAAGTTTAAAGCTTGGATTTACCAGCATGGTATTCTGTCACAACTCCTATGGCCGTTACTGGTTTACGACGTCCCTCTGACCAGCATTGAGAAGAGACGCCACTTCTTGCATAGGTGGCTGGGCATAGCCTCTGCAGCATGACCTCATACGGGAGTAAGAACAAACTACAACTCCCATGCATTTAGCAGCCTATCGAAAGAATTTATTTATAGTTTCCCAGACATAAGGTATGTGGTTGTATATAGAATCTAATGACAAAGTCTCCTCGGCCAGCATATACAGTAGGTGAGGACCGATAGGAACTGTAGGGCTCAGGATGCAGTTGACCAGGCTGAAATGAGTCCGCAGCAGAGGCATCAGGACAGGCAGGGCTTGGTAGCATTCCAGAACCTCAGTGCAACAAGGGAAAGGAAAGACACCAACTGGTTCAGGAAGAAATCTGTGCAGGGGTGGAGGAAATCTCTACCTGCTGGATGGTTGGGATGCAACAGCAAGGGGTGTGGACTTAATGAAAGCAGGCAATGGACCAGAAGATCATGTGGGCAGAGCTGTGGAAAGCCAAGTCAGACCGGATCAAATCAACATCTTAAGTTATTGCCCAAATTCCACCATAATCAGCGCAACAATCAGTGAAGCGTTTTATCCAACAAGGGGGCTTCTGGCAACAGCCCAGGACTGGCAGCTGGAGGTTGACCTGGGGAGACAGCTGAAGTTCCCAGACACCGTCACTGTGACCACACTTAGACCTGACATAGTTCTTGTATCACAATCTTCAAGGCAGGGGGTCCTGCTGGAATCGATGGTATCCTGGGAAGACCAGATGGGAGAAACACTGGAGAGAATACTAAGTACAAGGAGCTCATTGGTGAATGGTGAAGCGGGGGATGGAAGATCCGTTGCTACCTCATTGAGCTAATCACTTTGCAGAGCCCTCAAGGAGCTAGGCATCTGGGGACTGTAGAACAAGAAAGCCATCAAGAAGATCACTGATGCTGCCAAGAAAGCATCAAGTTGGCTGTGGATCAAAAGGGGTGATCTGTAGACCATACAAGCTACCTAGATACAAGCCAGGGACTGATCACCCATGGCTGGGTCGCTTGGGTGAGGGTGAACGATGTTGAAGGACCTGAAGTTACATCACTAAGTATCTAGGTTGCACCATTAGATGTGTATGCAAATCAGTGGCAATAACACAAATCTATGCTAAGGAGAAGATAACTATTTCTTAAAGTTTTGTTCAGTAGATTCTTTCCTTTATAACAAGCAACAGTTTTAATATTTAATTGTTTATTCATTTAAGCATCACCCTCATTGGATTCCCATTTATGAAATCTAATATAAAAAAAATGATGTGGTAGTGAATAATCAATAGCCAAAGGAAATACTCTTTAATGATGAGTATATGTTTCCAATTAAATTAAATAACTAAATATAAAAATGAATAAATATACAGTTGAACAGGTCTGTACAGGTATTATGACATTATCCATTTTGGAGCTGTAGAATATAAATGACACCAAGCTACCTGGGTGAACTATTTAGACCATCAGATTAGATGCATACAGCTATTGTTTCATCTTTTCAAATTAGTACTTGGATTGTTTTGTCAAGTAAGGACCATAACAAAGGTAATACTATGTAGGCTCCGCAAATGAAATGGTTTATAACAGCAGTATCTCCAATATTTCTGTTTTATTACAGTATGTTTAACATTAAAGACAAGCTCAGTTTTTTGACACCATTTCTAGTACCTATCAGATATTTCCAGGTAAATAATACAGCACTTCTTTGATCTTAAAATCCATATTATGCTACAGAGAAAGGTGGATGGATGGATTTCAAGTTTACAACATCTGGCAAGTTTCTTAGGAATAATCTCTGCGACTGGTTGCAAGTAGAAAACACTCCCTACAAAGATTTTATTGAATATATAACATTTACTTTAAAATGTGGTATAGCCAGTTAATTGTTCATGATGTTCAGTGGCAAAGGAGGGATCAATATTGCAACATGTAGTGTATTAAGAATTAATCAAGGAAATCAAGATCTAGTAAACATGGAGATGGATCACGTATAAGTCAACAAAACAGCCATCGGCAAGCATAAATGGACCGGAGAGGACACTTTTAGCCAGATGAGTATGCCGTTTACTACTCAGGAAATAGGCAGCAAAGAAAAAAAATAAAATAAAGTAATTGCATATAATGCTGTGAATAACCGACTTTCAATACGGGAGCTTTATTCCCCTACAAGGGATGTGGATAAAGAAAGAATTATTATTTTTTTTATAAACAGGTTCAGGTTAAAATCAACGATACATATTCCTGGTGACTGGGAATTAGAATTTCAACTTCACAAATGAGAAGATTGGACACACAGTTGATCAGAATGGAAAATTTAGCAAATTTATCAAAGCTATACAGCAATTTCTCTACATCCAAAAATCTTCTTTGTTGGCAGTACATAATTCAAGTCACCAAAGCATTGTCTTCAAATAAAAATCAAATAGATGTTCTCCTTAGAAAATGACAGAAGAATTCAATTCAGATTGCAGATTGTGTAACAGATCAAGACCTGGTTATGTGCCATCTACAAAGTGCAGTAGAAGAAAACACACACACACACACACACACACACACATTAACAACATGGCAATATGCTTACAAGAAATGACCTGCTGCCTTCATGAAAAATACATCTCAATTTGAGATGCTGCATGAATTCCATATAGAACCAGGAGGAACTGTGAACAAAATATGAGTCATCCAATTGGAATCAGAGAAGATTGGTCAAAATTAAAGAGCTAAAAAAAGATGGATGATAGAAGATGCAGAAATAGCAAGCAAGACCAATATGAACAAAACGGCTTTAAAAAAAGTTCTGAAAACTTGAAGACAGAAAAAAGGTCACAGCCTTAAGCGGGTGTGTTGAAAGACCTGTTTTGGATTTCGATTTGGACTCGGTTGCCCTGTGTATTTTTCGTAGATAATCTGTGCATATATTTCTATGTAAGGGTTGTAGAGAGTGGCTGCCCGTTGTTTTCTGCATGTGAATCGCTTGTCTCTGATTCGTGGCTAGTGAGGGAAGCGTAGGGTAGCGACTGCCTTTTGTTTTCTTTTTGTTTAGGGAAGCTGGTGCTCATGTACGTAGTTCACTTGTTTTATTTGTTATTTTGGTCTTTTCCACTCCTGAAGTTCACCCTGGTGTCTCATCTCACTATCAAAATATACTCAAAATATATCCGATCTTAACTATAACTATACTGCCACTGTCATTTCTTTTTCCATCCCTTACTCCTTTCTCCCTTCAGCATTCCCTGTTTACTCATCTACTGTAGACCTGGACGTAACAAACAGTCAAATAGTGACTGATAAATCAAGATCAAGATACAATGGCAGGAATACACAGAAGACCTTCTAAATATATTCAAGGTCAAATATAATTACTTCTGAGGTCACTGTCAAAAAATAAGGCTATGATGACTGTTGACATCTAAAGAGAAATCAAAGTGTTCACCAAACTATTAAATTATTAGCATTATCCTAAAGATCATTAAATGTAGATTAAAGCTCGACATAATAATGAAATTCTGAGATTTACAAGATGCATTCAGAAAAGGAGAAGAAACAAAATCCATTTTCAGTGTCCCATGGAGCAACAAAGTTTGCTTTATTGACCTTAATAAAGCCTTTAATTATGCTGATTGCGCGTCGCTCTCATAAAAACATACGAGAACCATAACATGTCAAGTTTAACGAACAATAGCAGCAGCCTTTGATATGTTGACAGCACAACATGAAGAAGATCTGAAGGCACTCGTAAGTAAAGGTAAAGCCAAAGAAAAGAAGGAATTACAGATAAATGTGAAGTAAAGAAAGCTTATGACCACAGGAACATCAGCTAACTTCAATGCTGGTGCTACAGACATAGGAGATATAGACAGAACTTCTCAGAACTGCAACAAAGAAAAGTCAAGAGTAAAATCTAACAATACTTATGTATCTCTAAGAACCAATATTAGAATTGTTCTGAATATGGTATGTCCTGCCAGTCTTTATGGATGTGAAAGCTAGACAATGAAGAAATGGGACATGGAACAGCATTAATGCCTTTGAACTCCCAGCAAAGAGAGAATACATGATAGACTTATTCCCTGCAAAGCAATGCTTTGAAACTCTTCCATTGTTATGATGTATTGATTGCGACTGACAATGGCTGTAGGGAAAAAAACATTGACAGATACCATCTCTATAGACAAATACGGCTTTTACATATGAATTTATGGCCATTCATTACTTGCTATTCATATTTCTATTTTAAGCACAATGGATTCAGAACAACCAGGGATGTGTTACATGGTGTCAACCTTGCCAGTAACCCAAGTAGTGGCAAGACCATGCTGAGCTTTGATGTCAGGTACCATACTAAATATGCATTGGGGGTTACCAAGGAAACGCAGGAATGGCAATGATATACAAAGTGAGTTCTGTGTACAAGCTGATAGGAGGTCAATTGGGCACACCGGGAGCTGGTTAAGTTTAATCAGCTGCAAGGATACAGAACAGAGGGAAGAGTGCGATGGCTTGACCAAAAAAAACACCAGGAGGCAGCTCGAAGGAGTCAAAAGGTTTGTTGACATGAAAATATCTGCGGTATATTTTAGCCAAAACCAAAAATACAATCAGTTGGTTTATTTTCCTGAATTATTCTCATAGGGTCTCAAAACGGAAAGAATTCTACAATCCTTTGTGGAGGATACCTCAGAATTATGATCCTAACTTAAGAAGTACTGGACCACAAAACTGAAAAAAGTATGTTTTAGAGGGTATTTAGTGTTATGTATCCATTTAGGGAATTCAGCTGGGAGCTGCCTAGTTTTGGGGATATCAGCGGTAAAAGTCTTTTGTTGTATAATGGGACTGAATAGCATTCTGTGGTGATTAACGTGCCAAAAACGTACATTGGAAAAATCCAACAACAATGTCTCTTACCAGAAATCATGACCCGGTTACTCTACATAATCCACAGATTTTAGTAGTGAGCAGTTTAATGTAGAAACTATTTTCTACTACTGAACTCCACACACCAACCATATTTTTGCGTGAGAGATACAAGCACCTCAGTGCTACCTTATACTCAGTAATACACCTGCTGTTTTTTGTAACATTTTTAATCACCACAGAATGAATGCCATTCAGTCCCATTATACTCGAGTGAGAACCGGCATCTCTACAGTCAATATCTCCAAAAGTAGGCAACTCCCAGCAGAACAACCTAGATATATGGACAGCACCAAAAGCAACAAGTGGGGAAATGATGCCTGAAATTGTCAGCAAATTAACACAGCTAACAGTCAACCTGTACGACGGTCAGACTTTTCTATGCTAGCATGCATGCACATTTAACGGAGAGAACCGTCTTTACTGTCACCATTGATTTTCCAGTTTAGAGTACATAGCATTCGTAAGAGACAATAATGGGTCCATATTATGATCGATAGCAATAAAGTTAACTGCGAGCATAATAAAGTGATGACATGTAAATGCGGTATTTTTGCATACGAGCTGCTGTCAGTGTTTCTTCGCTGGCACATCCCCCAATACTGGGGGGGGGGGTCTCAGGCTATTTTCCGTAAGGGAGTGCAATGGAACTTTGGACAGAGCAGGAAGCTCTTGAGTTGGTTGTACTTGTAGTGTTAGGAAAATCTTGACTTTCCCTTGACTTATTTGTGAGTGTAAAGATTGCTGTGTAGTATGAGAAGCAGATATTTGCATATATGACAGTTTGGCTTCGGGGGGGGAGGGATTTAGGCTGAGAATAGCCCATTTCTGGAAGGGAATGTGGAGCCGAATTAGCCACTGCAGACCTACTGTTCTGTCTGTATGTTATGAAATCTCTCAATAAAGGTTATTATGTATGTTGTCACTCACTTTGTCTTCTGTATTAGAGGGTCAATGGAAGAAGTACTGAGTGGGAAAATGTTTGAACATGTTGCAACTTGTAACCATTTCCTGATTTTCATGCATTTGGCTCCCACAATTCTACACAAAGTGAGTGGATATGATATAGAAAATGAATGAGTGGATGAATGAATATTTAACTCATCTAAATACATTAGTTCCTATCACGCATAACTTAGATATGTTGATCATTTGTATATTGTTAGAATAAATGAACAAATAAACTGTAGAGATATGACAAGGAAGAATATCCATACATCAGTCTGCTATCCTGAGCTCACATTTCATTGATCATTTCAAGCTGCCTTAAAAACAATAACATACCAGAGGTGTCTATAGAAAGAACAAATTTCCCTGCATACCAGTATGACCCTGATGCATTGTTGCCTATCTTTAGGCTGTGATCTAGTCTTTTAGAGGTAGTATGTGCAAGCAATGCATCTGCTTCTTCCTGTCCATTAATTCATTCATTACTCATCCAGGTTTTTACCTAAAGGTGTAGAAATCGTGGATAAGAAAGACATTGAATTTATTATTTATGCACAAAATCATCCAGAGAGACGGAACGTGTACAAATAAGCAGACGCTTTAGTCAGAGGTATATATATATATATATATATATAAACAAAGTACAAATAGTTCTTAGGGCAGTATAAGACACTGGAGGAGTAGAGGGAAAACAAGCTTCGCATTTGGACAAAATGCAAGATAAATTAGTATTGTTAAAATTCAGCTTATAGTATCGTTATACTGAAATGTAACAACCTGCCTGATTTTCTTTCCCTTTTCAAAAGATCTGAAGGTGTTATTGCATTAATATGACGCGTTACAGAAATGAATCAACATTAGAATGCATTTAACTCAAAAAGACGCCTTATTGGTATTAGCTGCCTCAAAGATAAACCATGAAATATGTCGCTGCGTTTGTGTTTCTTGGAATACTATAACAATGCTGTGACACCAGTGCTTCAGAACAGCTGAATTCCATGACTGAAACCACACTAGCTCCTTGCATTGCTATAAAAGCCCCAGAGAGATATCAGCATTTGCATCAATAACTAGGTAATTTGCAAACTCTTGCAAACTCTGTCCCTTGCAGGATAAAATGATTAAAGGCCTCCTCTCTGAAAAAGCTAATAATCCACAGGTTTGTAACACATAACCGCTCAAATCTGATGGCTTCACACTCTCTAGAGCAATTCGTATTGCTTTTCAAGTGGAGTCAGCACCAGGCAGCTCTGTAGATTTGGCAGACGTGCCGTGAATCACTGCCGTAACTGAGAATATGCAGCAGCTATGTTAGTCACAGGCGCAATAGTATAGAGGGGTGGGGAAGTAAGAAAGCAGCTGCTCAAAGCCTTCAGCTTGGCTGCAGTTTGATAAGATTACGTCCTCCGTTCCCCTGACCTCCCTGGAGTGATCATCTACGGAGCATCATCATGCATGAGTAATGCACTAACAGCCAAGAGTACAAAATGGCAGGATGGACCTATATGATTAAACCATCATTTTATTTACTGTAAAAAGTTACAGGAATTTATTACACTGCAAACAGACCAAGTTTCATTAACTAGGCACGCTTAGCTTATACGATGTTAAATATGATGTGAAGGAACAGAAGGAAGACTCTCTTATGTTTATACACATGACATTTTACAATATACTGTAGCTCCTACACTACCTTCAGCCCTATATGCCCTTTGACAGAAATAAGTATTGTGGTATTTATGAATTGCTCTAATTACAGCCCCATGCAAAGAGAAATGTCAAATGAGAAATCCCAGAAATGAAAGCCAGCTTGCCGAGTCAGTTGAGGCTTGACAAAACAGAGCTCTAAGCTCTCTACTTCTGTTAGTCTTTTATAATTCCCAGTCTTGTCAACATATTACCATTGGTATTTTCCCCATAATTAATCCGCTACAACTGGCCCGTGGGAGCCGTTGAAGAAGGACTCGCCTGGAACAGGAGATGAAATGTCAGTTTTCCACTTCTTGCTCCTTTCTCCTGTGTTTTAGAACATCTATTTGCATTAATGAAAAAATCATTATCCGTAGTCATTGCAGAGTCATACCCAGTTTACTAAGGTTATGTGTTTGTCTTTCAAAGACCCCGGATCAGGAGTGGCCAGTCTTATCCGCAAAGGGCCGGTGTGTATGAAGGTTTTTAGGGTAAACTTTAGGTCAGCTGTTCACAATTAGAGGACTCTTCAGCCAATCAGTCCTCTAATTAGTGACCTAATTAGGGAGTCGCAGCGAAAATCTGCATGCACAGCGGCCCTTTGCGGATAAGATTAGCTACCCCTGCCCTAGATCATAAATTAAAACTAAAAAGCAATGAATTTTATGACCATAATATTTCTGAATTGCACTGAACTTCAGACCTTCATAGTTTGTAAATATTGCTTGCGTTCAAAGTGACCTAAAGTAAGGAATCATTCATAAGCACGTCCAAACATGAACTGAGGAGCCGTCAAAGAGACTGGGAGATCAGGAGCTCGTGGAATGGCCAGGAAGTCTACCACAGGCAGACAAGGTCTAAGGAGCCACAGGTGCTGACAGACCCGGATCAGACGAGACAGGCAGAGTGTCAGAGATGAGGATGGGCTCTGGAGGTGCAGCCGAGATAGCTGATGAGGAGGGTTCTGGCAGGACCACAGGCAAGACACAGCTTTCTGTATGATCACAGGTGAAATTTAAGTCAAAGATGTAGTGGAGAACCTTGGAGTCCAGCCTGTGCAGGGAACCGAGATCAGTGTTTATGTTTTTAAACTTCCTGCTCCTGGTAACAATTCAAGCTGCTGCATTTTGAATGCACTGCAAGGTCTTTAATGTGCATTGTGTGCTCCCAGATAACAGAGGACTACATTAGTCTAACCAACAGTATACAAAGGCATGTATCAATTTCTCAGTGTCTTAAATAGTAAAGAATCATTATAGTTTGTCAATGTTGCGTAGCTGTAGGAAGCGCACCTTCGATACTGTATCTACATGCAATTTGAATGCGAGGCTTGTATCTAAGATGACATCTAGGTTACAGGCTGAGAAGCTGAGGGAAAAGTTCAGCCCCTTGGAGTGCGGAGATTGTGAGGAAAATGCATGGTAGGAAGGACACTTGCGCAGAATCCGGTTTCCAAAGTCGGTTTATTAGGAGCACACAAATTCAGAGTCAACAGTCCTGGACAATGGCAGAGTAATCCAAATCAGACTCCGAATCAAGAGGCAAAGGCAGGGTAGGCAGGTCTGAGGGCAGAAACGGGATCAGCAGAACTGGCAGACAGACAGCTGACAGAATTCAGCAGGGAAATGCTCAAACTGTAGGATAACCAAGAAGATCTCGTGTCTGGTAGGTGTGCCAGACTTGCAGAAGTAGAAAAGCCAAGTAGTGATTCTTGGTCACAGCTGGGTAGATCCAGCAGCAAGTTAAGACATAGAGAAGAGGGGGGGGGGTTCTCTCATCTGGCAGTTCTTGCAAACTGGGATTCCATGGGAAGCGTGGTCGTAGTTATTGGGGGCGCCTGCGTGACATCAGTGGGCTTCCTGCGGGCTGGTCCGTGACAATTCCAATCCGCAGTCTTGCCTCCAAACAAGAGAACCTACGTTTTCTGAGCTTGTAGTGATTAAAAGTTTTCAGTTATGTTACCTAATGGCAGCATGTACAGAGAAAACAATAAAAGACCAATAACTGATCCTTGTGGTTTTCCATATTTGACTGGTGACACAGATGAAGGAGTATCGTTACTTGACACTTGAAAATATCGATATCGATTAGTCAAATAGGACTTAAACCACTTCATCACTATTCCACTCAACCCAACGTCACATTCTTAATAATAGAGTAATAGGGTTAAACTGTGTCAAAGGCTGCACTAGGGTCCAAATTGTCAGCATAAGTTGCCATTATTATGTTATTTACAACTTTAGTAAAGGCAGTTTCAGTGCTATGCCTTGGGAGGAAGCCCGACTAGAATCTATCCAGAGCGTTCTCCTACAGAGCTCCGCAGCTATGGTATAGTGGATGTGTGAAATTCAGACTCACTCTCACTCACACACTTATTATTGGGAATCATACTAGACTAGCAGAAGTTGAAGCCATTTATTTCAAATTTAAAGTCTAGCTAATAGGGACTCTAGCTCTAGCTCTAGGCAACCGCTCACCCCCATTTGGGCCTATAGTATGAGGTGCAGAGCTGGGTGCAGATTGTAGCCATTGGCTTTGGATGGACTGAACTGTCAGTGCTGTCACTCTAGTTTCACATTCCCTTGTGGAATTGGAGTGCTGATGTTTCAGGGACTCTCCCTGCCTGCGTTCCCACTTGCCTTTCCTTCCTGTTTATACTGCCATAGCCGTATCTGCCAGAGCTTACATACTGCACTCACCTGTTTATACTGCCTCTAGTCTCCCCTACTTTGGCTAATGCACTTTTTATTTCTCCCACCCGGGGGTGGCATGGTGGTGCAGTGGTTAGCACTGTTGCCTCACACCTCTGGGACCCGGGTTCAAGTCTCTGCCTGGGT
>JAODJX010000065.1:9341159-9352697 GCA_026776945.1 Isichthys henryi | reverse complement strand
TCCTCTGGGTACTCTGGTTTCCCCCCACAGTCCAAAAACATGCTGAGGCTAATTGGAGTTGCTAAATTGCCCGTAGGAATGCATGCGTGAGTGAATGGTGTGTGAGTGTGCCCTGTGATGGGCTGGCACCCCATCCTGGGTTGTTCCCTGCCTCGTGCCCATTGCTTCTGGGATAGGCTCCAGACCCCCCACGACCCAGTAGGATAAGTGGTTTAGAAAATGGATGGATGGATTTCTCCCACCCCTCCTGGGATGTGCTGCCTGGAGACCTGAAAAAAAACAAGATATTCTGCCTACCCTACTGCCTGTGATGCCTCTGCTACCTGTGACGTCCTTCCAGCCTGCCCGCCCTTCTGCCTGTGACATCTCTCCTATATGCCCTGCTAGTACCACTGTTCATCATGCCGTTAGAAGCAGCACCAGCACCTGCCTGTCATTGAGACACAAATCTGTGGACAGTGTAAATTAGAATTTTCCATCTTTAAATTATAATTTTGCCATCTTGTACATTTGATTTCCTCCACCTTTGAGTCTGGTGTCTCCCAAGGTATCTTCTTTCTAGGGAGTTTTTCCTTGCCTCTGTTGCTTCTGGCTTGATCTCTGGGGTGGCTGAGGGTATTGTAAAGCGCTTTGAGACAATGTAATGTTGTGAGAATGCACTATACAAATAAAGTTAAATTGAACTGAAATGAACTAAACTGAATTGAGCTGAATTGAATATCCAATACGTTGTGTGTCTCCAAGTATGACTGAAGTAGAGCAGCGACTATCTTCTGAATTTTGAACAAAAATGGTACATTAGGTACAGGTCTGTAATTGCTGAGCTCCTATGGATCCAAACTCGATCCAAACTTCTTCAGTTGTGGTCTAATTACTGCTACTTTAAATTGGTCAGGCACATTGCCTAAGGACAGGAGCACATTCATTATGGCACTTAATAGGTCTTGCCAGAAATCCATGGATTCTTTAAGAAGCTTAGTGGGGATATAAATGATTATTTGATAAATCAGCAGATAAATCAGCAGATTCCTCTAATGATTACTGATATATATCATAGTGACAGCCCTAATACACACACACACACATGTCGGGTAAACAGATCCTTATGGGGACCGCTCATTCATTTCTATGGGGAAAATGCTAACACTAACTATGACAACCTTACCCCCTACCCAGCCCTAACCATAAGTAACCAAGCAAAAGTTTTTTTCATTGCAGTCACAGATTTTTATTGAGTTTTCCCTTATGGGGGCCAGTTTCCTGGGGCATTCATCACATTGTGGGGTTGAGGTATACCCGCTCACACACAGATACACACACACACACGCACACACACACACACACACACACAAGTTGGTCTTCCTATCTAAATGGGGACCGTCTAAGGTTTTCTATGGGAAAAACCCTAATCCCAATCACGACACCCTTAAACCCTACACAGCCCTAACCTTAACCATAGGTAACCAAGTTTTACCACACTTTCGGGACATTTTGTTCCCAAAATGTGATCTATGCAAACCCACCCACCCAACCATTCACACACACACACACACACACACACACACTGTACAGTAAACCTGCTTAATTATCTACGCTTTAAATTAGACACACTTGACTTAACAGGAGTGGAAACCAGTATTAACATCTATGGAATTCAAATTTGAAATAAATGGCTTCAACTTTTGCTAGTCTAGTATGATTCCCAATAATAATAATGATTTGTAAGGTGCACAGAGGGTGTGTGCTGCTGCCAGTGTACGTTCTGCATGTGTGATTCCCATTGTCAGGCATGATGAAAAGAGCATCATGATCTAGGGTTGCATTTTTGCTGTCATTGTAGACAAAAGTCACAAAGGAAAGCAACCCACAAGCACCTTACATCAGAACAGCAGGGCAGACATATCAGATGATGTCCCACTAAATGTCCCACACAGTGTCACCTGTGTCCCACACTCAGAGTTTGTAATGCTTTTATTAAAACAAGGGGCAGTAATTTTGTGGAATGAACCATTTATGTTTAGAAACATTTAGACATTTTTTATATTTTTTGAACATTGTTTAGATAATCCCTCAAACATATCGCTTGTGCTGTATATTTATAATTTATTTCAGGTTGTTTTCTACAGAGGAATTACAGTTACATTATTACAGAAATTCTGTAAGTAATCCTCAGCTGCCCCATTTAATCCCTAACAAATGTTGTCTTAATTAAAAGTTATTTTCTGTTGGAATCTTGTAAATACAATGATTTTCTGATGCAAAACCAAGACCAAAATTATATAATTTTATATCATTTATTTCAATATCATTCGAATCAAATCACGACACCCTTAATTCTTCCAGGTTTTTTGTTTGCTTCAACCTGTTCTGTTTGGACTTTTGTGAGGGTCTCCACTACGTAGATGCTTCAGTCTGCTACAGTGGTCCAAAACCTTGCAATTCATAAGGATAGTTGTCTCTGCGAAGACTATAATGAGTGATTGCCTATGTGTGCTATGTACTGTAGAATCTTTTTGGAAGAAACTCTGGGTCACCATCTCATTTAAGTTTTTAATGTCTGCAGATGGGGTTGGACTGGGATTAAAAGTTGGCCTGGACTTTGGGGTCCCACATGGCCCCATGGCAAGTTTTGCCCGTCCACTTACTCATCAACCCTCCAGGAAAATACCTGCTATGCCAGATGGCCAGTCCAGTCCTGTATACAAGTCTTTATTGCTTTGTTCTCTTAATGCTATATCCCTACTCATTCATATAATTAATTAAAAACATAGTGATCTTGCTGTAGAATTGTAACTCAGAATTCTCTGAAACAAATGCCACCGTTACCAGTCATTTCACCCCAGCAGACACCATTTGCTTGTTTGGCATTCCTAGCATGTGAGTATCCAATAACATGGATAATTTAGAGACATTTTCATTTCTTTAGAACAAATTCAGTCAAATGATGGATGAAGAGTGTTTGGACCATTTTCAACATGTATCTTCTAGGACATTAAAACTAAAGTGTAGTCAGTTTTTCAAAGGGGTAGGACAACCTTCACAACATCTCTACAACTGGATATAAATCAAAACAAAGTGGTCAAAGCCTTAGGAAAGACATTTAAAATTGCTGACATATTTTAAGTTAGGTAAATATTTTATGTAACACTTTCAATAGAAAAATCTCTTTACTTCAATTCATCGAGACTCGTTTGTCAGCATTAAAACCATATGGGAAACATAACTCCTCGAATTTAATATTCCCCTAACCCAGAAAAAAACATCTATGCAATATCTTTTACTTTGTGTCTCCACCATCATCTCAGAGCATATTAATGTCATAAACTTTATGAGTGACAATGCTTTTCCGGTGCTTCACAGTAAGATTCAGACATATAACAAAAGTCAGTTTTACTGGATATGGTGGTTTAATATATCTTTTGTGTGATTTTTAATTTAAAAGAATTAAAATCAAAATCGCAGATTTTTTTATTTAAAAGAATAAATATCAAAATTACTTTTACTTTTTACATTTATGACCAATTGCTTTTTAATTACTCTGTGTATGTGTGTGTGTTTGTATGTGTATATATTTGGGGTGTAATGGTATTGTCATATTTAAGAAGAAAATAAATACACAAGCCCCCCAGGGTGGGAGTTGGACATTTTGGGTGAGCAGCTAAACCTGCTGGCAGGGGTGGAATGTCGGGGGCAGTCTGCCTGGGACTTCAGGTTTCTCCTCTGGACTAGGAGCTGGCGATGGGCTATTTTCCAAACTCTCTTGCTACTCCAGAACCTTCTATGGCTGGTAGTCTCAGGGGAGCACGGGGGGATGGTAGCCTAAAACACGTTGAAATGGAGTCAGACAGGAGGCTTGTTGGGTAGGTGGGGATACTCTGTCCGGGGAAGGTATCAGGACCTGTCGGTAGGGGTGACGGCGTACAGGAGTCCAGAGTCTTCGTAACCTCTTGATTTGTCCTCCACATGTAGGCCAGTGGTGGCAATGAACGCTGTCTTCCATTCATCCCCTTCATGGATATAAGTCAAGCTATAAGCACTGTGCAAGTCAAGTCTGGTGAAGTTGCATGCAGACTTCAACTATTCCAAGACAGAGGGGATGTGTGACAATGGTTTTCATCATTTCACTGTGATGGCTTGAAGAGACTGATAATCCAAAACAGAGCATTCTGAGCATTTCACCATTTTTTAACTAATGGTCTATGACGCATGTCAGTCTTTGGGCCTTTACATGGATGCGAATTCCAGGATCAGCATACTTTGGGTTAAAGTTCTGTTATTCATGCAAACAAACAGGTAGTGCACAGTCTGATTAGTTGCCATATTGAAACGCGAACAAATTTTATTAATATTTTATTTAAGTGGCTTTATGTTTGGATTATGTTTTTAATGGTTGGAAACTCATGTAGTAATTTGTAGTTTTTTTTAGGTTATGATGTTTTATTAGAATTTTTTGAAGTCTGGAAACTAGCAACCATACAACAGATGGGTCAATCAGGGGCGGGGGGGTAACTCTAGCGTGTAACTGGCAAATATAGCTACAGTACTGTATTGTAAACATTTTTCAGTACACTACTGTACTTTTACGGTAATACATTGTTAATGTAATATACAGTAATAAGACTGCAAAAATATGGTAGGATGCAACCAGTACTGTTAAACCATGGGAATTTTTTACAGTGTAAGTTTTGCCACAATTAAAGGGCGCAGATACATATGCAAATGTTACTGAAGTTATCTGAGTATTGTTATGAGTTAAAACTGATTCACCCTATCCAAAGCGGTGAAAGGATCTTCTAGAAATCAGTATTTGATCGGTCACGTTGTGAAAGTGACATGTTACCAACCAAGATTTTTATGACATTTTATTAATTAAAATGTGAACTTTGCAGTACCTGTCTTCAGCTTCTTAATGTCCTCTTCACACAGATGACCTCAATGTAATAGAATATTGCATACAATTTAAATATTTTACAATTCATGTTGCCATGATATTACAGTAATGAGGCAGATCACCACACCTGATTATATGATTCAATCAAGATGTGAAAAGAAAGGGATTTTAACAAAGCATTGTTCTCAAAAAAAGGAAATATTTAGAGGCTCAGTAGCACAACAATGGCTCAGTTCTGTACGGAGATTTGAATAAAACTACAATCTAAACAAATGAAGAAAATATTGAATCATTCAGGATTTGCTAAATATGAAATGCACCATGAAATGACTTGAATGCCAAAACTGAATTTGCTTAAAAAACATGTAATGCAGTCATGGACATGAAGGAATTATTCATATTTATACTATCAGAGATATTAGAGATTAATATACATTATTATTTCTTTCTCATTCTTACTTATTCATACTTATTCATACTTATTCTTGTTTTGGATATGAATTCTTACCTGTACTTGCATATTAAATAAAGACTGAATGAATAATCACTGTTTATAAATGATTGTTTGTTAATAAACTATTCATTTCATGATCGGATAAGAAGCAAAAGATTTTATTTCAAGAATTACAATCTAGAATTATGGTGAAGTATGTCAGAGGGCAGGTACAGCTGCAAACCAAAATCAGATCTTCATCCAAATCCATAATCCTGAAACAGATCAATAAGTGTCAATAAGAGCAAAAATTTGGGGTAAAAATTATGTTTTTACTAGAAACAGTTTAGCATGGAAAGAAATACTAAAGTTACATTTTCTCACCCAGCGCGTTTGTCTTAGTAGTTTTGCAAAGGCACTGGATGAAAATCCTTCCTTGTTGCCAGGATTCAGACTTTATAGTTTACATGAGATGCTTTACAAGCAAAATGCCTTCTGCATTGGGAGAATTTCTCCAGCTGCAACAGAAAATAGAACCACGTGACACACAAAAAAACTCAAAGCAGGTACTGCAGCAGTGCAACAAGAAATTTGGTGACAACTGGGGAAAATAGAAAGAATCAACACAGATAATCATATATAGTTAGCAGATGCTTTCTGCTGAGCCAGCTGGGGACCATATCAGCAGTTCTCTCAGATGTATATGGAATGTCATATAGTGCATATGGATTATGATAAAGAATAGATAAACTAACAGAGAATACATACACCGCACAATGACAGCAACTGTTTAGAGATCTCACAGCAACCCCATACTCTAAGGACAAATAGAAACATTTTTGGTAACACTTTACTTGAAGCTGTTATCTATAATCTATTATAGATACTTTTATCATTCATTATAATGGTTGGTATAAGAATTAATAAAGCATTACAACATCTTCTATTGACAGTCATAAGGCATTATAGTCTTGATTATAATTCTTCATAAGCTCCAATGAAACTCTAGATTCTATCATAATGCATTATAATGGTTGGTATAAGCATTAAGGATGCTTTGTATTGCATTATGAATGTCTCTATAAAGCATTATAGCTGTATATACACAGGGCCTTATAGACATCAGGGTTATCAACTCATGCTGTATATACATAGGGCCCTGGGGCTATGGCTGTCTATTGTGCTGTATATAATGCGAGTCCCAGGGAGCCTTGGTGCTCAGCTCACACTGTATATACTCAGGGCCTCAGGGCCCGGGGCTCAATTCACACTGAACATCAAGACAGCGCTACTGTTTAGTTTCTCAATATAAACATTGCTGCCTCTGGTGCTCCGAGGCTCCCTCCAGTCTGAGGCATCAGGGAACTGGCCCAGTCCATAATCCGGCCTTTCATGGAATTTATAGAAAGTGCTACCACATTTTTTTTTAATGTTGTGTCACATACAGGGGTTGATCTCAGTAGAGGAGATTCTGGAGTGATCATACTCCAAGACCATTCCAAGGCAAAGGCAGTGTCTGTAAATGAGTCTTGTAGAGTAAGATAATAGGCAAAACCCACCCATCCATCCCATTTTCTGAAGCCGCTTGTCCTACTCAGGGTCGCTGGAGGTTCGGAGCCCTATCCCAGAGACTATGGGAGCAAGGCAGAGAACAACTCAGGATGGGGCACCAACCCATCGCGTGGCACGGTCACCTTACATACACATGCACACCTAAGGGCAGTTTGGAAAATTTCAATTTACCTTAGCATGTTGTTAGACTGTGGGGGGGGGGGGGGAACTGGAGTGGCAAAACCCACCCTCAGAATTATTGTGGTTAAGCTACAGTGTGAGCTCTCAGCACATCAACCTTTTGCCTAAAGTCACAAGTCTGGATGGCATTACACAGACAATTATAAGTAGCAGAAATCCAAAAATATGACTGCTCAGGATTACGCAATCACCTCAGAACGGCTGCGATAAGTCAAATGAGCATTTATAATTCTCTCAGTGACAGCTGAATTTCTTTAGCTGTGGCAGAAACAGGTTTTCTTAGTTTCAATATTAAATTTATTGATAAATGAAACAGAATTTCCTCTAAAAGAAACGTAATTCTACATTTTAAGACCCAGTAGATTTGAGTACCAAGAATAAGTAACCCCATTACTTTCTTCTTCAAATGAGTAATCTAACTAAAGCTGTTTAAAAATCTTCTATTTACTGGCATATCCAAGAACTGTCATTAAATTCCATTATTCTAAACAGAAGTACTGCATGAAAATCCATTTTCTGACAGTGGACATGATTAAAAAGGGCACACTGGAGTTCTCCGACCGTTAATTAAAATTCACTGCAATACCTATTGTTAATGCGCTTGATTTTATGTATCACTGATCTGAGTGTTACGCAGTGCAGCTCTATAAATGTTATAGCCACTGACAATGCGAACCTAATAGAATTTCTCCTTAATTCCATAGACTGGCACTTCTCATTGCAATCGCAGTGTATCATATATCGAATACTAAGACGATCTGAAAAGACATGGTAATGTAATGTTGTTTCACTGCCAACAGTAAAAGCAAGTTCCTGTACGACAAAATGCTCTCATCTAAGAAAAAAAATCCTGTTCTTTTTAAAAGCAGTCTTTAAAAAGTCAAATGATGCATGGGATGTGCCGTCCTTGGAAACAGGCCAGGATCTGGGGTTCCTGCCGCTCATTACCGCAGTTACTGCCCATTACTCAACATGTACACTATCAGATATTGCAGACGATAAAATGATGCGTTTGGTTTAGTCTGAAACTGGTCAAATCGCATATCGATAAAATGTCACCATATTGTTCACAAGACTAATAGAAATGTGCAAGAATGCGGAAGTTTCTTTTCATTGAGCAATATAGGAGTGATTTAGGAGAGAAAATACGACACGCTCAACTGTAATAAATAACTTTAGTTGTTGTTTTTGCAGTCATATGTACTTTGAAAGTTGTCTAACCCACCAGACCAGGATAATGAAATAAAATGATCCCGTACTTGCTGTTTGCACATGTACAGGTACACTGGAGTGCATTTCTTCACCTACCCCATCTTGCTCTCTATGAGGGAGGGTCACAGTAAAGGGTCAACCACACATGGCGCCCCAGAGCTGCGAGTTAAGGGCCTTGCTTAATGGTCCACAGGCATGTAAGTATTCTGCAGAGGCTCAAACCAGCGATTTTCTGATCACAGGCACAGAGGCTTAGCCTGCTGTGTGACTCACGACCCCCATAACTGCCCCTTTGTATAGTGTTTTTTGGCAGAGTTGTGGTACTCAAGTCTGGACTCAAACTTGAGTCTGGTCTGGAGCCCATACATGAATGGACTTGGACACAGTTGGGTGAATTTATACTCAGATTTAACGGACGCAAACAATCCATTTGAGTCCATAGCGTATGTCTGCACCGGAAACACAGCTTTTGTACCCTGCCTCTGTCCCGATTACTAATGTATTAACTTCAGTGGTTCTCAGACATTGCCCAAGCACCCACTCATGCCTCTCATCCTGTCTGCCAAGTCAGCAATTACCCAGTTTGCATATATAAACCATAAAAATTTCTGTGCAAGACATCAGGTAAGAAGGAGCACAGTGCAGAATGCAAATATTGCAAAGCATCGATAACTGAGGTGGCTGGCACGACTACCGTTTCCAATCAATGTTTGGAAAGGAAACATAAGGAGAGGTACATAGGCCAATGCTAGCAAACACAGTTTGTTGTAAAGCAATGACTGGCTAAATGTCCAGTCAAAATTAATTTTACATAGTAATTTATCAATAGCAGCTACCTAACCAACGTCTTAAAGCCCAATAATAATTATGGTTGTAGTTTACTAACACCCAACATCTGAAATTCTTATTCTAATACGTCGTAGACGGTAGATCTACAAAAAGGCACAATCACCTTCCCTGCAGACTGCGGACAACTGAGTCAAGTGCTTGGGTGGCATCTAATGTTTCGTACCATTTCATATACCATCCAGATATTATCCTGGTATTTTCAAAAGCAATGCTGTTGCAGCGTTTGGAAATCGTGGCAATAAAATTTGTAAATCACTCACAATCAATTTTGCTGATGAAAAATATACCCCAGTAACAGTACTACCTTAATACCGTCCAAACACAGATCAGTTAGTGGACGATTAATGCACTTAAACACCCAGAAAATTGTGCCTTTTAATGTGAAAGGGAGTTATTGCGTATGCATGGAATTCACGTCTTTGATCTGCCGTTTTTGTTTTCTACTTTTTTTATGTGTTAAAAGTCTGTTCAACAACTAATCATGTTCCACAGTTGTCCCCAGTCTGCCCACAACGACTCAATAGTGGTGTGATTGATCTGCTGGGGGTGAAAGTAATTTTTCAGACACAGAAGTCTTACCCCACTGAGTCGCACATACCCTTCTAAGTAAACACATTAAACTTTAGGTTTAACACATTGCTATCTACATCACATTATTTGGAAATATTTTTAAATCAGTGATTTCAGTGCTTTGTGCTGGTAGCTACTAGCTAGACAGTTTTTAAAATGATCAGACCCTATTGTGCATGTCTAAGGCACAAAATGTTCACATCACCGTATTATAAAGAAATCGATAATTACTGCAGGATACAGTGGAGATGTGTTTCTGTTACCTTTGTGTTGGACAGATCTTGTATTTCTTAGATGAAAATAATCATTTCTAAATTTTCCATCCATGCATTTTCGTTTTCTTCTATGCGGGGTCATGGGGGTCTACAGTCTATCACAGAAGCTATGGGTACAAGGCAAGGAATAACCCAGAATGAGGGGGGAATCACAAGTCACACACACATACAGTACACCTATAGACAATTAAGTAATTCCCTTTCAATTAATTTTATTATTTAAATGGAATGTATATATCTGTGGATGTTGCTTATCAGTTTACACTTGGGGTTAGAATTGGACTTTCCTGGATTCTGACTTGGACTCAGCTGTGCAGCTCCAGTTTCATCTCAGTCTTGCCCCTGTGTTGGACTCGGTCTCGACTTGAACAGTTTGTTGAAGACACGATCTTGACTCGGTCTTGACTCGGGTGGACTCAAATACAACACTGTCTTTTGGGGCATTGGTCTGCATCCTCGTCTACGGGGCCTCCTTGGCCACCACACTGGTGGAGGATGTGGATAAATGGAGATGCTCATGGTATCTGGATTGTGAATGTGTTGCACCAATTTGGACAGAGATCTGTAAGACCCATGTATACCCCCGTGTTTCTAATTATTGTATATAGTCATGTTGTGCTTCCGATTGCTGCGATTGCTGCTTACCTGTGTCAACGTGTGTTCTTTGGCTGCCCCTCGCCTGTCTCTGCCTCCCCTGTCAATACTCACCGCGTGTGCAACCCACTGTTTTAGGTGAGAATTCCCTGCTGTTTCTCATTGTGTGATAGATAGCTGTAGCAAGATCGCTCTCACTTTGTGGATGAACGGGTCCTTTCAAGGGTTCTTAATAAAAGGGCGCGTTTATTCGAGAACTAGCCGCTTGAGTCTCCTTACCTTAACAGTGTGTCTGCAAGATGCCACACTATGAAGGAAGGGTGGCAGTGATTTAACCAATAACAGGTGTTCATACACAAACACATGTACGTTCTTTATCCCTTCCATGGCTGCCACTTCCTGCTCCTCCAGTCAGCCTTGCCCCCCAGTTCTCCTCCTGGTCATGGCCCTAACGAGCCATGTCTGGGGTTTACCAGTCTGATCATATGTCCCTACCCCTAGTCAATTATTCCCAGCTGTTATGTATTAGGTCCAGTGTTCTCCGTGTAAATTTGTGCTCCCCAGTCCTGTACTTGGTAGTCTGGTCATTATTGCTTGTCCATGCCTCTGTGCTTGTGCACTCCTCCCCTCCTGAAAACACACCTCTGTGTGGGGTTTCACCTGCAAAAACGCTGCGTTGTGGGTCTTCCCTTCCCTGCCTACATGACTCAGGCATCCACTTTGCAGTGTGTCACTTAAAGAAAGAAATGTACCATCCATCCATTTTCCTAGCCGCTTATCCTACTGGCTCACAGGGGGTCTGGAGCCTATTCTGGAAGCAATGGGCATGAGGCAGGGAACAACCCAGGATGGGGAGCCAGCCTATCGCAGGGCACACTCACACACCATGCACACCTATGGGCAATTTAGCAACTCCAATTAGCCTCAGCATGTTTTTGGACTGTGGGGGGAAACCGGAGAAC
>JAODJX010000065.1:9315147-9325447 GCA_026776945.1 Isichthys henryi | reverse complement strand
AGGCGGAGACTCGAACCCGGGTCCCAGAGGTGTGAGGCAACAGTGCTAACCACTGCACCACCATGCCGCCCCCAGTTACAGATCCTTCTTTACTTATGATGGAGTTACTTTCCGATTAACTCATTGTAAGTTGAATATGACTGTGATATGGCACAGCTTGACATAATGGACTTCAGAAAATCTGGTTAAGCACGTACGATAAATCGGTAGACATTGTACGAGATCTTTAAGCTCGCAATCATTACAGAGATAGAAAGTGTGGCTGCCTGGATGCTGCCTTCACTCGGCATCACTAGAAAGTATCGTATAGCATATCGCTAACCCAGGAACAAATTAAAATTCAAAGTTGGATGACTACTAAATATGTATGACTATCACACCAATGTAAAGTCGAAATATCGTAAGTTGAACCATCGTAAAGTGAGGAGCATCTGTATATTATTTTGTCATATTTTCTGTCTGACGGAAATGGATGTTGTATTTTCACTGTAGATAGAGCCACAGTAGGTCAGGGGCAATCTTGATACAGGAGTGCTGGTATTCAGCAGGTTTTCTGTCCTATCTGATGAATTACTATCTGCCTGAGATCAGCTGTGGCTCATCAGAGACCAGGTAGGACAGAAAACCTGCGGGATACCGGCACACCAGGATCAGGGCTGCCTACCCCTGCAATAGATGGTTTTAATACCATAATGAAGTGCAAAGAAAAGAATATATAAGGTGAATTATCCTGGGTAATGACCAAACCCCTCTCTTTCTGTCGCTTTCCTTTCCACTTTTCTCCTGCGTAATACTTACTCCTCAGATTTCTGGTTAAACGTATCTATCACCTCTGTTTAATACATGTTTGCATTCATTTTTAATTTTTAATTATTCCTGTAAAATATGGGGTGAAAGATTAACTCTCTTCAATTGCAAAAAACTGCTCACGCTTTTGTGAAGTCGGAACGTGTCCCTTTATCTCAAATAACTGACATTAGTCTGCTTTTGTACGGAATTGCAAATGAGTTGAAGACCATGAAAAATGAAGCCAGATTATGGACAGAGTGATTACGTTCATCTGTGTTTTACTAGTCCCATGGGGCATGGTGAGTCTTTTAATTTACCAAAAGTGTGCAATTTATAAATCCTGAAGGGTGGCCAGGGAATCCACTCTATTTCTAACATTTGCATTGTATTACTTGCATCTAGACATATTTCTTTGCTAACCTTCAATGTCAGACACATTAAGCTCCTTCCAAACAACTGATAAATCTGTTTCAACACACTTGTAATTCTCCGTCTTCTACCTACACATAAGTCATATACGGATACATATTGAAACAGAGGATCAAGGAGGATTAGCTTCATTTGGCGTATCCAACAGATGTCACCTATTTAACACAATATCTCTTTGCCCCTAATTGCTTTACAGTATGTACATTTTCATTGCCTTTCTAATGTTAGCAGTCATGCAATACATGAAGACACCCAGTTTTCAGTAAAGACTAAAGCATATAAACATGCTCAGAATGAGACCATACTCTACCTGATGGTGCGATTGACTTTTTAAAAGATGTCAATAAAAAGTGAGGCAAACAGGCTGGGATACAGGCCGAGCTGAGCAGTTCTCCCCAGAAGCCTCTACTTCCGAGCATGTTTGTCGATAATGAGGGGTCGCTGACTAGCAAAATGGATGATTTAAGGCTGCGAATCTCCACGCAGGGGTCTATTCAGCACTGCTGTGTCGTGATTTTTAAACAGACTTGGCTACACTTTATGGTCCCTGATGTGGCTATCTGCATTGACAGAGAAGAGGCGGAGGGTCTCGTAAATTTCTAGATGAGGTTGCAAACTACTATAGTTACAAAGGGTTTCAAGAAACACTCATTAATCAGTGAATGGTCTTAAGTAATGGAGGTAACGGAGATCTTAGCGTCACAAAGCTTTTAGAAGATGCATTCCTGAAAACTGACCTAAATTTACCTAAATTTTATTCATGAAAATTTACATTAAAAAAATAATTACGTAATGTAGTGTCAGTACATAATGTTGTTACATGGTGTGTGACAACGCATTGTGACATCGCATTGTGTGATGAAAAGTTACATAATGCTGTGTTTTTACATATTGCATTGTTACAATCCACAGTATTGTTTCACATAAACTATCTTGAAAATGTTAGTGTCAAAAAAGATTTGAGTGTGTCCCAAACAGAATCCATGGATGACTAATGAGGTCCGGAATCTTCTGAGAGCTCACAAGGTAGTGTACAGGGCTGAAGACACTGAAGTGTATAGTGCCCCAAGGTTTAACCTGAAAAGAGATATCAAAAGTATCAAGGTTACTCACGTACAATAGGTCGAGTGCCATTTCAGTATGGATGGCATCCAACCTATAAATGCTTTTGTATGTACCCAGTCCTTCATCAATTTTAAAAGCAGAAATGCTCACACCTCCCCTTCCCCCAAGAAAATATGTCTCGTTTGCACAGGAGTTAAACAGCTGTTTTACTGCCTTTGACAAAGGCAACAGAGGCAATGTAATGAAAGCCCTGCCAATGGCGAACAATGGAGCACATTATGCAGACACACCGTAACACCCATTCTTCGCGGTGTGAATGCATGGAAAGCAGCAGGCTCAGATAGAATACCTCGATGGGTTATCCGAAACTGCATTTACCAGCTGGCAAAGGTGTTAACTCATATCTTCAATCTGTCTCTACCTCATGCCACTCTCCCTACACGTCTAAAGTCAGCCATCATTGTACCAATGGCAAAACAAATTCCAAGGATGGAGCGTTGGCTAGGGAACTGTGCAAGCAACTGGAAGGTTGCTGGTTTAAATCCCGTGAATGCCCACAGTGATTCTACTCCGTTGGGCCTTTGAGCAAAGCCCTTAACCTGCCATTGCTTTGTCTTGGGTATGACGTTAATCTACATCCAGCCCTATAAGGAGGTCCTCCAACTTACAGGGAATAACTTGGGGGTTGGTGGCAGGATTCGCAGTCCAGCCACCAGTCCATTTGGACTAGTACGGTGCTGAGGTATCACCCGCCACATGGCTGCACTCAGGTTCTCATCCCTGAGGTGGTTTGTTGTGTAGTGGGTGCAGCAATACACTGTAATCAGTGTATGTTCCTCACCTCCTACCTTATTCTAGTCAACGTCAACAATGACTTGATTGAGAAGGTTCTTGATTTTCAAATGTTTATGCACTCATCTCTCAGCAGACAGCTAACTGTACTATCCAGCTGAGTATACTTCTCAGAGTCAATGAGCTACTGACCTTCTGCTCTGCAGACTGTCCTGATGTACTGCATCTCAGTGTAATACTCCAGCTGTTCCTTGCCTGACACAAAAAAAAAGATCTGTAAGAAGTTGTCACTAACCCTCAGAAAAGCATTCAAAACCATCTACCAGCCCTGGAGAACATTTATCACATTCCCTGTCTGCGGTGGACCGCTAACACTACGACAGATGTATAACACCCCTGCCGCCATCTCTTTACCACCAGGAAGGTACTACAAGACTATTAATGCTAACACATGCAGACTGAGGAACAGCATCTTTCCTAAGGTCATGATCAGACTAACCCAGGCACAGAGGCTGCATCTATCATTCTTTTCATTCTAAAATTATTATGGTTTTCCTTATTATTATTATCACCTATGTCGTATATGTACACTATATGGCCAAAAGTATATGATGTCCTGTTGAAAGGCACTAACCTCTTTTGTACAACCACCCATTCTGCTGCCAGTGATTGGTGCTGGAAATTGCATGGCTATATGTTTAATTATACACAACACCTGGGTCAGCAGTGGGTGTGGCTTAAAAAAGGATGTGGCTTAGGTCGCATTCCATTTACCTCAGAGGCTGGAAGTCAGGGCTCGGAATGATGTCACACCCAAGTTAATCGCGTTCTACCTTAAATCCGAAAAGTTATACAGCTAAGCAAGAAATCCTGCTTTCTGAAGCAGGCCCCAGTTCAAGCCCAGTTGATTGCTACCCATTGTTGGAAATATCAGTCGATAACAAATTGCGCAATATTTTACACGTAAAAACACCGTAGCAACACGTCCACAGATAGCGGATGGACAGTGCTGTGTGTATGAGCGATTTAATAAGCCACAAATAAGATATAAGTCCTAATAAACAGTAAAAAACATCAGCTTTAACTTCTGATGATAAAAGACTCAGCCATCTTTAAGTCTCTGGGTTTGCAAATCGCTCCGACGTTCGAGTAGAAATTCTGACTTGAGGGGGCGTTCCAGTTGAAACTTTCGACTAGGAACTCGGAATTTCCGGGAAATGGAATGCAGCTTTAATTCTATTCCTATATACTTATGCTCCATTTCTGTCTGCTCCTTCTTTGGAAGTATCACTCAGGGAGTTGCATAATGAATTTCTTTGTGCTTGTTATGTACAATGACAATAAAGGTGTTCTGTTCTAAAATTATTGTTCTTTTTTTAGCACTGCTTGACGGCTGGCATGGTGGGTTAGTGGTCAGCACTGTCCCACACCTCTGGGTTTGGGGATTACAATCCCCCTGCAGTGTTTGCATGTTCTTCTGCAGGCATTTTCCCTAAACTTCTACAGATTTCCAGTGGTGGATTATAGAATATGTGCACTGTGATGGACTGGCATCCCATACAGGGCGTGTCCTGGCCTGCAATTCTGACCAGTATAAGTGTTTAAAAAAAAAGATGGATGGTTGTCATTAGATTCATTCTACTGATTTGGAATGTGGGTAATTTTCCCTCTATTGGCCATTGAATCACAGCAAATTGACATAAGAATGGATGTGTTTCAGAGTGGGAGTCCATCCATCCATTTTCTGACAATTTATCCTAGTCAGGGTCACAGGTTTGAGTGGGAGAATCATCTTCAATGAGCCCTGTTCTTGTTCTCTTGAGCTTTTTATCATGCCGTACAATCTGGGGACCTCACTACAATGATGACAAAGCCAATGGTTCTTCATTAGCAAAGCAGCACAGCTGATTAAGCTTCCCTGACATCTCACAGCCGGGTGGCCTACATCAATAGCTTTTCATTTGTCCTGCAGGGGGGCAAGACTAAAACTAATGATGTGGGGGCCAGAGGGACTCTGACATAAACAGCAGTTATTGTAATACATGTTGAAAGCCAAGAGTTTTATTTACTGATTTATTTTTAAATAATTTTCAAATTAGTATTCTTCATTGCGGAATGCATTGTCAGACCTGTGTGAAGTGAAACAAATTCCTTCTTTGTGTATATGCAGCAGCCTGTCCTATTTGAAAAACGTGTTCATGGGAGAGAAAATGGGTTTCGTGGGAAACACAGACAGAGACAGATGCTTGTTCCGATTTTTATTTAAGTTTGCCTCACTGTCTGTTCTGTTATAGGAAATTCATAAAAATCAGTAATGTGAAAATAAAGTATTATCTAATGTAGGAAATAGCTTTGATAAAATTCGCAAAAAGTATATTAAAAAAACAGACAAATACAAATGAACATACTATCTTGGCTAGTGTCCAATACAGTTACTTTGGTTACAGAAAACAATATCTATAGCTAGCATAATAAATCTGCACAACAACTAAGCTAATGTGTCTGTAGCATGCAGATCAGATAAAGGACTGATGTTTGAAAATTATTTTGCAAACTGTATTCGGACATTCAGCGACAACAGGTCCTCCTACGGGTAATCATACCAGCAAGTGTTATTATCAACACTAATACAAACATACAGTTGGATCCCTCAAACCAGGCCTTACTGAGCAATCATGTGGGAGGTAGCTGACTCCAAGCCAACCCCCTTTCTAGCTGCTAAGTCACTGCGCCGGACCTTTCTTTGCACAGCTGTTTAAGATCACTTTAGCAGGCCTCTCCACTGCTGCACACCAGCATTTAGCTGATATCCTTAACTGAGTGCATGACAAGTTTTATGCTAACACCACCTGGCCAGTATAAGCTATTATAAGGCATTATGAAGGCATTTATAGTGCATAATAGATGAGAACTTCATAGAACATTCATAATGCATAATAAACATGGCTATAAAGTGTTATGCCTTTTTATAGATATTTATCACTGTGTCTAATGCATTTGTGTACTGAAGGATAAGTGTGAATAAAGGAATTGCAATAGGAAGGGTTTAAAAATAAATTTACACAAAACAACAACTTTCACTTTCACTGCCTGTTCACACGGCTTTTGCACAATACCGTAAAAACTTACAGCATTTATTCGTAGATCTTTGCCCTACATACCACGCTGGATATTTACGATTATCGTTTAATGTCCTATGTCTTACCTCTTTATGCTTAGTTTCCTTATACATTTGTCTCCTGTTCAAGACTCTTCATTTGTCACATACACAATTACTGTACAAGTACAACGTGTAGTGAAATGATCCCCGATTCGGTCCTCAGGCTGTGTAATAAGGTTCTGCAAGTTAAATACACATATAAAAAGGGTAAGACTAAAGGTAATGAAGATCTATAGGAAAAATATATATTCACAGTCTGGGGCTAGGTAATAACACATTTCACTGCACATTGTGCGACATAGGATTATGTATATGTGATAAATAGAACTTTGAAACCATTTCAGTGATTTCAGTAATAAGATCCTGTGAATGATAACATTTAAGTGAAAACCTTTCCAAAGAAGAGGTGGTATGGTGGCACAGTGGCTAGCATGGGCCTCCCACCTCTGGGATCAGGGTTTCAGTCTCTACCATGGCTTTATTTGTGTGGGGTTCCCCCCGCCCCCCTACATTCCAAAACATGCTGAGGTTCCTTGGAGTTACCAGACTGCCTGTTGGTGTGAGTATAATCTGTGGTGCCCAAAGATCCACTATGACACTGAAGAGGATATAAGTGGCTACAGAAAATGGATGGATGGACTTTCCATGTATTTACTGCACCTTCATGCAAACCCTAATTTAATGTATATAAAGGATCATGTTAACAGTTCTCTAAGTCACATACTGTTGTTCTTATTTTATTTATTTATCAGTAAATTTTCCTCTCTGATGTTTGTAAAGCACCAGCTTTTTAAAGCATCTTCAGTATTGATAAATGTCCTTGATTATTTTCTGAATAATACATGCTGGTAAATTGTGTTCAGAGCTTGTCATTGAAACCTCTGATACATTCTCGTACATTTTTTAAACGCGACCCTGGGACCAGGATTGGATTATGATTTAACAGTAGCAATTAGGGAAAAGAAATCCACATAATGGGAATGATGTTATTCCTGTCTTCTACTCCGTCAACCCCTTTTTAAATCATCTTTTTAATATTCCAGAACCTTTTTTCTTCGCTGTGGTGCAGTCTAGTGTTGTGGAATTCATCATCACCTGCTAGAATGTATCGCTCTTCTTTTACAAAGTTACATTCCCAGTCTTTATCCCACTTCTTTAAATTGTTTCTAATTATAGCTATTATTCTAGGTTTAAATTTAGCTGGCAGAAATGACCCTGTCATCTAATGACTGTTAATGCAAATATTCACCGGCTAATTTTTAAAGTGCCACCGCTATACTCCAACACATTTTTGTATATTCATGAAAATTTATTCTACATTCATGCATTTTTCAACACTATCTGGATATATTTGGACAATGAAAGTTTTTACCAGTAAAAATACTTAAATAATTAACATAATATCTAAAATGGATATAATAATATTCATTAAACTCTTCAAGTAACACAGTGCTCATTATTATTGCAGGGAAATGTATTTGGGAACTCTAAGTAAAGTAGAGCACAGCATCTAATACAATATAATCAGGACTTAATATCTATCACCTGCTGTACATGTCAACTATGTGAAAAGATCTAATAATATTTAACAATACATGCACTGAATGCCTTTCGCTGTAAAACATTTTTGTACAGCAGTTCATCATTTAAAATGGCACAGAAAACAGAATTTAGGTAACTGTATTAAATGTAGAAGAGTGCCTTTGGCATTACTGATTTTTAAATTGAATTATATTACTGGTACAGCTTTCTGTGGTTTACAATGGCATAGAGAGAATCCACGCATCCATTTTCCAATAGTATTTAGTACTGGGTCATAGTGAGTCTGGAACCTAAGAAGCCTTGAGAACCGGAAAGGGGATTGGATGTTAGTGCATCACAGACTGAACACTGGCCAATTTAGAGTCACCAGTTCCATTGAGTAGAATATCAGTCTAAGCAAGCACCTGCATCTGAAAGACAAAACACGCAGGTTCTGTATTCTATGTTCAGCATTGGGGGGAAAGGAAGAAATAAAAGTTTTTGGACTAGGAGGAAAGAGACACAAATATGCACAGAGCAAGAGGTGGAATTCAAACCCCATAACCCTAGAGGTGAGAACTACAAGCAGGACAAACATTCAATAACAAATGAGAGAGTAATGGATTGTAGTCGGGTTGGGTATTTGGATAACAAGAGATAGATGTTAGCTAGGGAAGTTAATTATGGGACATATAAAGATATTGATTCTTTAAGCTGTATAAACAATCCTATTCTATTATAAATCACAGATACATAATTATCTCAAAACATAGTTTTAGTATGATATTTCTCATTTCTTACAACTCACCATGAATATTAGTTTTTTGAGCAGCCGATTATTTTACAATACACTGTAATGATAACTCTAAATCTCAGGAGAAAAAGCCACCAAATCAGAGGTAAATGATCAATGCATCTCAATCATCTGTATAACTGTGCTCTGTCTCTGATGAGCAAATTTTATAAATGGCACTGTGGAAGATCATCCTCGATAAAAGGCTCCTTGAGAGTACACACCTGCTTGGAGATGGTTCCCAATATGGGAGGACTTCTGAAACTGTCAGGGTTTATTACCTGTTGTCGTACTATAGATGGTCTGTAGAAACAGTGCAAATCAAGACAAACAGCAAAACATACCTTTCACAAGGCCTCCGACAAGATGAGATGCAACATTAAGACACACATGCAGATGATGCAGATGTACTTCTTCGGTCAGTCAATGTGCAGCAAGCTTACTATTTCCAAACCAGACTATCTAGAGAAATAAGGGTCAAGGTACAGGGGTTTTAGACCACAATAAGTAGTATGGTGTAGGACCTCTTTTTGCAGCCAACACAGCATCGATTTTTGAGGGATTTTGAGCCATTCCTTTTGCAGAACAGTGCCCAGGTTGCTACGTGACGCTGGTGGAGGAAAACGTTTCCTGACACCTCAAGGTAGGTCAATAATATTCAGATCTTGCGACTGTGCAGGCCATGGGAGATGTTCAACTTCACTTTCACATTCATCAAATCACTCTGTCACCGGTTTTGCTGTGCATATTGTATCTTCTGGATACATGGTACAATGTTTGAAACTCTGGGGGTGAACATGGTCCTCCAGAATTGCTCAGTAATCCTTGACAGTGACGTGCCTATCTAGAATAGTAGTGGGCCTAGGAGATGCCATGATATTGCAACCATCAACTGATCTTACCCCGTACTGTTCAGGTGGTAAGCCTCTTTGGAGCTTCTCCATACCATAACTCCCCTCAGTTTGGGAAAGACAAGGTGGACTGATCAGAGAACAAGACATGTTTCACAATGTCTATAGCCCAAGATTTGCATTCCTGGCCCCATAGATACTGACGTTTGGCATTGGCAAGAGTGACCAAAATTTGACCCAGTGTAACTCCCAACAGTTCTGGTGGAAAGAGGAGAGTTGCGGCGCACGTTTACTTCTGCAGCGAGTTGGGCACCTGTGGCTTTTTCAGATACAATCCAGGTTAGTACCTGGACATCCCTTTCATACAGATTCCTCTCACATCCGCAGTTACTCCTGCTGCATGCGGTCCATCCTTCTTGGTGGTATGTCACCATTAACCTGGATACCGGAATGTGCGGTCAGTGAAGATTGGCCACTTGGCCACGCATGTATAGGGATAAAACCTCAAACAGTATTGACCAAGTGTTTCAGTTTCATTGTCCAACCCTGTATACAGTGGACATGGAATCTCTGGATCAAAAACATTTCAGAGAACAGCGTTCAAAGATGCTATAGTCAAGAGACAAATTGGGAAGTTTAAAAAATGACAAAAGAGACCGAAGAACATGCAATGAATGTTAACATCTTTATCATGTTTAAAATTTTACAAAAAGGAAAATTGTGCTAGAGATCTGATCTTTGTTAAAATTACATAATAGTACATACATCTTCTCCTTGGTATGCAGTGCACTAATCCCAATAAAGTGAAATACTCATTCAAACAAACAAACAAATTTATTTTTATATAGCGCATTATCACAACATTACATCGTCTCAATGCGCTTTACAGCATCTGCACCC
>JAODJX010000065.1:9292263-9310489 GCA_026776945.1 Isichthys henryi | reverse complement strand
GCAAGGGAAAACGTGGATCCAATGTGTTCCTCTTCATAAGGGGTCTTGTGAGCCGCACTTGGTCTGGTTCCTCACCCAGGATAATAAGGTAATAAGGTAATCGATTTCCGTTAAATCTTATGCAAAAGATGCTAGCCTCCACATTCTTGGACGCGCACCTGAACCAGAGCCGAAATGGCACTAAAAGACCCCTCTGTCTTCAAATCCTCCCCTTCTCCCACGCAGATAGAATCAAAGGGTACGGTGTCCACCTCCATCTCCACCAGGCAGTGCCGGTTCCTGGCACTATACTCCACTAGGTTGATCAGCAGACCCAGGCCCTGCAAAAAGGACCAAATGAGGTCAAGTGCACCATTAAAATTGACAAGCTCACTGTAATAGACACAGGTGAGTAAGAGACTAGCTTTAGAAGGACACTTTGCTCACCAGTACTCTAATATCGAATCTCTGCTCCTGAGGTAGATACTGAGGGACCCGCAACACGCAATTCAAGGCTGTTATGATGAGGCCTTCCTGCTCCCCAGTTTTGGTGCTTCCCCATTCTGGAGAGAGAAGAGACCAATTGTAGAAAAGCATTTGCAAAAAGAAAACACATTTTCCCAGCTTCTATTAACGACCTTAAATAAATGCAAAGGCAGAATTTAAAAAAGTTGAAAACTGGAGACTCATTAATGGCCAAGCAGACTGCAGGCTTATCCCAAAAAGCCCAAGCTATACTTAAGAATTTATGGTTCCAGAACAAGGCCGGCCTTCTAGGATCATAGCGACTGAAGGAAAAATGGACAGATTAAGCAGATTTAGGAAAATGAGTAAAAGGCAGATAGCAAGACACTTGGAAATGTATCCAGGCTTTAAAAATTTACCTTTCAGTGGTACAAGGAACCAAAACATTTCTATTTTTACAAGGACAAAACTGAAGAACCAGAATGTCAAAATCCTAATCTGAATAATAAAGTATATAAGAGATCCACAAGAATCTTTTGCAGGCATGAAAAAATGACAACAAAAGTATTCTGAGTTGGTATTCGCTGAAGTTACTTTCTACTAAATATTCAAACACGTAGCGGAATGGACCAGCTCGCCCCAGTGGGGAGGGGTGAGTGCGGGTGACGGTACCATTGTCATGGGTGAGGTTGAGCAGAACCCCAATGATGGCCCTCATGCAGTCCTCCACGGCCTTGCCGACGCCACTGAAGCGCCAGAGCGGTTGATGTGGCCCAGAGTCCACCTGGCAGCTATAGCGCTGGATCATCGCCTCGCAATGCCGCAGGCCCCTGGGGATGGCGACGGAGAAGCCGCCGGGGAAGAGCACGATTACATAACTGCTTACAGGCACGCTGACAAAGTTAACAGTTGGAGGGGACTTTGCATCGAGACAGGAAGAGATATATTTAACACGGTTTCGAGAGCTTAGTGTCACTAGCTTTTTTTTATAGAGGGGAAAATGGCAGAAACGAATATCTAAAACTGTAAGGAAATGAAGGGGGAGGGGGGATTACCTGGCAGAGGAGACAATAAGCTGAGATTCCTTGTAAGCTATCAAGTAGTTCTGGTTCTCTGGATTGTGAACAGTCACCTGTGACAAACAGGAAGACATAATGCTTAAAGAAATCCAATTGCTCAAATTCTGAATACAACCTACACCAAAAATAACCTCAAGGAAGTATACAGGATACCGCATAACATTTAAAATAAGCATGCACTTATAAATTCAGGAACAGGCAGCCCTTTAAGGTATTTTATCTCATAGGATTATGATCAGACCCAAAACAAACATATATAAATTACAAACCATTGCTGAACAGGCACTTAAGTTGCATTGAAATATTATAAATACTCCTTCGCTTAAATATTTTGTTCCAAAACTTGCAGAGCTAAGTTTTATTTTCAGAAATTCAAAGAGATCTAGAATCTCAGAGGCACTTATCCTGCCTCTGATTCAATTTTAGCCACTTTAAAGATAAAATAGCATTTACACTTTCAAGCACTCGGAGACACCTCTCAGCTCCCCATAAAGATGCAACCAGGTTCTCCTTGTCGTCTTCTTGACTTAGGTTTTCAACACACTCTTTCACTGAAGGAGACAGAGAGAGACAGATTTACCTCTACTATTAAAGGGCACTTACAGTAATACGGGCCCCAACAGCATTTTCCAGTCATTACACTTAACCATAGCGCATCACCCAGAGCAGGATTATGAAATCGCTTATTTTATGATCCCTGAGGCACTCCTGGCTTTCAGCAGTCCAGTTAATCCCGACTTTAGACTAAACAAAGCAAAATACTAGTGGTGAGAGTGAAGTTATTAGAAAAAGAAATCACATTTAACGACATGCAAAAAAAAAAAAATCCTCACCATCGACTGATCCCCCAAACGTGACGACAGTTGAATTTAGAACAGCGTTTCCCAACCTGGTTCACCATAATTTTTTTACTCCCTGTCAGCTTTCGGTAGGAGGGAGCAAAAACCGGGACAGTGTCTGCAGGTCCCTGATGACCAGACTGGGAAACACTGATGTAAAAAAACAAAAACACAAAGCACGATAGCCTACGGACAAACTTTACCTTTGTCTACAATATGGTCCAGGCCTCCAAGCAAGCGCAGCTCCTCTTTGAACCAATCACCTGCCCTCTTTGAGGTGAGGGACAATAAAGTCTCCATTGCTAAATGTCCCGTCTGTAACAAAAGCACAATAGCTGACATTTTGACAATGTTTAAGTATCTAAACATTACTGGCATCAAACTACCTAATGCAAAAAAGACTCCAAGATCACCACTCATTTTATATAAGTCTAAAGAATTTTACGATGAATTATGAGGGAAAAAAAAATACTGCCCCAGTAATTAAATGAAAAGCATAACTAACATCTAAAAACACACACACACCTGGGCTAGGATTACAAGAGAAAATGGATGCAGGAATGAGGGTTAGGGGAGAAGCCCATGAACTGACCGTGATGTTCTCAAGATCAAGGTGCTTGTTGTGGACGGTCTCGCAGAGTTTTCGGATCTTCTCCTTCACTTTGCCCATCTCCTTAGCAGTCAGCTGGTTATCAGCTGTGTCGTCTTGCTCAAGCTCCAGAAGGCGGATCATGAGGTCCAGACTGGCCCTGTCGAGGTCCATGTTGAGTCGATCTCGACTTAGGATGTACATTAAAGAAGCTGTACAGAGGGCAAGATTCTGAGAGGCAAACAAGGAGAAAGACATTAGAAGCAGTATCACCAAAATCTAAGAAAAATAAACCAAAATGACCATATTAAACACCGGAGGTTACATAAGTGGAATTAAAAATATCAATGCTTATACATGTCAGAGTAGCACGTTTCATGGTAAAACACTGTGACCTGACAATCAGCAACAGAACAAAGTTTATTTCGGTTTAGTTCCTCCATCCTACCGGATGTTGCGGAGCATCATTGAGCGTTTTGAAGACTTGGGCGACTTTTCCTCTTGCTCTCAAGTGCATCCGGAAACTGGGCATGGCACACCTGGTGGCCAGGCTGATTATACTGGATACCAGCAGATGGAAAAACCGGTCAGAGTGTAAATCTGAGTTTCCGAGGTCATCCCCCCCCCCCCCACCCCCAGAGCACTGTGGGTAAAAGCCATACCTAAGGCAACGTGTGTTGAGAGGCTGGCCGCTTTTCAGGCCAGTCTCCAAGTACTCAAAGTCATCCGTGAATTCTTGATTCTCCCCAAACTCCACCACGTCGTTGAAGTGCTTAACATGCTGGACGACAGTGTACAGCTGGCAAGAAAATATATGCAAAACAAAACTCAGTACAGTATTCTATTCAACAAAGTGCTACCTACAAAGATAGTTTGATCGGCAAAGTTTCGCACAGGAAACACTTCAATATTCATACATGGCAATTTAAAAAAATACATTCTATATGAAACACTTTATATCTGACACACATTTGAGAAAATAAGTTGAGTCAAATTCTCACCTCCTTGTGCTCTTTTCTACATTTCAGTGCAGTGACAATGTCTCGGTACGGTTCAGTGGGGATGGTGACAGACTTAATGACTTTGGGGGGAGGAGCTGGTGCTTTGAAGACACCGTCATCCTTGCGGGTGTTTGATTCTGTGCTTCCTTGTGACAAAATAGCCTGCAAAAAGACATTAACTCATTAATTACACTAAAAAAGTGCAATAAACAATTAGAACAAAATGTTATTCCCATACTTATATATTCAAAACATTCTGTATTTAAGTAGTACAAACAGAATTACTAGTCTGAACACTCTTGAATTTGATAGATATCATCAATATCACCAACATCGTGATATCACATTATCACGATTTGTGAAATATCTGCGATTAATATCGCGATATTTATAAAACAAAAAATACTAAAATCACATAAAAATAAACTATACCCAAACAGAACTAATAACGGTGTTGCCAACAAAGGCGATGTGATTACCGGACATGCGCACATTGCGATGATAATGCTGAAATAATGTATCGTGCAGCCCTGATAAACACACAAAACTACTGTGTTAAGTAATGTGTAGATTTTATGTATGGCAAATTAAAAAAATCCCTTATAGTACTGCATGTGTTTTTATCTAGTGAACATCCAAGCAACTTTGGCAAGCTTCACAGGTGGGGAGGACCGGGCCGGCTAGGCAATATTTCACGTATGGCTCCGAGAAGAGAGATCCAGCTGGAAAGCACTGCTTACCGGCGCAGTCTGGGATCGGGATAGCGAAGGGACAGGAGTATCTTCAGGCTCGGGCTGGTTCCAGTGTCTGGCATTATAAACGGCTTTTGCAGGTGACTAGGAAAAAAATGCCAGGGGGAATTACAATTCGCATTACCAGTTAAATTCCACGCCATATTAATAATCTGTACATTTAATAAATCAAAAAATGAACCCGTGACAGGTTACCTCTTGGTGCCCATGCAGACTCATGAACACATCTACGCTATGAGCTGCAAGTTGCTTTACAGGTTATCAAGCCGCTCAGATTTCCCAATATCGCCCGTGAAACTGCAGGCGTCCAGCAAGTCAAGTCGTGTTCTTAGGGGCTGCATAACACAGACAGCTATAGCAGCACGACGGGGACTGAACTGAAGTCTGATCTGAGCATCACCGGAGGCCTCAGCATACATTTGGAAACTGCATAAATATCAGTTTTAAAGCAAGAATTCTGAGATACTCAGAGACTGCAGAGGTGACAAAAAAAAATGAAAGAATATGCTTGTATTAACTAATGCCAAACGCTGACAAGGCAAGTAAAAGGCAATATATATCCTAGAACAAAAGAGGCGAGATGAAGGTCCAACTGCATACAAAATACCCTCATAATATAAGGACACAAAGTATTAGACAGCAGGGAGCACCCAAAAAACTTATTACAATGATAAGCAATGACTACGGTGAACAGCCTAATCACTTTAGTAGAAAAAGAAATGCAACGAATGGATCGCAAATAAAGCAAAAGCACATTTTATATTAGCCCACAATTAAATAATTTCTTTCAAAACTTTTCAGAAGTCTTTTCTAAACTATTATATCTCCTCCAGTGTGAAGGTCATCCTGACTACAAAAATCTGAACTGACAACTTGTTAGAATAGTTTGACGAATCCAGCTAAGCAAGTAACATTTCACAGAGATGCTCCTTGGCATCTATAGCTGCTCTTCACATACAAATTTCTATTATGTAAATTTCCAACTGTCCATTACTTTAGCAAGATAAACTACATTCCCCAACTGACAATTTACCTGAAAGTTGATTATATAAACAGACTCAAATTTTAAACTGATGACAAAGACTGAATACAACAACAAAAACGGATTTACCGTCTTTCATTGTTAATATTAACAAAAACTCCATAACTGCTTATTTAGTACAGAGTCACAGTAAGCCTGAAGCCTAATGTACAGGGCATGAGGTGGGGGGCACTCTAGATGGGGTACTGGTCTATCACAGGGCACTCAGCCATACACACAATACAGACAGGTCAGTTAAGCTAACGTTGTTTTTAACTGTCAGGGGAAATCTGAGTAACCACAGTAAACTCACAGAATCAGTTAGATTTCCCTACATGGAGTGCCAAAAATGGGAATTGAATTCATAACCCCCAAGGTGAGAAGATAGTTCTACACCCAAAGCCAATATGTCACCCTTGTACAACTAACTAACCAACCAACCATCGCAAAACAAAGGATAGGCTCCATCTGACCCTCTGTGACCATATTATTGCACAAAATATTGATGGATGGATGGATGGATGGATGGTCAGTTATTCTAAAAAGCAATTACTAAAGGAACATAAAACATTCATTAAGCAGTGACTCCTTTCAGTCTGTCAACTCTTTCTGCAGGAGACACCAAACATGCTTCTGGAGGAAGATGGGGGCCATGCCTCACATAAGCACAAATCAGTTCCATCCAGCTATCTGCCAAGTCTGATCAGGGCTCCAGATAAACTTTTCCAGTGGAAGCACTGGTGCTACCAACATACTTGGTGGCCCCAGCATGATCTGGTCGCACCTTTTTTTTTTTTTTTTGGATCAGCATGGTATTAATCAATTAATCAATCAGTAACCTTGCATGCTGATGAATGATTGACAGTGACTCAAGACTCTATACTGTATTTGCAAAATATTTTAAATGATCAGCTACAGACTGCTTGATTTTTGGAATACGTTAACATCACAGCTAAAGGGATTGTTTCATCATCAGTGCACACACACACACACTCCTCATGCAAATAGGGCGAGACTATTAAAATAACAAGACCAATAACAATTCGACAGACTGAGCCAGGGAAGAAGAAAAACAACTTTCAAATCACAATTCGTTGAGCACCCGTGCCAGAGCAAAACATCCTAAAGTGACCATTTGAAATTTGAAGCCTGTGAAAGACTGTACTTCACATTTTACATGAACAGATGTAATTTTAATTTGGTTTATGTGAAAGAGCACAAAGGAATGAAACAGACATATCTTAAATTTAAATTTTGGAAGAAAAAAAATCATTAAAAACAGCAAAACGTGGTTTCTGAGCTCAGTACAAAGTATGAAACAATTTGGGATTTAACTTAATCCTGTAAACAAGTGACAAGACAACTTGGCCAAAGAAAAAGTCCAGGCCACAATGGCATTTGAACAATTAAGAAAATATAAAACAAGTGTTTCAGAAAAAAAAATTAACCATTCAGGAAATTTGCGGAGTGAAAAACTAGTAATCATACCGTGACGTGTTCTTTTCATCTTCTGGCAAGATTGTAATTCACATCACGATTCATTTCGGAGCATTTGTTAATTTCCACAGAAAATAAATCAGCCAACCACAATGATCATGAACACAAAAGGTCTAAAAATATAATCAGATGCAAGACTGCAGCATTAAGCAGCATGACGAGAGATGGCAATTTACACTCCTCCCCCTGTTCATTCTATATTCCAACAATATTTACTGTAAGTCTGAAATAGCTATTTAGGGCTGGGAAGCTTTAATATAAATGTCACTACAACTAGGATGAATAGATAAGCCAGTGTTTCCTGCACACAAAAACATGAATCACACAGATATGCTTACTGCAAAGGAAATTCAGTCTAATCATCTTCAAAGTTAAACCACCATAAAACAAAGCATTTATCCATTCTTCTTCGATTAGTATAAAAACAAAATATAAATTTATGGAACCTGTATGACATGTAGGATAGCCATTTTAAGCTTTGGGACAGCTGGATTATCTACCTAGAGAAACAACAAATCATAATAAAAGTGATAAGTTCTCATCGTCCTGTTCATAGTTCAAAAGCTGATAAGGTGTATTAGAAGAACAAAGCAAGACTTTGGCAGTAATGTTTCTTGTTCTTATTCTGCTTAACGTATGGGAGAAGCACAATCTGTGATAGATTAGGAGGTGCAAGAGCCACATCACCCATGCTCCAAACCACATTTTAGCACAGGGCAGCTCCAACACCTGGCTGAAAAAACGTGGCATAGACAGGGATTAAAAAATGCCTCGAAACTGCAATGCTTTAAAAGTTTTCGCTCAGCCCAACGGCAAACAGTATCGCGGTATTTTTATTTTTTGACTTTCCCAAGTGCATTTTTAAATGCCTATAAATGCAAGTGTTATTTGCCAGCTTATTTCATGCATTTGAAATATTTTGCTTAAGCGCTAGTTTGCCAAAACACAGGGCCATCTGCAGACAGGGTAATGCAACGAAAAAGAACGCAGAAAACATCTCGGGGCAACGTGAACCGTACCTTTTTGGGGCCACTGAAAATCCTCCGGCAGTCTTTAGATTTCTCCAGCTGCTTTCCCTGTGGTTTCTTTGGTGCCTCTAGTACAGCGGGGCAGGAGTCAACTAAGAATTCCACATTATCTGGAAGGTAGGACACAAATAATGATTAATCAATGCTGCAATTAAGGCCCCAGGTACCAAAAGAACCCCTTATTAGAGTTATATTCCCCTTTCCAAAGCACTTGCATGCAGCAAAGATCTTTTTCTCCCAACGAGGCATCGCCCTGGGTTCAGAAAATGCCCTAAAACAAGAATGATTCACACACCCGGGCAAACACACACAGTAGAAGCTACATAACATGAAACTGTGCTGGTGTAGCCAATGCAGCCAAAGCACAGAGTCTGACCTGTGTTTGAACCCGTCCGGCAGGCCTGGGAATCACCAGGCTGTGGACTGTGTATAGCAGCTGTCAGGGTTGCACTCGCAGCTACGCTTGATGCTCTGGCGGCCGCTGCCCTCGCCTTCTTTGCCTTCCTCTTCTCGGCGGCTTCGTCGTCCTCGTCGCTGTCGCTCTCGCTCAGGTCGTCAAAACCGAAGTACTTGATCTTGTAGTTGGTGCTCCCAGAGGACGTAGGATCTCCTTCCACCGCCTGGCCCTCATTCTCCTCGAATCCAAAGAACTCCAGCTTGCTCTCTTTTTTGGATTTCGTTTGAGAGGGCCTGAACCTGTAATTAAAATGGAACAGAATTATAAGACGAGAGCAAAAGTTAACCCTAGTACATTTCAGTGGTTAAAGATTATAGAATGTTATCAATTCCTAACCAAATACAAATTATAACGCATTTAAAAAAACACACACACACACGACTCGGTGGAAACGTAAAACCTGCTAAAAATCAACTTAAAATCCCATAAAAACATGGATTAACTGACCATGCAACTACTTATTTAAAAAAAAACAAAAAAACAGTTCTTCAGAGAGTTAACAGATGCACATGACAAGTATTGGGGGGGGGATTGTCGAATGGAGTGATTTTAATAAGATCTCCAGGATATTTTGGTAAGGTGTACCAAACAAGGTACAAAACAATTCTGCTCTCTAATTTTCTAAATCGGCAACGATTTAGATGGTCACTGCTCCATGTCTCCTTCCTCTCTAACAAATCTGCTATATCCTTCATACAGTTAAATACAGGAGACCACAGAAAAGCCTGTTTACCAAACCTTAACCTCCCTCAAAAGCATCCACACCTTTTCCATGTTTCAGCAATGTTTTTTTTTTTTTGGTTAACGCCTTCACCAAAGGCAGTTCATGAGTTATAGCAAGATACCTCTTGCCTTACTAAAAAGTTTGTTTTGGTAGACGGCACATAGGGCTGTTGCGGAAAAGGAAAGTAGTGTCACGAGAGATGTGTCATTGAAAAATAATGTGTTACATGGAAAAGTCACCTGGTAGGTTTGGCCGAGGCCATTTCTGTTTTTTTCCTGAGCCTCCCTGCCTCCCCCAGGTCAGCTGGAGCAGCAGTCAATTCCTCCATGCTCCGGTCCAAAGCATCCTGGATGGTGACATTGCACACCGACAGGCAGGATGGGTGGAGCACAGTGTAGTCTCTCGTCCGACCCCTGGCACCAGATTTGCCGTCCGCCGTCCCAGTCCCGCAGCCGGCTTTTGGAAGCTCCTGGCCCCCCCTGCCATGAGGTAAGTTACCGCTGCCGTTCCCCGTACCTGCTGCCTGTTGACATTTGTTGGGCCGCCGATACGTTCGGCAGTTGTTGGGCCTGAGAAGAGACTGGGTGAGGTCTTCAGACTCTGAGTTTCCTGCAGGTAAGCCAACTTCCTCCTGGCTGGACTCATTGCTATGTGTGTTCTCCTCCACATGGGAGGGCGATTCTTCCTCAGCGTGCCCTTTGTCATCTTCCTGCCAATAGCTAGTCAACCACATCGAATCACTGCCTTTAAAAGTCTCAATGCCGGGGAGCGCTGGCCTCAAATCACCTCCTGCAGAGTTCCAGCTCTCCAGAGAGTTCTTGGTGTCCATCTTTAAACTAGGGTTCTGCAGCATTGGTTTCTTGTCCTCTTCTGAAGCATTTTTGTACCACGTGTCGGTTTGCTTCTCCGTACCTTCAATGGACCATGTGTGCACTGCTTTGTCTTCAGGGAAGAAAAAGCAGAAATTTAATACTTGATATGTCTACAAACTATCCAAAAAAAGAAAAAAAAGTCCTTTATTCATAATACTGAACTGTATATATTATAATATAATTTTAGTCATTGCTGGTGAAATCAGTCACAATTCAATAAAACCTTAGTACATCTACACCAGGATAGGGTGAGTTATTGAAGTTGCAATAATAGAGCCAGTATAGGTTTATATAAACACTTCAGCAGAACAGGCTGCAAAGAACAAGATTCTTTCCAGATACCAAACTGTCAGAAGCAGACAAAGTGTGGTGCATGTTGAGAAGCCTCTCAGCTGCAGGGAATAAAAACATTTGGGAGAGCATTTGGTAGGTATAACCTACTATCAAAATACCTTACCCATCTTATCGAGAATCAAGATCCAAAAGGTTTCTGCCAAAAAGCACCATAAAACCCACAGGAACATCATACTCTGCATCAGCAAAGGGGCAATGTTTGGCATAGTATGCAAGCATCCCTGGACTTAGAGATTCTCCAAGGCCTCAAAGTACATTTTGCCAAGCGGGAAAAACCCTACGATAACATTTCCTGAGCGATATGTTTTACTGAACGACATCAGCCCACCGACGGGAATCCCGCCAAGCCAGACGGCCAGTGCAGCCCTGCATACAACTATGGTGAGTTCCTGTTCCAAATCGCATTGACACATTGATAATCAAACAGGCATCCATTTTCTGAAACCACTTGTCCCATTCAGGGTCACGGGGGGTCCGGAGCCTATCCCAGATGCTATGGGCTCATGGCAGGGAGCAACCCAGGATGGGGGACCAACCCATCGCAGGGCACACTCACACACCAGCTGACAATCAAACAGTAACTGAAATGACAACACCAAAATTATTGACTTTGTGAGAAAGAAAATGAAGAACCTGGCTGTAAAAATGGGAGTCTTTGTCTGTAATCTCAAGGTAAGTATATTATAGGCTACATTAAATTCATTTGCTCAGTCTTTTTAGGTCGCAATACCCCAGGACATCAGATGCATTAAATTGCTGTGCTGTAATCAGCAGAAGAGGAGGAAAATGCATAAACCATAGAACAATGTTTCTTTATACATCTAATTACGTTAAAGCCATTAACCAGACTCACCATTTCTCACACTCTCATTTCCTATTTAATTTTAGAAGGCGGAAAGGTAAGACTGATGGCATTTAATCATACATCTACAGTAATACTAAAATGCAGCTGCCACTTACTTCGCTGTGCTTCAAAATTTTGTCACGAGAGCAAAGTTATTTGTGTTTACATTCTTTGCCTGTCTTGTTGTCTCACTAAATAGTGGAGGGGTACACAGATCTGGAAGTATCTGTTCTTCAAACTTCCAAAAATAATTATATATTTGTATATATCTGCATGTGTGTGTGCGCGCATTTGTGTGCATAATTCTTCACAAAATTACGAAAAGCCAAGGCTTATCAGTCCAACTAGCAACATGGGGATGTCTGATCTTCAGTTTCTCTGGGAGACGAAGGGCCCTTTATCGTGCTCCTCACCTTCAGTTCTCATTTTCTTGAGAAGATCCATTTCAGAGGACTAGATACAGGGTCATACTGGCAAAAATGGGGCTAAAACCGCATCACTAAGTATATTGAGGGAAGTTCCAATTGAGATTGAAATACTCCATTCAACCATGAGCACGCAGAGAAACTACTAGTCTATTGTTTTCTCATTAACAGATCAATACACAACGTGTATTTTTATAACTTACAAGCAAATCTATACTGATTGGAACAAAAAAAAACTACTCAAATACCAGAACTTTAGAGGGAATAGAACTGAATCGTAATTGCATAATACCAAACATTTCAAAGACCAAGTATCATAAGACCACTGACTACATGTTTAACAAATGCTAATTACTAAATGCCAATTATTGATCTTTGCAAAAACGTATTAAAGTTATTAATGATGTACAATAGCAAAAGCATAAAAAAATATATATTCAAAAAAGGAACAAAAGAAAATCTTAAGAAAATCAGGACCTGCCAATAGGTTGGTGGAATATTAAAGCTAAGAGGAAACACACTAATTTGTAACGTTTTCCAGTTCTTCAGTTGACTTGTCTCCAGTAAGTATGCATATGTTTGATTCATATTTTCACTGCTTGAACAAAGACAAGCTGTTTTAATATAGAAGTATTACTAAAATCAGTCATGCCTCGAAAATGTATGTGAGGTGATTTGAACTTGGTTGAAAATAGTTTTGACAATGTGTTTTAGGTTTAGAAATATTCAAAATGCAGTAAATGTTGGACAACTGCTTTCAAAGTACACACACCAGATACCAATGATACGTATAGTCTACAACAGACAAAAAAAAAAAAAAAAAAGATAAACTCAAAGATGCCTCGGAAAATGCCTCCAGACGCCTCCACCTTAGCAGTCAGACAAAGGTAGCTCAATCCATTACTACAAATATTTAGTAATTCTGTACAGCAATATTAGAAGTATTGAACCAAACTAACAGAGTAACGAACAGCAGGTAGAACTTTAATGCAGTCATCACACCTGAAGAGATCAGTAATTCAATAAAGAAAATAAATAAAATGTACATAAAATTCATTTATTCATTTAACATTGCAAATCCTTGACTGACCCGTTCACCTGTCTAAAGATACCATGCTATTGTTGGGGGCGATGAACATTTTTTGGTTTTATGATTTTTAAATTTCTTGGATTTCTTCAAATTTAACTAGCTACTCTACTCCAGTAGATATGTATGCATGTTACATATTGTATCTGATACACATTTGCATGTACATACTCCTTCACTTAGCAAACAGAAACCAGCCTAAATAAATAAATGGCACCACGCTAGAATTTCCCACTGTAATAAAAAAAATATATCAAATTTTCCAACTGTTATGAAAGGAAAAAAGCTGTTTAACTATGGAACAAAAGGTTGAAACTTATTTAACGATCAGGAAACCGAATGTAGAAAGTCCATACCTGTTGGTGCGTTGTTGAAGACCTTGCTGCTGAAGTCCAGAGAAACACTGTATGCATTCTTGTTATCATATTGAGTAGAGGACAGGACACCTGGGTCGAAGGATTCAGATACATTTACATGGCTGTTGTACTCCTGGAGAAGCACTGCCCTTTCAGCTCGCGCTGCTTCAGCTGGTACCAGTTTGCTTTGGGGAGGCTTGGCTGAAGGAAAACTGCGTGAGGTCACAGGTTTGGACTCATCGTCGCTGTCAAAACCAAAAGGGTCCTCGGTGTCTTCTTCCTCACTGGGCCTGGCTTTCTTTGGGGCATCTGTCACATCGGGCTTGAAATTCGGACGTTTGGAGCCCAGCTGAGCCTTGAAAGTAGTTTCACCCCATTTTGTGCTGAGGGTGGCCCTTTTGTTGGACAGGACCTCGTCAAATTTCGAATTTCCATCCCCACCCTTTCGACTGTAAGTTTTCCCAAATCTCGATGTCATTGTAATTCCTGTTACATATTCCCTGGACAGAACAGAATAAAATAAATTCATAAACTTGGAAATTCCAGTACTTCAACATCACGCTATAATTACTTTTCACACCTAATACATTATAAACCTACAGATTTATCACTTTGTTGTATCAAACCATGAAAGCTGTATTCAAAAATACAAACATTTGCAAAGCATTAAAGGGATATCATAAAACAACCTTTTTTTATTTATTTTTTTTTTTTACTTTCTGAGCTTGACAATACCTTCCCTTGTTAATAAAACAGAGAGAACCTTTACAATAAACGACTGTCGTTTTGAAAACTTACAATGAAAATTGGAAAAATTTGCATTCAGCATGAAAATCATAATTTGAAAAATTATTACCATTTTCATTAAAATATTAGGAAAAAGTCACCTTGGGATGATGGGTGATTTTTCCCTGAACACAATGAAAGTTCTAGTACGCGTGGTGATAAATCATTTCCATATACTCTGAAGACCTAACTACCGTTGCTGGTGGAAGTTTCCTCTTAAAAATATGCTAAATTAAACTAAACCAAATTATTTTATATTATGACATTACAAAAAATTAAATATGCAAATTATATTTGAAACATAGTAAGTGTACTACTCAGTATTCAGAGATGAAAACATTAGCCATGCAATTGGATGAATGCAATTGAACAAACAGAACATGAATTAGATTACTATGAAATATTAAAGCAGAATTAAGCCTAGAAGGCCATTTACAAAGTTACGAATTTAATCCTCCCAGTCCCCTCCCCCTTCCAGATTTGGTCAGCAATGGCATAGACGTTTAAATCTGAATGAAAGGCTTCAGGCGACTAGTTCAATCATTGATTAGTTCATTCAGTTCGTAACCTTCTGCAACATATCATCAGTAAAAAAAAAAAAATGTGTGTATGGGTGTTATTGCTTCTTTCAAGTATACTTTTACTTTAAAACTCCCCTACAATTTTGCCCACATTACATACACACACGTCTATTTAAGTAATAGTGCCATCCTTTATAAAACTGCAGTCCTTTAAAAAGGTTCAAGAGGTTCTACAGAAGTGCTCGAGAAATCCTATATGTGGCTCTCAGTAGAACCTTTCCCATTAAGAGAAAAGGACTGAAAACAGAATCCCAGATTAAAAAAAAAATTAAACAATACAAATGTCTGTCGAATGCAGTCAATTAGGAGAGAACTACAGTACGGTACGTTTTCCCATATGAATCGTAGTAGTCGCTTGACAGCACTAAGTATTACAAAGTAACGAGCGCTTTTGTTATTTTTTTTTTTAATCTGTGGAGCTTTAAGTCACCTACTATCGCTCCTATAAGGAGCTATGCTGATTTATATAAATAACCTCCATCCAACCAACTGCCTACCATCTTCCATTTCTGCCTACAGTGACAATGCAGCATACAGTGCGCAGTACAGAAAATGTCAGTGTTTTTCATCAAAATGAACGACCCACGGAGATTATCAATAACAGGCTTGATATGTAGTCACGCAGTCAATAGCATTACGTGGTAATACACCGCCTAACTACCCAGAAAATAATAAATTAATTTAAACAGCACCACGTACTTGAGTTACAAAATCATTAGAAAGACGAACGCGCAGAATGACTTTAACCGTGTTTTACGTAACTGTTCTAAATGGCTGTGAGAAGGTTAGCATGTTTAATAAATAGCTGGGAAGCTAGCTGCCATGCTATCAGTGATATAGGCTAGCTAGGCCTGACAGCCACTTATTTTGACTCGACGTTTAGTTACACGAATTCTGAAACTCATTGCTGTTATACTAAATCACCAATTTGCCGGACTCACACGGGGTTCCCGGAAGATGCAACGCCCAGAACAAGACTGCTCCACTTACTTCGCATACGCCGAGACACTCACCCTACCTTAAACTCCGAGGCGGCCGCTTCTTTTTGCTCGCATCCAACTGGGCCTTATCAGATTGCTCGCGCTAAAAGAAGCGTACAGTATTTAAACAAAGATGGGCGCTACCCACTCGAATACCCCTACAAGGCCTCCGACATCGAGTCCACTTCCGATTCTCTGTTGTTGCAATTTTTAACTAATTTATATCAGACTCGACAGACACATCTCTGTTACAGATGCCTGCCATTCGAATCCCCCCTCCCACCGTCTTTCACTTGCCAGGAAACATCATCGTGCCGCAAGTAAAACATTGTCCAATCAGCAAGAGCAATGTTGATATATTAAGCGTCAAACACCAAACCAACGTCTATGTTCTGAGTATATTTAGTTGCGATTGGTCAGGGGCAGAAGAAAAACGGTTCTGGGCTAAAACGAAGCTAAGAATGGGCGTAGCGATAATGGTGATAGGTGGGCTGTGTTGGAAGTTCCTGCCCACCACGTAAAGCGAAAGTGTCGATGGGAAATGCAGTAAAAGTGGAATTTAGAAATCGCCGCGATAGACGTTGTATTCTTGTAATTGATAACGTGTTACTGTATGATGCTTTATATTTAATGAAATGTACATTGTGCACATTTTGAATTCATTAACAATACTGTTGACATCATGGTATGTTATAAAGGTGCTGCTTTATATTGAAAAACCTATTGTGTCGCAATAACTGTTACATCGACGATACGGTGGTCATGAATTTATAATCCCCCCAATCCATCCATTTTCTAACTACTTATCTTGATCAGGGTGACTGGTTAATATTTCTGGCGTATATGTATTTTTTTTGGTACAAAATTTACGTAAAGGACAACTAACTACCAGCAATAAAAATAATAAACACTTGCATTTGAAAGCCTTCAGAACAGATTCGAAGGGCCTATTACACAGAACTGCTGCAGAATCTCGTATGAGATCTCATAACCTCTCCATTTTTATCGAAGGAGACTTTTTTGTGAAGTTCTGGATGGACTGGACTTGTTGAAAACTGCTTGCACACATCCTAGATTGAAATTTTTGCTTAACTGATTCAGTTGTTTTCTTATTTTTATGCATTGTTCCTTTGAAATATATATTTTTCATAGTCAAACGGCTGATGAGTATCTTTTTTGTCAGTGGTTTATGATATTTTTGTCTTTATATATTATCTTTCCGTCATGGAACATGAGAAAGTTGTGCTGGGTTTTATCACCACACCGATCAACAGTCCTGCCTGTTGTGCCCCACAACCACCTCTATTTTGGCCCTGATCTTTGAAAACTTGTTCCAGACTAAATTCCAAAATCCAGTCCTTGTGTGTGTGTGTCGGGGGGGAGTAAAATAAAGCCTTTATTTGTATGAAGGAGGTAGATATATCTTTAACAAAATGGTAGATGGAAGAAGCATACATTTCAGCTTCATTTATATGGAAACAGGAAACCAAACCAATCATCAGGTCTAGGTGAGGGTTCAAGTGTCAGGGTCCAAAAGTAACACAGCCCAATGGGCTCATCACCTACCTATAATCATCTCGCCCTCCACCCCTTTTTATCACCTTCACGTGGTTCAAAAGTTCTATCTAGCAAACTAATCAGTTGATTTTTCCTTTCTCTGTATATACATGGTTTATGGTTAGATGTTAGTGAATCATAATGATCTCATGTTTGCTGTGGCATTTTGTTAACTAAAGGAATACCATATTTGACATACTGGTTGTAATTGCTATTGTTTCAACACGGAAATGTTTGGGAAAATAAATTATAGTCACTTATAAATATCAGTTTGTCATAAATCATAGCCAGGCCTTTGTTAATATATACAGTATAAATGCTTAGAAACAAATCACACATGATATAATTACATTCATTCTATAAGAGTGACTTGATTTCATGTTAGTCAATACACAAGGTTCTATTGCATATAATTCTATCCACAGATATGCAGCTATTTCAAAGGTAAGAGGTTAGAATCGGCGAGAGCTACTCATTACTACCAGCAGTGTAGTAATTACTGACACCTGCAAATATGACAAATATGAAATTTTATCATTAGTAACATTACAAAATCCTTTATACAGAATAAATCATTGTCAGCACAACTTTAGACCACAACAAAATCCACATACTGTACTTAGATTTAGCATCTTATGTGGCATATACCTGCATATGGATTATTTGGTAGAATGTGATTAGTGTCACGATCAGCCGGGGAGCGAGTGGCGATCGTGCGGGCAGGCGAGCAAGGAGGACGCAGGCAGGCAGGAATACGGGCTAAATATGGGGTTTATTACTGGGACAGACAGGACAGGAGCACGGACTACCACAAACCTCACCATACCACAATGGGGGGGGACCGGGGAAACAAGTCAGACCAGGACTTGAATACAGCAAGACAGAGCAAACTAATCAGACACAGCTGGAGACAATCGGGGAATCACACGTGGGTAACCAGGGGGCGTGGCACA
>JAODJX010000065.1:9269246-9287029 GCA_026776945.1 Isichthys henryi | reverse complement strand
TGTCTTGTTCTTGTGATTAATCCTGTTGTATTTAAGTCCTGGTCTTGCCTGTTTCCCTTGTCTGTCAGTGTGGTTAGATGTGGTTAGTAGTGGAATGTTTGCTCATCTCCTGTTCCCAGTCTCTATTAAACCCCAGGTACCCCGATTTCTGCCTGTTTGCCTGTGCTTTACCCGCTGACCCGCACGATCGACGCTCGCTCTACCGCCGATCATCACATGAGTCACAGTGATCATCAATTATAAAAATATATTATGTTAAATAGATCAGTAATAGGAATTTAGATTTTATATGTATAGGACAAGCAGGTATGGGAAATATTCCATGCAGCACTGTGGGTGGATGGATGGAGGGATGGATGGAGGGATGGATGGATGGAGGGATGGATAATGACAAAAGCTGAATGCATGGAGATTTTATTACCTTTATGACTGAATTATGCATGAAAAATAAATGAATAAAAGTAGACAGAATTATGCATGAATATGGGCTCTTAGAGAATGTCTTGTGTTCTTTGGAATGCCCAAACCTTCAAATCTTTCTGTTTTGATGTAAAACAGTGGGTGTGGATTTATGTTATTTTCATTGACCTATTCAAGTACCCTGAACCTAAGCTATTTAACAATTTATTTTTGTTGGCAGTGTGTTCTTCATTATTTAGTTTTGCCTGAAGCATTAGTGTTTGAAGATAATCCTATATGAAAAAATATGCAGACATCTAAGACTCCCTTTATTTTCTGCAAAATGGCTCTTGTAATGTGTAGAAAATATACAAATAAAACCTACTACAATCATGTACTGGATAAGTGGCATGGAAGATTGATGGATGGCTCCAGATAAAATCATATGTCCTCGTAAGTTCAGATGACAAAAAATGGATTTAAAGTGGACAGAAGGGGTTGTGGATCTTCAGAGATATAATTTGACACGGTTAAAGAGCTGGACTTGGACCAAAACATACTTTTATTTTTAAATCCCAGGAATCAAACTAGGATATTTGAACCTGAACATTTACAGTTAACATGCTGAAATACAAAATGTAAAAATGTAAAATCTCTGGGCAAGATATTAAGACTGCCGTACACACTTTATCATTAATATGACAACTCAAAAAGTTTTTGATAGATCTTTTCAAACTTTGCAGGCACATTGGAAGGGTGAAACTATTTTTTTTTTGTGGGGGGGTGAAGACCAAAGTGAATTTGAATTTTACTACGTGCTACATGCCTGATTGGTAACAACGAAATTTCAGGGACGGGTTGACACTGGATATATTGTTACGTGTATTATGTTTATTGATGCGTGTCTACATGCCTGACTGGAACTGATCAAATTTTAAGACAGATCGCTGCAAAACAGAAGCTGCTTCACATAATGATAGCAAAGAAAGGGGCAGTTTCAGATACTGGATCCCGTTAATGCGAGTAAAATATTTGACAAATCTTTTTCAAACTGTACTGAGCCATTGTATTTGTGACAAACTGGAACTAATGGTGGTCGAATTTTGAATGCGAACCCCACAAACACTGAAGCAGCTTCGCACAGCACATTAATAGCAAGGCCTCAGACACTTGATCTTGTCGGCATGATAACTCAAAAATTATTTTCCGAACTTTGTGGACGCATTGCGTGGGTGAAGATCTGGAGCTGTTCAGATTTTTAGGACAAATCTTACCAGAAGTGACATAACTGTGTTTGGTGACAACAAAGGAAAGGGTGACTGCAGAAGAGGGCCTTGTGATGAGGATAACTCTATTTGATCATAATTCTCTGTTTAATCTATTTGATCTTTGGTAGATCGTATTACCACATCACATTGCAATGTACCATTTGTCATTCATGATTTCATCAGCATGGTAATCCATCCATTTTCCAAACTGCTTATTCGACTGGGTCACAGGGGGTCTGGAGCCTATCCCAGAAGATACAGGCACGAGGCAGGGAACAACCCAGGATGGGGGTTCAGCCCATCACATGGTGCATGGACACGCACACGCAGGCAACAATGCTAACCACTGCACCATCATGCCCTCCCCCCCAGCATGGTAACGCGTCTGCAAAATGTATTGCGGGGAACTTGGCAACAAGTATAACTGGGAAATTTAAGTGAAGTTGGGCTTTTAATAAAGATTTAGGAGATGGGGGAAATGTGTAAGGTGGGCTTGGGTGGTATTACAGTAAGATTGTCATATTACTGTCATATTTACGATTGGTGAAATTTATCATGGGTGACACCACTAGAGATAGTGGTTAGATCGGGGAGGGGGTTACCTGGCCGTCCAGGGTCAGGCCCAGTGTCGAGGAGGGGCATGGACTGGCTTAGCCTGCCCAGAGATGACCTCAATGAGAGGATAGGATTTACACAGGGGAGGGAGGAGAGGTCCCAGAGCTCCCTTGGGAATACATAGTTATCCTTCTGACAGCATGTTTTCTATTTATACTTGTAAATACAAGATTAGCGCAGAGAACAATCCTTACAAACTAAATCACAGCTAAGGCAAGCTACACCAACTAAATAATGAATAACTGAAAGTATAAAATTTGTAGTGCATTTTGACTCTTGGCATGTTAATTTTCCTTTGGTAAAATGATAAATAGGGGCAAAGATTTTAAGTCTTAATGATAACATTTGCATAACTGTCACACATATACACTAATAATAATTTTCCTTTGCCTCATAGTTTTCCTAATTGTATGTCTTGGTATGTTTAAAAAACATATCATTGCTTCTTGTTACACTCCTATGTGGAGAGAAAATAGAACGATGCTTTATATTACATAAAATATTACATAAAATAATTCTAGCATTTCCTGTCATTTTTACTGCTGCATAAAATGTCACACACACAGAATATGCCATATAGATAATAATGTTTCATAGTGACGTATGAAAATTAAGCTGCCAGAAATTACATTGCCCAACAGAACCACTCGGTCTTGAGCTGTAATTCAAAAGAATAAATATCTTAACAAGGCTCTTGGTGTGAAGGAGAATAGAGATCCGTTTGTAATGATGGAGTCTTACCATTCTGTGGTCAGTCACAGAGGGCTACTGTTGTTTATGTAGTCAGGGAGAGCTCTTACTGTTCGGCCACATAAATGTAGACTACATGAAGCAGTTGCGTAGAAATTTGCATTACAAAATTCTGCACTTTGTTGCATCTGTGCAGTATTCGCAAGAGCTGGGTGACAGACACAAGACATGCCTTGCAATTTACCTTAATAAATGCCATGCATTTGCCTATGCAGACCTCTTATTTCATTTATATTCGTGCATTAGGCTTACGTATTTTAGAACATATACACACAGACACATGCGTGATTTGATTTGAAATTGTAAAAGCGCGCAGTTCTGCTAATGCCTGCATAACTTTTAAAATGATTAATTTCAACTTTATAAATATTAGAAAGTATTTATAAAGTAAAAGCATACTACATCTCCCACGGTTCATTGCAAACCAGCAAAAAAAAAAAAACGAAAGTTTACATTCCACGCCCAGCTCATCGGGCGACTCGCTGCTCCGCCGTCTTTTGGTCTGGGATTGGTAGGAAGTCGCGCGGAGATGGGCTGCGTCTCGCGGCGGGGGAAGCGCGCGGGCGGCTCTCACTTTCCCGACAAATAGACGTGAGTAAGTATAGGTTATGAAATATCATCAGCATCAAAATACTACTAATATAATAAGGACAGTGTATATTTTTATGTGTTATTGTGTAATATATGTCTGATAGCCACTAAGGCTAGTCGAAGATCTTTGCCAAGTTAAAAAAAAAAAAGCTCGAGAAGAAAAAAATCTTTAAAAAGCGTATTTCTCTTACAGTTTTAATATTACGCGTGTACACCTGTATGTGGATGTCGTTTAACTTATTTATAACAGGTATGTGGTTACTTAGTCAGTAGTATCATTTGTTATAGTTGGGAAAAGGTCCGTGTTGAGCCGTCAAAAAGGGCTGCTCAACTTTGCATCGCCGACATAATCACGGCACATCGAGTCCTTATTTGCTGGCTAGAGCGGTCTTTAGTGGATCTACATTAAAAATAAGTTATGAATTGTGAATCTGAGAAATATAAATGTTTATCAGTATGTGATTTGTGAGCAATACACGGACACGTAGAGCATCAGCTGTTCCTCTGTTCTCTTCCTTGTCAAAAACGTACAAAACGTAAAGCGTGATGGCAACTTTTTTTTTTTTTTAATCGCGTACACGATTAAACTTTGAAATTTATTATATCCAAAAACTGATTACGAATAGAAATGACACCTGTTCAACAAACTAATTCATGTATGACGTTCAGGTTCCTCTTGAAGGCAGGAAAAATGGACGCCACGTACTTTGGTCTGTAGGTTAGACTTGTTTAACTTGTTTCGTTTTCATTGTATGGAAGGGGGGTGGGGTCTGTATGAACAAAAGAAAAATATACATCCTCATTTTCTTCAAAAGCTCTCCAGCTATTGATAAATATGTATCCCCTTAGGGGTAACAAAACAACATCTGAAAAACTTAAACAAAATGTTTCTGGTGGGAATATAGTGCAGTGGTCTATTATCTAGTGTTAGGTTTTTTTCAGCTGTTTGGTTTTAAAAAAGTTTACAAAATATGCATGATTAGGTTCTTTTTTTGGCTCTATTAAAAGTCAGGTTGTTTTGCTGTAAAGAAAGTGGTCTGATGCTTAAAAGAGGTTTATAAATCACTATATAATGACTACACATACTATTTTACTGACTAATTTAAGCAGTTGTGCCATAATTAAATTATTTTTAGGAAATTTATTGGCTTTGGGTAGGCAACTTATAGGTTGTTTTTTAAGTAAAGCATAAACTTTGGAGCAATCAACTGTTGCTGTAACAAAAAGATTACATATACTTTATATTTCACAGTGGAATACATATAGCCTATAGCCCAAGGGGGTGGATTTGGGTATGTGCAGTGGGGTCACGTCCCTACCAACACTGTGGGTGTACCGGTGTGTGTATCATGTATATTTTGGTGGGCTGGGTGTTTGTTTGGTCCCTACCAATGTTGAAATGTAACCCATGCCCTTGTTTTTTTATATTTATATATATATATATATATATATACACACACACTGTATACATATATAAACTTTGCATAACTTCACAGTACTTTTCATGCTTTTATAGTTCACTGCATTTGCATCTTAACAAAAATGATTGATGTGTACCTAGAGATAATTTTTCAACATTGACTGCTTGTCTTCCCTATTCACTGGCAAATGAACATATTTGATAATATATTGTTAAATTGCATCCTGTGAAGAAGGTGTAAAGGTCTATGGGGAAGCTGTACTTTTTACAGATGTACAAGTTTATGGAACGTTATTACCCATGTTCAAGAGCCTGATCGAGGGTTACAGATATTACCCCTCTGTAGGAGTTAGTTACATGTTCTGCAATAAACTGATTATCACTTCTAGTGGTAATTTTATATACTCTTGTACAAGTTCTTGATTGGTAGCAGTATAAGACTTGGCATATCAATGTGAATCTATATTAAGATGCTGCTTATTCAAATGACAATTAAGGTTTTTACTTACAGTAGAAACACAGAATTTACCACAATCAATCAAGATGAATAATAAGTGAGTATCTGTAGTGTGATTTAAAATACTTTAAATGAAGGTTAATAGGCATAGCATACAACAGACTTGGCTTGGTCTGTAAAGCTTGTGTGTCCTTCTTAGTGTTGTAAAAGTTTCCTCTAAATACACTTTTTTTTTTTTTTACATCGATGCATAAACAGCCGGTTAAGTGAATTGGTGTCTATGATTGTCTCACACTGTATGATTTTACATTTGTGAGTGTCTGGCAGCCTATTGCGGTTGTTTCCTGATCTTCCTGCGTCACCATGACCCTGTACTGTATATGCAGTCATGAAAGATGAATGGATAGAAAACATGCATATCGACTTGTGATTATATAATATACACGTCGCATTAACATTAGTCTGTGTGTGACATACAGTCACACATTTGGTATGAAGCAAGAAATAATGGGGGAAAAGGTAATACATCTAAGCTGGAACAAGCACACGCTGCTAATGGCCAAATAGAAAGGCAACGTTTGATGGAAGCTGTGTCATAGGTCATAAATACTTATACTCAATGGCCACTTTCTTAGAGACACCTGTGTAGTACCAAGTGCAATTCTCTTTTGGCTCCAGAACCATTTTAAGGGTGTGGAAGAATTGTGGCCTTACTTTACAAGTCTGGGCTTTTATTATTATTATTATTATTATTATTATTATTATTATTATTATTAATTGTCATTGTAATGCATGTAAATCCCAGCAGGATGCCTTTCCGAGATGCTGGAAGCGCGTTGTGTCCAACACCGATCGTCAAACCACATTCATAATTATTTATTCTGGCATCTTAGCCATTCCATGTCTTGGAAGCACTGTAAATGAACCTCTTTCCCCGTGTGATTCACTCTTTGGAAGAGGAGGCTGTTTGCATTAATGCAAACAGGTATATCTAATAAATTAGCCACTGAGTATAATGACCTTCTCGGACCAAGGTTAGCAGAAAAGGGATGGCCTGTTTGTCTACCACTCATCCAATGTTGAATACCGGTAGTGTAGTGTTAATGCCATAAGAATATGTCACGATAATAGAATAGTAATATATTATTCATCCCCTAGGGAAATTGTGTGTTTGCCTGTCCTGTCTTGCTCTCCGTGAGAGAGACAGAGAGGTTTTTGGAGCCACAGAGCCTCCTTCTCAAAGGCCATAACAGAAAGATAAAAGCCATACTGAATTACTTGAAAGTGGGCAAACGAATTTTACTGTGAAAGGCCGCTGTTTATTTTGTGTGTGTGGAGTTGGCCTGGTGTGGAAGAACATGACCCAACCAGTCTAATTCAACACCAGCTGAAAAGAATGTTTTCCGTGAGCTGAAAGTATCTCTACTATACAATAATGACTGTGAATTATCTATCTGTATATGCTGTGTATAGGGAAAAGAAATCTGTAACTATGGCTATAATCGTATATAATAATAACATAAACACAAAAATTATTACTAAAAGGGTAATGGGATTTATTATATGAATTGACTGAAGTTTTACCATGGTTTTTGGCATTCAGGGATTTCGGAATTTAAAAGGTCTGTGGAATTGAGGTACATTTTCCTAGGTAACTTATTTTTGCTTGCGATTTCCTCAACTGAAAAGCTCTGATCAAATATATAGTGTAGTAAATGCACAGAATTTGACATGTAGATCACCAATATCCCCTCACCCCATGATGGTGTGATAAAAAGTGTTTGTACATAAACGAGATTTATATGGATTGTAGGCAGCAGCAAATCCAACAGTGAAATATAAAAGAGAAATTCATATATGGAATGATTAAAAGGGAAGAGTTCCTGTCATTGTGCGGGCCAGTGCAATAAATGTTATGGGCACAGGATGGTGAGTTTGGCTCATACACTGCTGTTTATGAGAGTGAATTGAATTTCCACCTTGTGATGAATGTTTATAGGAGATCAACTGCTCAGTGGCAAGCACAGTTGATGTCATCCATCCATTATTACAATGAAAAGTCTCCAGGTGAGAGGTATCGCTGGTTATGGAGTGAGCACAGTAAACACCTTGGTATTGGATATGCTATATAGTCATTGTTCTTAATCCAAGGTAGGCCAATACTGCTATGACTTAATAGATTATTATTAATATTTTTCATGTAATTTGTATTCTTGGCCATGAATCACCTGCCCCGTTGTCTTAGTTTTACATCTTTAGTGTTTTAATTTAGACTGATGAATGACATGGTGATGTCTAATATATGGCAGTGTGTGACTTATTTGTCTCTGTCTTTTGCATTAAATGTACAATATATGGTATTTCCCTCACAAACTTAAAGAAGTGGAGAAGGTACTTCTAGCAAGGGAGATGCAACTTGAACAGTGGGAGGGACAGAGTCGGGTTTTGGATATGGGACATTATGACTGAATTACAGTAATGAAATACTTTGCACCTTATTGCTCACAGTACAAGTTAGGATTAATGCATGAAAAGCTGTGCAATATCAGTTTTTATGTGCAGAACCACATGACGCAGCGAGTGATTACTTTCTTGGAGCGATTTTAGAAAAGCATAATGCACAGCTTGGACTGCATTAACCCACCTGAATCATGGCTACCACACATTTGTCTTGCATATTTGTACCTAACACATTATTTTCACGCTTGTGAGCTGAAAGCGCATTTTTAACTATATTTTCCACCGATGATTAAGCATTTTCCTTACATATGACCTAAGTCACAATTGTTATTCGTATAGTGGTGTACTGAAGCGTAAATTTTGACCGCTACCGGTATATTTTTGTGTAATATCACCGATACAAGGGGGTGAATCTTGCTGCATTTCCCGGGCCTGATTACTCGAATGACGTGACATCATTTATTTTACGCTATGGAACAGAAAATATCGATCTGTGGGCCATATATAATAATGAATTATATCTATGATCTTCAGGTCTGTATTTTCAGGCCTATGCGATTATCTCCATTATTTCAGTAGTTTTGTGTTTAGCTCTGGTGCTGCTAATCTTGATTAATGATAAAATGTAAATATCAGCTATAATTGATACATGCGCTTGCATTTCTACATTGGATCGCTACCGATATCTTGATTTCTAACAAATATTGGCTGATACCAATATTAACTGATATATCACACATCTCTAGAAATTAGTTTTTTGCTAAGAGCTAGTGATGCACCGATAAGGAAACTTCTGGCCGATAGTGATAGTCGATTATTTCGAAGAGTGACACTGAAACTGATTAACAAATTACTTTTTCATATTTTTGAAATGCATTTATTTTTTGGTAGGAGAGCATCGTCTGTGGCATACAACAGTCCCGGAGCACTATGTTTTATAACTGTAAACATCTTACATATTTGTAACATTTATAATTGAGAAAGTTTATCATCAAGTGTGATAAATGACATAATCTTCTGAATGATGTCTTTTGATTTTGCACTGTCTGCACTGAATTGTCTTTTGCTATGAAATGCTTGTGATACTAGCAGACTAGCATTATTCAGCAGTACCGCAGCTTTTACTGCAACAGATTTTGTTTTTCAGAAACTCCTCATACTCTTACCTCTCTCACCTTAAGGTTTAACCTTATAAATTTGTTGTGTTGAAATGCTTGTTAGTAGATCCTTCCTTGAGAAATATTAGCAGAGCGATGTTTGCAAAGTGCATTTCTAACGACATTAAAAGCCGACATTTTTCTAACGGTTTAGTACGCAGGTGGGAAAAGCAACATGGGTCACCACCTTAAAGGGAATTAATGGCTGATTGTTGCTGCATTGGCTTATATCAATAATTGGAAAGCAGTTAATCCAGTTTTACAGCCAATAAAAGCTACATGTCTTTCTAAACTTCCTAGAAATGCTTTTAAAGAGATAAGCTGTAAGTAACGATAAGAGACATATAAACACTATGCAGCAGGCTTCTAGAAAACAAATCATTAGTGTCACGACAAGTGATGCACGAGAAAATCAAAATCATCTCAGTAATTTTCCAAATTGTCCAAAACACGATTATCAATAAAAAAAAAATAATAAATGAAAACTAAAGAATTACTGTGTCCACCCAGCATGGCGGATGTACACCTGATGACGTCATGTGCTCCACCCTGTATTTATACTGTGGTATACATATTTTGGCGGTATTTTCCAGACCAGTGCTGTTACTGTATTTTGCAATCTTGCCGAACTGTTTGGGGGTTGGTGTCTCAATTTAAAGCAAGTAGTTACAAAGTGTGTGAAATGTAAACTTTCATTGAATATCTCTGTACCTCTTCCATGAACAGTAAGAACAGTTTCTAAACAAGTTGAACGATTTACACTTTTTTAAAACTCTTCTATTTGGGTTTTACCTCACTCCATCTCTTGAGCTTTCATTTGCTTGTCACTTCACTCATTGGCAGTCGCATCACTTATCACAGTACAGGATTTAGGGTTGCCAACAGGTCCAGATATCTAGCCTGCTAAATATGTGTATCATGCGGGGAGCCTGCTAAATATCTGATGGGCATCCGCAACGCATCAGCAAGTCTGTTTGGTCGTGTCTGAACTAATAGCGATCAAGCCGATTTGCCAGCGTCAAGTAAACTCCGATCTAAAATGAGTTAGCATGTGTTTCCGGTATAACAGAGCCAACAGACATTTTTAGTCTTATAAACTACTTTCTGGTGTTGCCGTAATTTACTGGGAAGCCAAAATGTTCCCAAACTATTGACTTAAATGATATGTTGAACATCTACTTGTGAATTTAGGTTTCACACGTGTACTATTACAGCCTTTGTCTTTGCTTTAAATGTAGACCTGACTGCAAAATCTGTAAAATTGTGAAAGATATCAAATCGGCAAACACATATCGATATAATATCGATTTGGTCACTGCCAATTCTCACTCCTGCCACTGAGTGTGGCTCATTTCCAAGTTTAATGAAAAAATGCTGACTGTTGTCCAGTTGCTTACCACTTATTTTATATTGAAATTCGAATGAATGCATATTTTGATCCTTAGGTATGCGCCTCAGCTCAACAATGTTCTTTGCGGATGGTATTTTTAGTCCTCTGTGTATCATGCGGGGAGCATTACTCATGAAACGGTAAAACTGAAAAAGTTCAGCTGCCTCGGTAACTGAGGTTACTGCCAAAAGCACCTCAACAGTCAGTTCTCATGTCACTGAGTTCTTGCCTTGCAGCAACGCAAGCCGTTATTGCAAGCAGCCATGCGTGTGCAGAATTTTTTATAGGTGACCTTATGCATGGTGGGTGGTTATTCATTAAATATATGAGCTGCATCTGTGTGGGAGCCCTAATGTTTTATGTAATTAGTCTTCCACCATATCATGTACATTTTTATTTATGCATTTGTTCTGTATATGTCTTGTGTTTTTAGATTCATTTCTGGTATTTCATTTTTATTTTGAATATATACTTTCTCTGCCTTCAATATACAATGATCGCCTTATTTAAATTCCTTTTGCTGCTGTTATTTTGCTGGATTTACTTGTTTTCCTGGTTGAGTATATGTATGGAAGTATGTGCTTCTTAAACATTTAATATTTTAGTAAGTTCAGTGCTTTTAGCATTGTACAAAGAAAAAAAGGGACTCTGTGAAGGAAATGGTTTTCAAATGGAGAAATACTGAACTTCTCAGTGTAGCGAATTCCAGTCTTGATAAAATAACCCATTCTTTGTATGCCCTGGGCAAGAAGCAAACACATCGTAAAGGTTGATAGAGAAGCTATACTGTGTTTTATGTTTATGTTATTTATTCAGAATAGCAAAGTTGAATTATATGGTAACATGTTGATATATTCACTGGAATGATTCGATATGTTGAAATGTCGTTGTGGATGGGGTGTTTTTTGTAATTTTTTGTAACCACGAAATCCTGCAAGGGAGATTGTCAGAAGGTGAGGTTGTCTTTGCAGGAAAACTACTTGGCTTCTGAGGGTTTGGACAGGTTGTCAGCCTAAAACGATTGCTTTTCATTAGCCCTAGCAGTGATGGTATTTTTGGCTAACCAACAATGCTACATCAAAATATGACTTGTCAGAATGTCTCATGTTTATTTCCTGGCTGATGAAATAACACTGAACAAATATATTTCTCTTGTTCTGCTGATGTTGCTGTTACTGCTTTCTTATGATTAACATCACAGATGCTTCTTTCTTAATTTGTGGTCAGATACCATTCTGATGACCTCTACTGAAAACCTGCTACGTCCTACCGCTTATGTATGCCACTCTACCCTTCCCATTAAGAGATGTCTTAGCTGAGAAACTGGTTTCACATTTTTCACCAGTACATTTTCTACATAAAAATATGATTTATTTATATAATAAGACAGCATTTTACAGCCGCAAAGTGGACAGTGCAACAGAAATAAGCAGAATGCAAAAAAATAAAATACAGTATACACAATGCGACCAAGAACTGTACAATATGCAATCAGGAAGGCACTTACTGAATGTTGCCTTATCTATAATCAAATAACGACTTAATTTTACATTATGCGTTTTATAACGTTTAATACTTGAAGTATTAGTTCTCTCACAATGCTGATGAACAAAAACAGCAGGGTTTATTTTTTTCTCTCACTTTTCTTCTAGATAAAGGACACAACTAGTTAAACCTGATTCAATGATATCTAGGTAGTTAAGTATTATAGTAGCCAAAAAATTGTTTCTGAAAGTTTTTTGGAAGCAGATCTGAGTTTGTAACTTTTCATAGACTAGTCTGCATTACAAACACAGTGGTGAGATTCAGAAATTTTAAATAAACTGGAACTGAAAATGATTCCTTACCACTTTTGTTGGTTTCCTTTATAAAAAGGAAACAATCTGAAATAACAAGGTACACTTTACTTTGATGAACCAAGCTGATTCCCGATTCCTGTTTACAGCACCTAAGTTGAAGGTAATTCTTAAGCAAGTGACATAATGTTTGTGAAGATTGCTAAGCCAAAAGGCAAGTAAAGCTTCAACAATACACATTATTTTCTATAGACCTTGGCAACAGCTAGAAATGTCATCAAGAAATTTGCAGCTCTACTTCCAACTTCTTTGGATGTGAATTTTCCAGAAAATTTCATAGGTGATTTGAGGAGGCTTTGAAAAAACCCTGCACACTATTCGCAAAGATCTGACCCTGTGAGATCTGGAACAGTGGATTCAGCTCACATTGTCTACAGGACTAAACAAGTAAGGGTGTATGGTAATGGACCTTGGAGGACTCCCCCACTGAAATGAAAACTCAGAAGGGCCAGGTTGAACGATACTTTGCTGAATTTACTTAAACAGGCCTTTCTTAGAAAATGTTCTGTAGACTGAGGAAATCAAATCTGAACTGTTCAAAAATGCAAATCAGCCATTTGTCTGCAGACAATAAAATGAATCTTTCAAGGGAAAGAATACTCTCTATAGTCAGACCATAGTTGAGGTTTTGTAATGATACCACTTTGCTGGTTCTACTGAAGGCCTTGAACATATGAACTCCTTGAAATCTAAAGATTGTCAAAGCATTTTGAGCTAAATTTCCAACCCAGTGTCTTGAAACTGGGTCTTCATTAGAGATTTATACAGATTTCTAACTTTTGGCCATCATAATATGCTTCTTATTTAAATTTTAGGTGTACTATTAATCTGCTTACCAAATTGTGGGCATAAGTAAATGTCCGTATACCTGAAAAGCCGCCGTAAGGACAAAATAATGTTTTACCCGTTACCTAAAGCCTCGGTGATTATTGCACATGCGCTGTATAATCCTGATTAAATCGCAATGGGATGTCATGCCGTCCTACTTTATGCAACCGTGCCCCAATTTATGGATGATGACTCTTAATATGGTCAAAAATAACAGATAAAGAGGAAAAGGATCTCAGATGAGGGCAATTCATTAGATTAAATGGTGCAGACTCAAAAGCGTAAGCAGAGAGCAGCAGTATCTTATGGTCATGGATGTGGATTACAAATGCAATTTAATGTATTCAGAAAGGGATGCAGTGACTCACATAAATACTGGTGCAATGAAGTGAAGAATGTTTCTGGATAATAGCACTGGATAAATGCAAATTAAGCATTTATGCAAATTAAAAGAATTTGTTTTTAGTTCTTGGTGTCTTTTAAAATGCCTTTGCCAAACCATTGCTGCAGTAAATTTAGTTGCGTCATGGATTTAGGTGTTTCTCATTCGATTGTCCTCCTTGCCAAGTGAGGACATTTAATGTTGAATCTATATTCTGAATTGTCATTATTGTAATCTAATGGACAGTACCCATTTCAGCTTTTAAATGTGTTGAGTAATGGTCACAAGTCAAGTAGGGTGGATAATTTGAGTCAGTTCGATATTTTGGATTCTCATCCTTTGACCCTGTTCAGCAATATGTTGGCAGACTAACGGACTCTAGCTCTTTATAAACAAAACGCCGTCCTCCGAAGCAAGCTTGAGACAAAGCTGCATTGCTGTGCAAAACAAAGACGTCCTCTCCAAAATGTTTTCTGTTGAAACTGAGGGAGGAAAAGAAGTTGAATTGGATGAGTCATTAAAATGTTTTTTTTTCTTTCCTTATTTGATTCGCTTTGCCACCATTTAGTCCAGATGGTACAGCAGTGCATTGTTTAAATAGTATGTTCTTCTATTTGCATATGAGCTATAAAGAGATCTGTCTTGAATATCACTGGCAATAATGTGCCATTATTTGGCACTAGCATTGTTCAGGGCAAGCCTTTGGGTTCTTGTTACGCTCCTTTATTCTGGTTTATAGCCTGGTCACTCACTGGAGGACAAAGCTGTCTTACACAGCTCTCATCAAGAAACTTCGCCTTGTTGCCAGCTGGACTCCAAATCAGCTGCAGGATTGGGCCCATTTGCTGACCTTTGCTGATATCTGACCTTTCTGCCTGACATGGTGGTTAAGAATGATACTGTCCCTCTGTTTGTGCCTCCATCTCCCGCTGTACATGGAGAATTCTTTTCCTTGTGCCGATATTTCTTAGTGTGCATATGTCATCTCTGATTTATTCATTTGACTGTTTACTGGTTTTTTTTGGAAGCGTATACTTATCCATACTGGGGAACCTGTTCTACCTGCAAGGGGGCATTTCCCATACGCTGCTCTTACTGGTGGCTGTTGAAGATGTTTTCAGAGTTAGAGATACCTGTGTCTTCTGGACAATGGTTGGGAGACTTTAGTATACATTGAGTGCTGGATAGTCACTGCCTTCTTCCATCATCACCAAGAATATATATATATTTTTTGTGAATATATTGATATTTTATAGTTTTCATCAGTTAAAAATATTTGTAATGGAATGAGAATGAGAATGTTACCCTGTCTTTTGGGAGTTAATTGCTTTGTAATCTGATTTTGGCTCATCTGTTCTATGTTGCCACTTTTTTAGGTATCGGCATACATTGTATGACTTTATGGCCTTTGATATGTGTCTCCTGTTATTTTTAAATCTTCTCATACCTCTGGCACTCTGAAGCACAGGCGCTACACTAATTTATTTACTGACTTTTCTTCCATGAGTGGATGGAGTTTGTAAACACCATAGAAGTGCTCGCATGTTTTGGGGCTAGCTGGGTGAATGATGTTCGTACTTTTTCTTTTTTTCCTGCTCTTTGCTCTTTCATGCTCTAGTTTTAGTGATGCCTTCTTCCTTACTGGAATGGATAGGAAGGGACAAAGTGTTGGAAAAGTGGCTCTTCCGGGGTCGAACTCTGACACACCTTATTCAGTCTTCAGTATCCATATCAGTGCAATTCGACATTTTAAAATGACAGTACAGGTTTATTCAGGCTTTTCGGCTTTTTTAGCATAAACCAAAAGAGGCTGAGATCTACAGGTTTGTCACAGTGCTTGGTGCCAGGTTTCCCAAAAGATCCACCCACCCTCTTTCATGGTTGCTCATTGAGGAGCCCCGTTGGTTGGAAGATGGATGCTTCGTGGTTAGTGATGATCTGGCTGTACAACATGAATCTCAATGAATAGTAATTGGTTCCTTTTTGGGTGAAGTATGCCTTTTAAAAAATATTCTCTTAATTCTCCGAGTAATTCTTCTTTTCTGAAGCACAGGCATTTAGAGCAATGATTGTCTGTATGTGGATGACACAAGCCGTGTATTGTGTCACATACTCTGTACTGGGAGACAGGCGCATCTAGTGCCCTGTGTTTGCACTGTCCTCGACCAGTTAACCGTTGCCCAGACTACTAGAGCCTTGCCTCAAATCTCCCACTTCATGCCTCTGCAACTTCTGTCGCATAGGGCTTGTGCAGCCAACCATGAGGTAGCTGTGACATTTCTAAGTGACTTCCTATAGCTTAGGGAAGGTCTGTGTGGGCACAGCTGACGTTTGTCTGATTAGGCGTATGTGAGCAAGGAAGAAGTGGTTTTAAGCCAATGTCAGAATAACTTATTTTGCCCTTCAGTCACAGAACTATGTAAATCTGGTTCCCACTGCTGATAAAATCAAAACATAGTGTGGACGCCGTTTCATCTTCCCACTTTCAGTTTCTATGCTGGACATTTGACATTTAAGATGATTTCTGTGTGGATTGTGCTCGCTCCATTCTGCCAAGTCTCTTTACAAATATTTTAACTTTTGTCACTCAGCAAAATTGAATCAGGGCGTGCCCTCTCACTAGTTATTAATTCTTATACTGCAAATCTGACCTTGGCATTGTGTGCCTGTAATGACTCATTGGCTCTCACATCAAGGGTAAAAAGGACGTGCATTCTGGGTGATTTCTAACGACAGAAAGTGGGGGCTTTGCCAGATGCATGTGGGAAAGGGGGAGAATGACAGGGTCGGGCAGTGGAGTCCATACTCCATGAGTCATGGTCAGATGTATAGCACAAGGAACAAAGCATGGTGACACCTTCATTGTCTTTACATGATTTGCTCTTTTCAGCTGCCCCCTATCTCCATCTCCTCTGCTGGGCTGTGGTGGAATGTTCTGGCCTGGAGATGCCTTACGTGGATCGGCAGAACCGCATCTGCGGGTTCCTGGACATTGAGGAGAATGAGAACAGTGGCAAGTTCCTGCGGCGCTACTTTATCCTCGACAGCTGTGAGGGCAGTCTGGTGTGGTACATGGACAACCCACAGGTAGGTTCTGCCAGCAAGCGGAGTTGTATATTATTGGGGGTGCTGTGTGGCTAAGCCAGCTAGGCACCTCTGCCTGTCATCTCTGCCTGTGATCCCCATTGGCTCCTTCAGCAAGACCCTTAAGTCCCCAAAATGCTCCAGGGGTGCTGGATAATTGGCCTGACCCTGTGTAAAATTCACCAACCCAGCAAGGATCTGCACCCCCCCCGCCCGACCTCCTCCACTACTGATTTGTGATGTCCTGTGAAGTTGCTGTACTCATTAAATCATTACTAATAAGCTGCTCCGTGGCCTAACCAAGCCTCCATAATGTACTTTAGGCTGGACAGTATGAACTTAGTAATGTGACACCTGAAGCTGTTAATTGATTAAAGAGTTTCCTTTTAAAATGGTTTCTGTATAAGGTGTCTGGAGACTGCTAAGCTACCCGACTTGTCAGAGTGGTTTCCCCACAGTAATCTTGTCATAATGAAGGTTCTAAAGAACCTCTTGCATCTGTGCAGACACTGACCCTGTCACTTTGAAAGACTGACCCTTCTGCAAAATCAGACCGCTTTTGCATGTCACCATTGTGCTCCATCTGGGAGAATCGAGTTTCAGTATTCAGCATATCCCGTCAGTACCCTCCCACGCCTGCCCCTAACACTCAAATCTTATGATCTTTTGAAGTAGGGTGTGCTGCCGGGCAGCAAGAACTCACTATGGTTCTGTTCACATGGCAACAAAGTTTCAGTTCTACAGAACTGCTTTCTGCTCTCTGTGTTTTCGATTTGCCTCATGGCATTTTTTTAACCAGTGTTTGAAAAAAGTTTATTACTCATCATGGCATTTCCTTTGTCCACTTTCGCTTGCAGATCTCCCCACTGGGGAGGTGGGTGAGTGAATATTTAGACGAACCTGCATTCCAAGTAATTTTAAATTTGTAACAGCAAGTTTTCTAGCTTAGAGTGCGAGGAGGTGCCTTTTTGATGTGCTCTTGAACAAAGTTTCAGTAAAATATCCAACTTTTAAATGAATGAAAAAAGATATTAAGCTATATGTATTTCAAAAGGGGGGCGGCATGGTGGTGCAGTGGTTAGCACTGTTGCCTCACACCTCTGGGACCCGGGTTCGAGTCTCCGCC
>JAODJX010000065.1:9243466-9255659 GCA_026776945.1 Isichthys henryi | reverse complement strand
CCCGCAATATGGTGGAGTAGGGGGCATCCTTTTGAGAACCTGATATCAAGCTAAGACCAGGCAAGAGAGTAGAGCTTGTCCCATGAAAATCATAATAGAGGGACAAGCTATGTAGGCTTGATGTGCATAGAGGTGAGGCAGGTGAATTCAAGTGAACTTGAAGAAACCTGGGACAGGGAAGGAACAAGAGTCTGGCTGTAGTGGAGTGGGGGTGGGGCAGTATGGGAGAGTCAGCTGGTATGTTTTTCGTGCCAGAAACTTAAAGGGAAATTCCAGTCCTGTGGACAAGCATACAAAAAACAAAAAAAACAATAATTTCTTGTGCATAATTTTATGTTGTTTTACAGATTCACTTTATAGTATTTTTAATGTTACTAAATCCCAAGCGTAGAAGGAAAATTTGTAGAAACTCTGTTTTCTGAATAATGGATTAATTCATGTTTATATATCTGAATGAAATTTGATGTAATGCACCACCGAAACTGCCACAACCGTCATATTTTAATGAGCATTTCCTGACTGAGTGCACTATTCCAGCTCTTTGCATCAATGTGCTGTAGTAAAGCTGTGTGAGATCCATTGCTCTCTTGCATACATCATATGGTGCATCTCATGTTGACATCTGCAGTCACTGTACGGTTAAATACCACAGATAATAGCAGTCATACAGCATTTCTAACAATGAGTCACGTGTTAAAACAATGAACCTGCATTATATCTATACAAAAGCTGTCTTTTTAAATTAATGTTTTAATTGTGTTCTGTATTTATTACTCGGTGTGAAAAGTACGATTTTAAAATGTGGTCCTGCCATGAAGAGAATACTAAAAACCAAATGACTCTTGTATTATTCTGCTGTAAGTGCTGACATAAGCAGTGGATGTCGTTTAAGTCACTTATTCTTTGCAGTGTTTTTATTAGACCTCCACACTTACACAGTGTGTATAACTTCCCTTTGTTCGCATGTTCATCATTAAGCATTTCAGCTTCCTTTCACAAATCGAACGACATGTTTTACTCGAATCATTGTCTTGAAATACTTTCGTGTTTGGGGCTAGGCTAGGTATGGATGGATGGATGGATGGACGGATGGATGGACGGACGGACTATGACAAAAGCAGGATGTATCCATCAACTCCCACAATGTAATCTGACATGGTTAATCATATAATGTCATAGTAAATGATATCCATGTGAACTACAGTTATCACTCCTGGAGCCTAAAGAATTTTCTACGGAAAAATAATTAATTAAAACTCTGTTTAGTGTAATAGCTCTCTGACAAACCTGCTGTGATGTCTTGCCTTTTAAACTCAAGATAGTAAATCATTCCTTTTGTACAGTTTTTTTTGTCTGTTCAGTTGATCTGACTCTTCTCCAAAAGGTCACATTTCCAGGGTAAAACGGTGGTGACTGCTAAGCAAACAGGCATAATACAAAATAAATAAAATAAAATAATATTTTAAATCTTTGGATAAAACTATTAAAGATTTCAACACATTTTAGTCAACACAAAAATGGGCAAATATATTTTTAAAATGAGTTTGCATGTCTTAAATTCATCTAGAGCTCCAGATGAATTTATGTACAATCTGTCGTTAAGGACTATACTGCCCTCTACAGATATGTTAGCATCACAGAGTTTTGACACGCTGCTATAAAACTGAGGTTTGAAAACCTTCCGTATTGGCATTGTAAAAATATTATGTTTTACACATTTACAGAATGAAATAATATGAGGATGTCCTATTTGATGTCATATAAATGTGTATCAGTGCATGCTCCCAGTTACTGAACGCGAGTCCCTTACAAAAAGTAGGCTACTTTTTTGGTGTGACTTGCACTCACTGATACCTTGCTTGCTCTTTACAGCTAATTCAAGTCATGTTTGTTCATTTTGTCTTTATACTTTATCAATCAATAATGCGTGAACATCTGTGGATTTTTGAAGTTGCTTTTCTGCTGAGCTGAAACATACCATGTTTGTGGGTTGAACTGGAATGTGGTACCTGGGGTGATCATACTTGCCATTTCTGAAAAGATTACACATTATTACCCCTTTATATAGCTGGGCATTTACACGGTGAACCAGTGTGTGACTCAGTGGATTAGGACACTGCCTGTGTTCGGAAGTTTACCAGTGCAAATCCTAAGATGAGCACAGTGGTTTTACATGCCAGGCCCTCGACCGAGGCACTTGACCACAGTTGCTCCAGGGACTGTATGTCACTGCTTTCTCAATTGAACATTTCTTTGGATAAAAGCCCCTTGCAAACAAATAAATGTTATTTAAATGCACTTAACTGGACTGCACCATGTTCAGTATATTGCGCAAGGGTACTACAACGGCCATTTTAAATATTACTTGTGATTTTAATTCAAAGAATCGGGAAGTGGATACTTAGAAATTTGTTCAATAAATATCTATTGGATCTGTTGACAGTTATAAGCAAAGGTTGCTTGGTCTTATTTGCTGTATGTATTGTAACATTATAAATGTTAATATAATATTACCCCTTTATACAGAAACTGGTTTATTAAAAGTCATCTGCTTTATGTATATATTTGTTATCAAGCTTGCTAACACATTGAACATCTGCTTTTTTATGAAAAAAATCTTTTTCATACTTTACACGCCAGTCAAATCAAGATATGAGCAAAAACATAAGATCCTCCACAGAGATGGAAAATGAACTGGGTTAAGTGATTAATTGAAACGGTCATGTGGTCATATACAGAAGTAACATTTGGGAAATAACTGACTACAGTGATTGCTTAGAGAGTGTGTGTGTGTGTGTGTGTATGTATAAACCAATGCTGTAACTTTTATGAGTCATTTTCTGTCATTTCAACATATTGTATGCATAATTTTCATCTCCTGCGGCATAATTTTCAAATTAATAACCTTAAGTATAAAAACACAGAAGGGACTTGAAATTAAAATGTTTACTTATTATGTTTAGTTACTTATATAGCATATTCACTTCATTCTTACTTCTGTTATTTTGAGAACATTTGTCCAGTACTAAAAACTTTAATAAGTATAATATTGTTCGGTACTAAGGAGTTTAATAAGGTGCCACATGTAACACTATAATGCAACGCGACATCAATAGACGTGATTTGGTAGTATGCCGATTAAATTAATACAACTACACAGTGCTGTCATGGACCGGTTTTACGGACCATTACAATAAAACAATAAGATATGACGAGCAGTGTTAACCTGTATCAATTCAAGCAATTCTGCTGATTATGCATCACAGCACAGTTAATTGCAGTTCTTTCAAACACTGCACCATAATTTCCCAATTAAGGACAAGCTAGCTGTTTGCTGCTGGTGCGACAAAACATACCTGACTGACTGCTATGGCTTGCTGGCATCTAAATCTCGGACAGCCGCCAACAAATCCAGTCAACTGTGTGGTTCACTTCCAACGATGATGTAGGGTCTGGAACTATGTGCCTGTTCTTTATGCCAATCCCTCAACAAAATAAATTACATGCGTTTAATATTTTGATAGTTATTGACATTTAGCGCTACATATATGTTACATATATGTTTCTCTATTCACAAACGACTACACATTTTGTACAAAAAATACTAAAACGTGCGACTACAAATTAAACAGCTTTTTTTCTGTCCATCGCTTTGCGAAGCAGAACATCTGAATAACCATTAAAACAATCCCGATAGTCTGGCAAACATTGGTACGTTGATTCTGAAAGATCACAAAATGTAAAACACTCTAACATTCAAGGACAAACAACCGGCGCCATTGGTATTTATTTTAGTATAGTTATAAAAGTATATTTAAATATTAAGGTGGGCACGGCAGTCGCGCTGTGATAGACAGACGTTTTGAGGACACGCCCTCCGAATTACGTCACACTGTCCCGCCAATCATAAGTCTTGTTTCCATCGCTCGCTGACTCTTGACTGGTCATGTGTAACTGACTGGTTTTATATTTGTATTAGAAAACAAATCCCATAATAGCGGACGACGAGCAGAGAGACTCGCGGTGTCTAATGACAAAGCAGACTAGGACTTCAGTAACTTTTTTCTTTAATTTATGTATTTTATTGCATAGTAATAGTAGCTCAGCGTAGGAGCACCTAGTTTGTTTTAAGCGGTTTATATTAAAATAAGGTCAGATTTAGAAGACTGGTAAAGGTAGTTTGATACTTAGTTGTTTTTCATATAATTTATTTTTAACATATTTTATTCTTTTTATACTTGTTCTGGACTGAAGCATGTTTTGGGTAATTACAGCAACTATCTTTTTTGCACCTTTACCGGCCCAAGCTGATCCGTACATTATGGGCTGTCCTGATCACTGTGATAAGTCTCTATGCGCTCCTCTGCCCGCTGTCTGCTATGCCGGCGAGGTCCTCGACCAGTGCGGCTGCTGTCCGGTGTGTGCGGCCGGGGAGGGCGAGGCTTGCGGCGGTACCGGGAGGTTCGGGGAGCCGGTATGCGGAGAGGGCATGGCGTGCTTGCTGTCGGACGGAGTGGGCTTTTCCGCCACGGTGAGGAGGAGAGCGAAGAGCGGCGTGTGCGTGTGTCAGAGCCCGGAGCGGGTGTGCGGCAGCGACGGAGTCACGTACCGAAATGTCTGCGAGCTGAGGAGGGTGGCGAACCGGGCCCAGAGACTGGAGCAGCCGCCTGTCATCTTCATACAAAGAGGAGCCTGCGGTCAAGGTACGTGGACGAAATGAACAGGAAATATTTACAGAAGTAGCTCTTTGGAATAACCTTATTGCTACTGTTAATTCACCATTTAAATCCCAACTCATTTTTCTATATTAGACAAAAAAAATGTGGTCCTCTGTGGTAACTTGGCATGTCACGTACACAATGCATTTGTTGTCTCAATTTTACATTTACACCATATATTATTAATTTGCATTTTGTAGCCGTTTCAGGCCAGGTAATAAATACTTAATTATTGCATGTGTCAAAAGGTTTAAGGAGCACTGTAAGCACTGTAAAGGCCACTATTAATAACCTTGCCCTTAGCTAACCTGTACTGTGTTAGTCCTTGACTGGGCTAATTGAATCACCCCTTGTTGTTCTTCCTATGAACACCTGCAGTCAATGAACACAGACACACTAATATTCAGGTGTTACTTCATTTTCATTTTCAGTCTTTAAATGACCACTTGATGCTCTATGATTTACAAGTGTAATACTAGTTTTAATAAGTGCCATAATAACACTTTTTGAACAGGAATACAGTATTTGCATGACTGGAATTCAGTCAGATATGATGATTTGCTTTAAACTACTTTGCTTGTTTATTGGCTCTCAGGTCGAAAAACTTTAATAGTTATTTGCCTTTTTTTCTGGTGAAACTAATACTGGCATTAATGTGGCAACGTTTGAAAGGCGCTTTAATGGGAAATGTGAAAAGGTAAATGTTGGACCCGAGAAGGTAACTCCATCAGTGTACAGTGAGTCAGATCACACCTTAGACCCTGTTATGTAGATGGTCCAACCATCAGTCCAACTGCGAAGGCACCAGCCAGCCACACTGCAGTAACTCTCACATTGCCAGTACTGTGCATACAAACCCTGTAGTTTCCATTACTGTACCATGTCTGTCCCTCATCAACATCACCACTTTGACTGCATGTCTATTACTTTCTGGTACTTTAGTGATTGCATTTAAAAGAAATAACTTTAAGTTGAGAGCTGCTGAAGTACTTTCCAGAAATCTGTTTTAAGAGTTGCATGGTCTGCTTTCAAGTTAAAATATGAGATTTCTTATTGGATGGTGTAATATGCATCACCATCTGGTTTTCTAACTGCTCAATTTATAACATATTTAAGTTGGCTCACGATCTAGGTCAGGCTCTGCATTCTGTGAAACACTGTTTTTATAAACCAAAAAAGGCATATACCGTATATCCATGACTGCAACAGCAGAGTAACTTTTATATATATTATAAAAATGTAATAATAACTTGGGACAAAGATACTGTAAATTATTTTCACAGATAAAATATTTTATGGCAAAGCAGCTACGAAATGTCAACAAACAATGTTTCTATCTTTTATGGAAAATACGCCTTATCTGACGAGTTGTTTCAAATGCTATGTATAGAACTTGTGATTAATCACTGCACATCTTGCTGATGTTCAGTCTCAGGAGGATTGATTTCACACCCCAAAAGATCACACCTCCAGCTGGGCATATCTAAGAGCATATGATAACCCTTCATATAGTTCTGAGTTTGCTTTAGGTGGCTCGGCCAAAGCGCACAGTTGGCATTGCCAGTTGAAAGTGTGCTGGCAGGGGGACACAACTGGCAGCCCAGTCTTCTTTCACATGTATGGGCGAGAAAAGGGCAGTCAAAACTACAAGCTACTTATTTATCTCCGTCAGTAGTGAGCTGGGTCTGACTGGTTCAAGGAAATGTGTCTCTTTCGGCTGGTCGTGAGTGGCAAAGGAGTGTGAAAAGCAGCATTTTAGATGAACTGTAGGCCAGTTTTAGGTAGGAGTTGTAGTCAGCAGTTAGCTTAATGTATTTGTGTCAGCTGCTCCCGGCACTGGCTGATCCTGTTTTCTCAGTTGGATGTAATTGTGAATAAAAAATCACGTGCCAAATAAGTGTGAATTGCCTATAATATATGTGCCTTGTGTTGTGCTTGGGGTAGATTTCACCCTCCCACCCCACCCATCCAGGATAAGTGATCACAGGATACCTGGAATTCCTGGGGAGACCTGGGTTATTGTTGCTATTGACAGATACTTGCAGGTTAACCGTCTGTTGTCTGCCGATGTCATTGCTCCTCCTTTAGTTTCTGTATTGCAAAGGAATTTGATCTGTAAACTTAGTCAGGTAACTGGGCAAAGAGTCGCATGGCCAAGGGGCTTGATACTTTAAAACCCAATAAAGTGCATTATGCATCATATTCAGTTAGCTGCCTCTGTTTCTACAGAATTTTCTCATTGTGTTTTTAGTTAGACTAGTATCTTTATAGGTTTATTGAGAACAATCCAATATTTGAAGCATTTTACATGTTTCATATGTCTGTCCGTTTGAATGAAAGGGGCTAAATGGAAAAACAAAGTAATAATCGTCATGCATGTGTCTATAGCGAGGATAATCATCACCATCACAGACCATTCAGTACCCGTGGTGCTGTTTCAGAAGTAAAAGCTTCTGCAATGTGGTAATCGGAACAAGAACCTTTTGCCTGCAGCGTGTCAATGTCAGACTTGAAATTAAGCAGCAGTCTCATGAAAAATGTGGCAAGTGTTATGTATATTTTTGGCATTTTAGATATGACCTGAGGGTATATGATTTAATATCCACAGGATGTAGATGGCAAGGTGCTGTAAGTTTTATTTATTTGTGTGTGTGTGTTTGTGTGTGTATACATACATATACATACAGACACACAGACACACGCAGAAATACATTCACAGCTCTGGAAAAAATTAACAGACCACATCATATTAAACAAAAAAAAATGATCTGCATTTTTAAATCCCGGTTTAACCCTGGTTCTGCTGGCAGAGGGCTACACTGCAAGGCAGGCTGCTTCCAGGCTCAAAGTTTCTAAGACTGTGGATGGAAGTGACTTTCTGTTGGCAGAGATGACCATCAATTTATCCGACAGTGTCTCCTGAATCGCATCAATGATCTTCGAAAGGAATGGGAAATATTAGGTGCAGGTGTGAAGTGCACTGCTAGGACAGTTCACGTCAGACTCCCAAAAGCAGGACTGAAGACCCATAAAGCCAGGAAGAACCCCATCATTAATGAGAAACAGGGACGAAATAATGTATAAATTTGCCTTCCACATGTTTCTCATCACCAATTCCCCTCCTCCCTCTTAAAGTCTGCTGTCATCATCTAAACATGTTTCCCTGGAACTGATGCATGTCCGCCTGTCTGCTGATGCATGTTGGTAGAATTTCACTATATGAGATATGTAATATGATGCATAGTCTGGTATATTTAGGTTAGCAAAACAAAATCTAAGTCTGTCTTTGTGCTGAATTGGATTACGGCATCTCTAGTTCAGTCATACTTCAACCTATTGAAAGGAAGTCAAATAGGACTGAAGTCTCTGCTAGCTTTCCATATATAATTTAGTTCCAGTGGGGCTCTTGAATACTTTTGATTATACCACTGAATGAATTATATTTATAGATATTACTAAACCCATTGCATATCAAACTGAGCATTATCTGAAAGAATAAAAACGGTCAGAGGCGCAAATATAATTTTGTTTCCTTGTTCAATATGTGAAACTTTATCAAGGTGGAATAAATTGCTCTTAAATAATTTTTCAGACAGAGATAGGCCAGGTGGGTTCCCTTTATTATCCTACCTACAGAAGACGGGGAACGTGCGTCTCACTCAGAATAGATGAGCAGTGCTTTTTTTGAGAGCAGCACGCAAAAAGATATTTTCTACCTGAGAAGGAATTTCTGTTACGCCCAGTGAATATTTAATCCAGACAATCAAGGCTTCAATGGGAGAAAAGGGCAAGTAAACCAGATTTTATTTTTATACTAAAGATTGCTGCAGTGTGAGATGGCTTTTTCTTTTTTTGTTTCACTTTAAGCCATGGATAGATGTTAATATTATAGTTAATGTTAATATTAGAGCAGCTACTTAGAGTGTATGCAGTGTTAGATTTGGTTTAGATTTCCATTGCATAAGTACCTTGTTTTGATCATCTCCATCAGCGGGTTGTTATGTTTAGGCTGAGAGATAGTAAAACAGCTGTGAGATTTTCCTGGAAAAAACGGAGAGAAACGCAACACGCATTTAAATACTTTGCACAATTTAGTACCGATGATTATTTTTTGATTGTAATGCATAACACAGGATGTGTCCAGATTCAATTAGCGTGGAAGAATATTTAATGGCAGATAAAAGGCCATAGGTGCTTTGTGGTAATCTAATGTTGCATATTACTAGCTGTATTATCTCCATTCATGGAAGTATTCAGGAATTAATGTGTGGCTCAGTGGGCTAAGCCTGTGTTGCAGTAATCACGAGGTCGCTGGTGCAAACCCAGTCTCAGCACGTCTCCGGGTCCTTAAGCAAGGCCCTTAACCCCCAGCTCCTTGGGCGCCGCTACGAGTGGCTGCCCTTTGAGGACAGCTTACTCTACAAAGAGCGAGTTGAGGGAGGCCAAACGACAACTTCCCCACGGGGATCAATAAAGTATTGATGATTATTATTATTGTATGTATTGATAATCCAAGAACTCCTTAACTAAGAATTTTGTGTGCTTGTATATGTCTGTGTGTGTGTGTGTGTGTGTGTGTGTGTGTGTATATATATATATATACACACACACACACACATACATTTAGCAGAATTGTTATTTATATGTATGTACACACACACACGCACAGATATATATATACACACACACAGTATATACTTACATATGTATATATGTAAGTGTGTTCATTATTTTAGAAGTGGAAGTCAAATCTTTCATGCTTTTATTTTTACTGTTTTCCAGGACAGGAGAATCCAAACAGCTTAAGACACAAGTACAACTTCATTGCTGATGTGGTGGAGAAAATCGCCCCTGCTGTTGTCCATATCGAACTGTTCCACAAGTAAGGGTTCTCACATTAGCACTGCAGCAAGTAAACTAAGGCCGACTGATACTAACGCATCTAACGTCTAGGTCTGCCTTAACAGAAACCCAGAATCTCTGGGTGGCCTGATGTGGCCTGATGAAGCCTTTGGCCTTTAATTAGAAGCTTGGGTTGCAGGGGTTGAGTTCTCTTTGTGTTTGATAACCACATTTCATGAATCATATATAACTGCAAGAATAAAGTTCTACATGGACTGTGGAGAGCATCTGAAGAAGATGCACTTTTTTTGCCTTGCAGCGCTAACCTTCCGATGACATAACATTTCATATGCAGTTTAAAAATAGATGTCAAACCACAACACTCCATGATTAGCCAGTATTGTTTGCCTTCATTAAATATCATGTTTGTTAAAAGCAAATAAAATAAACACAGCTATAATTCAGACTTTTTTAAATAATGCTTTACTGGTTTGTAATTATATGTAGGTATTTTTTCGTGATTGTTCATCACTACATTCTAAATGACATTCCCAAAGTTTTCAAGCGTTTCTGCTTGTGGCTCTGCCAGTTCTGCGCTCCATGAGTTCTGCTACCCATAAAAACCTATTAGACCAGAGAACCCTTCATAGTAAAGATAGAACTTAATTTTATTCTTTACAGCAGGGAATGGGATGCTGAAAGCTAGTTCAGATTTTGGAAGGGGCCACTATTATATCTCGAGTTAACAAAAAAAAAAATCTGTTTGAAAATCAAAACATGAGGCTTTTCCATTTGTTTTTGCCAAAAATAACTCATTAATTTTACTTAACTTTTATGAGGGTTGTCAGTTATGCTGATGTTTACTGTATTTGTCCAGTTTTTGCTGTGTGTTTGAAAGAAGGATTCCCTCCAAAAGAGACCATTTGGCTCATGGGTGAGATTTTGCCTTTGGTCAGGTATTTTTTGGTCTCAATGTACTAGACCTGCACCTTCCCTGCTAATTTTTTCTTGTAGGAACTATACTTTCTCCCGAATTATATGATTAAGATATGGAAATGTTCAAAGTGCCCAGTTTTCCTGATGTTCCATGAACATAATTCCACTACAACACCCAACCCTAACAATACAGTACAAAAACAAATGAGAGGTATGGCAGGGCAGTGGGTAACTCTGTCTCTGGGCACTTCTAAGGCAATGGGTTCAAACAGTAAAGACTATTGATACTATTAAAGTAGAGTTTAAAGTAGAGTGAAATCTTACAGTATCAGAATTTTTGCAATGCTGCTATTGGGTCACAAAACTATATTTTTATATATTTCTTCACATTACACAAATAATGAGTCAAATTAATTGAATTGGTGTATTTTTTTTCCAAATAGCAAACAGCATTCAAAACCAAGTAGTAATATGGTAAATATGGAATACACATAGTAAAATTAAAGTCGTTCAAAGACCTATCCACTCTCCCATCCGTCTTACAGCTGCTTATTCCTTGGAAAGGCAGTTGAGTCTCTAATTCACCTAATTGTGTGATTTTTGGAAAAAGTCAGAATGCTTGGAGGAAATCGAGAGAGACAATAGGAGTACATTAAACCCACACCACCAGAGCGGAAGGCAGGATTCAAACCCCCAAAGGTAGAAGTTGCAGTACTGAACAGTAAGCCACTGTACAAACTTTTGTCTTTCTCCGTTTTATGAACCCTGTGAGTCCGCGATGTTGAGTTTCGGTGTGTCACATGCAGCAATGCTGGGATTTGCAATGCAGCATAGTTGAACGCTTAAGAGACATTTATAAGACCGTGGGAAGGTTCCCGACGGCTTTAAAGGTCACCAGTGATCTGCAACAGATTTTCTTTTCCATGGAAAATGTTCGGTTGTTAATCCGCTTTTTAAAATTGTAACTTGTAGTTTCTCTCTCCCTAATCCAGGATGATGTTTTCCATGCGTGAAGTGGCCGTGGCAAGTGGGTCGGGGTTCGTGGTCTCGGAAAACGGGCTTATCGTAACCAATGCACATGTGGTAGCCAACAAGCATCGGGTCAAGGTGGAGCTGAAGAACGGCGCCACCTATGATGCCAAGATCAAGGATGTGGATGAGAAGGCTGATATTGCACTTATTAAGATTGAAACCCCGGTAAGATGTTTGTGGCCTGCCACATAAGCATAAGTTCGTGTTGTCTGTGTCATCACTGAGCATTTTGGTGAAGGTGCTAAATGAACACAAGAATCGAGTACCCTTTCGTTCTCAGTTAATTTGGTTTATAGTCGTAAATTAGTGAAAATCTGGTTCTATGGTACTTTATAAATGTAAGAAATCTAGAGAAAAATATGCGGTATCTCTATGTCCGATGGGTAGGTGTTGCCTTAAGGCTTAAATGAAATCACTTTGGCACATCACTTGACACTTGGTATACTGTGGGTGAGTGAAACACTTCTCTCTCACAAGTCTCGCAATGGCAGCAACAAACAGTGCAACTGAAAACGTACAAAACAGTGAATACAAAATATGAATCTTGCCTGTGTTGTGTGTGTGTGGAGTTCTTTATGTGTCTTGCAGGTTTCCACCAGACATGGGTGTTGGAAATAGGGAGGAAGTGGGAGATGCCCCTCCCCCCCCCCCGCCCAATATTGGCA
>JAODJX010000065.1:9223972-9238616 GCA_026776945.1 Isichthys henryi | reverse complement strand
TTGCCCTGCCTGCTTACTGCCTGCTTACCAGCACGCACGATCGCCAGTACGCCACTCGCTCGGCCCCGAACGTAACAGTATCCAGGTTCTGTCATGCTAGTTATTTGCCTGCTCTGACAGCCACGTTACAATTCAAAAAACAGGACTTTTCGCTGTGTACATTGCGTGTGCAAATCTGGTTATAATTACGAATGCACATGTCGCTGTTTAAAAGCAGGTAAAATATTATATGTGTTTGTGGAGTGAACTTGCAATTAGACTGGTCATTAATATTTCATGTCCCTGACTGAGCTGTGCTGGAAACAGAAGTGCTTCTTCTATAAATAAGAAAGTAAGTTTAGAAAAGTGTAACATCCTTTGGAGTTCAGCAGATATCTAGAAGCGTCTCCTTTTTTTATGTATTCGCACTTAGCCCTCGATCCTTTCCCTCTTGTCTGCAGATGAAGCTTCCTGTGTTGCTGCTGGGCAGATCAGCTGACTTGCGACCGGGGGAGTTTGTGGTGGCTGTTGGCAGCCCCTTCTCCTTGCAGAATACAGTCACCACAGGAATTGTTAGCACAACCCAGCGAGGGGGCAAAGAGCTGGGCCTGCGTAACTCTGACATGGATTATATCCAGACGGATGCCATCATCAACGTGAGTTCAGTCTGGCGTCATAATCCCATAATCTGCTTAATAACACTTAGCAGTCATTAGCTTTCTCCTCCATACCTGTGCTGCTTGGAATAGTCTCCAGATCTGATGGATGGATGGATGGGATTTTTGGTTCGTTCATTTGTTTAAAACAAGTGGTCTAGATTTAACTCAACACACACCCTTCTAGATGCTACTTTTATGTGACTCAATCAATCAAACTAAATGGCTGGAAAAAATGGAACTGATGTCATTAAGTGACAAAGGTTGTAATTTTTTATATCCTTCACAATAATAAACTCAACTAACAACACACAAATTAAAGTTAAAACAACTGGCATCAATCACGCCTGTGTAGTTACAAATACGTCACTATTACTATAGAGCTATTACACATTTCCATGCAGTAATATAAAGTCGTGGCTAATTGACTCTATGCCCAGTTACAGTTTAGTTTTCCATTTCCGAGCTTTTTAAAGTTTCTGCCTGTGGCTGAAACATTGGCAGCTGTAAAACAAAACAAGAGAAACCTTTTTTTTATGTTTTCCGCAAGAGGTCTGACAGATTTTGCAACCAGCATTGCTGTAAATTGCTCCTGCAGTTCCATAGCGTAATAGTAAATGAAGGTAAAATCTTTCTGCCATGGGTAATGAAGCTGCACTCATCCTCTCACAACAAGCAATCAAATATATTCAGTAAATGAAAAGAGGACAAAAAATGTCTCAAAATGGCATCAGCAGAATATACCCTGTTAAACTTTATATATGTAAAAAAATATATTTTTTTGCTTTGTGTCTAAACGTATGAATGTATGTTTTTATTTGTTAGTATGGGAATTCCGGAGGCCCACTGGTAAATCTGGTAAGGTGGATTTCTCTCTTTCACGTACCCAGTTACACATTAATCTTACGCTTATTATGTGGACGCCCCTGTTAATTAGAGGAATTGGCTTATTAAACTACGCCCCCTGCAGATATCCCACCTTTCCCGCAAATTCTTGACGGCCCGAATGATGTTCACTGTCCCAGAAATGTGTTACTCTGCTATTCATAAGTTTTACCTTTGCAACAGAATACCAGCATCATACTATGTCGTATGATATTTTTATGGTATTTCCTGATAAAATTTGCTGTTGGGGGGTGGCAGGTTTGGGGTATGTTTCAAAACAAAAATACCATCATACCACCCAAGTCAAACAAGCTTGCGGAAAGGGGCCTGATCATCTGTTATCAATACCCACCCTGGATGTCAGTAGCAATCGTCATTTCAACATCTAATGGAAAGCTAACCCAGAAGAGCAGAGGCTATTACAGCAACAATGAGCCAACTAACTTCATTTTAATGCCCTTAGTTTTGGAATGAGATGCTGGTCCAGTTGGCATCCACGTCCGTTTGACCATACAGTGTGCTTCGCGCAGTGGTAATGATTTCGGGGAGCAGAGCCCTGACGGGATTTACTCTTGTAGGATGGCGAGGTGATTGGAATCAACACCCTGAAGGTCACGGCAGGCATCTCATTCGCCATCCCCTCTGACAAAATACGGCAGTTCCTGGCCGAGTCGTACGGCAGGCAGTCCAAAGGTACCGTGTGATAGTCCATCATGCTCATAGATCCATCCACCAAGTTTCATTTCACTTAGCAGATCCCTATGTGAGCTAAACCCAGAAAGCACTTTCCGATTGTCCAGACCAAACATCATAAGTCATATAAGTAACCTCCTTATAGTTAAATGTCAGCAAGTTGACTCTGATACCGTTTGCACTTGATATGTTTCCAGTGAAAACAACGTTAAAGAAGAAATACATCGGAGTGAAGATGATGACACTCACAGCAGCGTAAGTATTTTTGCGATTCTTAAAAAAAAAAAAAATTTGGTAACACTACTTAAAGCCATGTTTTTAGTAATTTATAAACACATTCTTAACAAATAATAATGCATTCATAAAGCATTATAAACTTGGCTAAAATATTTCTGACTATATTTTTATATATATGCATTTTGACTGTTTTATGAAGCTCTCATCTATAATGCACTTTAGATACCTTCATAATGCATTGTAATAGTCAGTATGAGCCTTAAGGATACTGCATTATAAAGGCATCTATAGTGCAGTGTAGATGAGAGCTTCATAAGGCAGTCATAATGCATCATAAGCATGGCTTACACAAACATGGCCATAAGTTTTACCAGAATGTTTTAAAGCATCATGTTCTATTGGGTTGAAGTGTGTATACCCCTCTGTAGACTTGCTGTGGAGCTGAAGGCTCAGCAGAAAGATTTCCCCGATGTCACCTCCGGAGCATACATCATCGAGGTTATCCCTAAGACACCCGCTGCAGCGTAAGTGTATTATTTATACGCCAGGTTATTTCCCCTCTTAAGTATGGAAATGGAGTATTGCAGGAAATAATGGTTAATTTCCGTGATACCTGCTGGAATACAGCACACTTAGACTAGACTTTATGCCAGTTCCGTTTTGTCTTCCTGGTATGACTGAAGAATGGGGTTTGAATGTCTGCTCTGCATTTGTGAATGGGGATAGCACACCCCCCCCCCCACACAGCAAAGTGTGGCAAAGAATGACTGTGTATCTCTGCTGCAGCATTCCATAACTTGAGGTCTGCTGAGGCATCAGTTTCCCACTTTATGAAAACAGTGACTTGTCTCTAATAATCTGGCTGGTGACCCAGACCTGCTCTTTTCCTGGGTGACTGAAATATCCTATGGTTTGCCTTTAAAATACTTCAGCTAAAAATATTGATGGTGGCTGCTAATGAGAACTGAGCTACAGTAGCATGGACGTACCCGATAATACCATAACTGGCACTGCTTGCCGTGTAAGATAATTAGCCCAGTAATCTGAGTCTGTAAAAGAAGTAACTGGAAAAACAATCATAATTGTAGCAGAACTAAATCTACTCAGTGAGATTGCTGTAAGTGCCATTGATACAGCTCATTTTTTGTAGTGTTAATTGCATACTGGCTGGCCCACATTGTGGCCAGCAGCTGAAAGTTCAACCTCAGCTGTGGTTTCCATGCAGACTTTTAATCTGTCCTTTTTTTTTCTCTGTCAGGGGTGGTCTGAAGGAGCACGACGTCATCATCAGCATCAACGGGCAGCGTATCTCCGCCACCGGAGATGTCAGCAGCGCTATCAAGCGGGACAACACCCTGCGACTGGTGGTGCGCCGTGGCAATGAGGACGCCATCCTCACCATCATTCCGGAGGAGATTGACCCTTGACCAAACCCCCCCCCCCCATCCTCTGGAGCCAACTCTCTGTACATCCCTGCAGACCATTTTGGGTGTGTTTTGAAGTGCCACCACATTAAGAATCTGTAACAACAGCCTCTTCCCTCTGCCGTCAGCTGGAAACTCACCCGATAGTTAGCAAACTGTGCAGAACACTGTCCAATGTATGCTACTAGAGCAGGGGTCTCCAACTCCGGTCCTGGAGAGCTACTATCCAGTAGGTTTTCTATCCTACCCGGCTTCTGATGATCCACACCTGTTCTCAGGTAAATACCAGGAACAGGTGTGACTCATCAGAAGCCAAGTGCAATAGAAAACCTACTGGATAGTAGCTCTCCAGGACCAGATTAGGAGACCCCTGCTCTAGAGACATGACTACTCTTCAGTTAGCCTACCAGTGTTCATTGTATTATTTTTCTTTTTTATTGTTTTTGTACTATACTTATGCCACTGTTCAAAATGTCCATGTGTGGTGAACTTTAATTCACTTTTAAATTTTATATTTTATGTATTTTCCCTGAACGACATGTATGAGGGGCAAGAATAATTTTCATGTAGTTCAAATGTTGGTAGAGATTGGATATTAATGTATAGGACATTCATGTTCAGACAATATGGAACAAGTTAGTCAGTTTTGGTTTACTGCCTGCAGGAGGGTTAGGGGCTGAGATTTTACCCAGAGTGCATTTCTTCACCAGTGCCTTTTGTGATGTGTGGACAGCAACTCACAGGAAGAAAAGGGAGTTTGTAAACTTTCAGCTCATAAAGGAGTCGGAATTCCCCCAACAATGCTATTGTTCTTGTACATCCTGTATCTTCTCATTTCAGGATACATATTATTTTCTATGCCTAAAAAGCAGTATACAGTACATTTTTACTGAATATAGTAAGACAACTGCCTCTCAAGGGCAGTGGTAGATATTCAGGTGTTATTAAAGATATCAGTTGAACAGCTACACTCTGCACTATTCCATTGTTTGTATATAATGTTTGGTAGCTGATATTTTTATTTTCTTAGTAAGTACTGTTCAATTGGCCACCAGTATGGAGTATGTACTCATAAACGTAGGGAAAACCTGGAAGGTGTTTCCCTTTAATAGCCTTTACTACAGTTGAACACCAGTAATAATCTTGCTATACTAAACAACATCATTTAACTTTATTACTCTGAATGTTAATAAGTTGAACAGTTAGCTGATCGGTACGATCTTTATCCATCACCGTAATTCTTGTGTTGGAGCATAATTTGAGAATATTGTTGCACAAAATCTTTTGGGTTTACTTAATTATGAAGAATCAGAGAATAAAAACATCAGTAACATGTGAATCTTTCACCACAGTCATAGTTTCAGATGCTATTGGAGGATGTCACCCTACATGCAGTCATCCTGAGTTCAGCTCTGCCAGACCTGTCAGTAATAGTTTGCCATGAAACAAATCCCTTTATTAATATTATTAATATTGCGTTCTGTCTGAGTGTTGTAAACAAACCCTTTTGTGTATGTAATTGAAATTAAATTATATTTTGAAGTTTTCCTTTAAGTTATTTTGCAAATAAGTATGACCATTTTGCCCATAGACATGAATGGATGGTCCCCACAAAGATAGAAGTACAAAACTGTGTATGTATGTATGTGTGTGTGTGTGTGTGTGTGTGTGTGTGTATTGTGCTGAATGGCGTCCTGTCTAGGATGTATCCCTACCTTATACCCGGTGCTGGATCCTGCTAGAAGATGTTCTGGACTCCCCTGTTATTCACCGTCTGATTTTTTAGCACCTATTTCCATGAATCCAGCAGCTCTCTGGTTAAAAAATCAATAGCAATAAATAAAAAATAAAATAAGTATATATTTTAATTTACAGACCATTTTTTGTGCAATTTCGCCTTTATTACTTTAGATTTATTCTTAAAAATGCATAGCTCTCATTTGCCCTTCACATTCCGGCACCTTCTGATTTACCAATTAAGCATTGCTTACGCCTATCCAGGATAGACGTGGGGTGCGGTCAGCTAAAGTCTCCGTATCTGTGATCAGAAGGTCTCTGGTTCAAGCCCAGCATCCCCAGAATAGTCACATGTCTGTGGAACTTTAGATGAAGCCCTTACTGTAACTCACTGCTCTGGGGCGCTGTGTGTGGTTGACCCTTTGCTGTGACCCCCTAAACTATGTTCTCACCTGCATGTGTCTCACGGAGAGCAAGATGGGACGGGCAAAAAGAGAATTTGCCCGCAGGGGTCAGTAAAGTATTATTATTGTGATAAGCAAATGGAGAATCGACGTGGGATTTGTAGCAATACGTGCTGAGTGCAGAGATGGTAATTCACTCATCATTTAGGCTGATATGGAAAATCCTGTTTGCAAAACCTGTATCAGCGATGCTGTTCAAACAAAAAAAGAAAAATATCCAGTCCTGCCATCATAAAGTATTAGCGTATTGAAGCATATCTGCACTTTACTACGTGCATTTATGTATATGTATTGATTAGAAAGATTGGGTGTCCCCAGTCGTCAGCTTCCCGGAATAGGCTTCAGGTTCATCACATCCCTGTAAAAAATAACTGGGTATGAAAACTGGATGAGTTACACTGCACACTCCAGCAAGCTTTACAGGTGTTTTACAGTGAATCACTATTATTACATATTGTATTTTTATAATTATTATTTATTTATAGTGCATATGATTAAAATACAGTTTATGAGTTTCTGATGAAGTCAAGCATTTTATCACTTACCGCAATAACGACGTTTCTGGGATGCGGGGCTGTAAAGATTGTGTTTATCTGTGTTTACACTGGGCATGTGTAGGACATCGAGAAAGAAAGGGAACACCTCAGATGAGGAAGCGGAATCCTGAACCATGAGAATGCAGATGGTTCATGACATACGACACCAGCTAACAATAAATTCTCTGGTCTGTGAAATTGCTTTACAATGTCCCTAAGGTTGCATTCAAGTATATATCGAACATTTATTTTTTCTGCAGATTTATAACAGTGGATATTTTTTATTGACTAACCAAACCGTGTGATTTCTACAGGCGCTGAAGATTTATGCTGGTCCACCTGCAATCTCCTCACGCAGTTTATTACTCCTTCAAACGAATATGCGGAAAAAATATTAGGCACATCAGGTATATAAGCGATCATTTACGGTCATTTGGGACAGACCTGGGTAAGTGAACCATGGGGTTTCACACCTTAACATTCCTACTAAGCCTTTTGCTGGCCATCAGTGACACTCATGGTATGTACATATGCTACATGTATTTACTGTAATCTGCTCATTTTTTATTACCTAAGCAAGATAACCAATATGCACCAGCAAGGATAACAATGATAGTCAATGTATTTTTTATGTTTCTATAAAAAATAAAATAAAATTCTATATATTGTGTGTGTTAATGATGTTTTATATGAACTACGCAGAAGGATGATTGTAAACTGTCACGCTGTATCTATTTCAGGAAGGTCCTCGCTAAAAGGTTAGTGATATCAAAGTTGATTTACATGGATTATTGATATTTTAAATGTATTAACATACAATGGTACTTTAGATGTCTGAATATAGTTCATTCAAGCTGGAATGTGAGTCAAAATGCTACTGGCATTCCTTTCAGTTGAAAAGACAGAAAATCCTAATTTCTTGACAGTTCAAAAGTTATGAGGGATTTTGAAACAGTCCATTTGAACCAGTACAGCGCCTGACAAATTTTCACCCAACTGAAGAAATAAAACGTTAATTAATGAACAGACACTGTAAACCATAAAATTTCCATGTAGCAGTTTTGCAAAAGTACGTAAATATCATCAAGAGGCTCTACTTTCTTAATTATTCACCCAAACCCATGAGTTTTGTCACTAAAACATTCCGATGTGCTTAATGCATTATAAAATGTTTGTAAATTCTTTGCTAGGCTATTTCACCACTGACTATCCCACGGACTCCTGCATGTACGGCTGTGGTTACTCCTACTCCAGCTGCTCCTGCAGAAATGACTGCTGGTACTATTATAACTGTTGCTCTGACTATGGAGGTAAGCAGGCAGGGAGATCACTGTGTGCTGCCGAATACACTTTAAAGTCCTGCTTTTACCTCACTGATCTTCTGCAGGCCTACCCTCCCACCCGCTCCCTCTGGACCTCCTCAGCAGGTCTCCTTTCTATCCCAGACATGGGTTCTACAGCCTTTTAACACAATTTAAGACTGTCGTGCAACCTCACCTTTTCAGGCTCATTCACTTTGAGTCCATCTGCTTGAAACCTCGTGACTTTTTACATAGTAATGTCTGATTGTATTGATGTTAAAGTGTGGTTGTTTTTATCCTTTTTGAGGTGATCTTGAGTGTCTTAAAAGGCACCTTTAAAATAAAACATGTTACTGTCATCATCATCGTCATTATTGAGCAGCTATCAATATTACGGTTTCTATCTACTGTGGTTGAATTCTTTATGGTATCTAGAGAGGCTAATGTCTGTAGATACGTCTGCTTTGCTTTAAATTTGGATGAATAGTTCAAGCAAAACTGATCACCGCTGTATTGTCAAAAAAGTGGAAGTAGCCTGACATCATTATATTCAAACAGGTAGCTGTGGAGTCTTTCCATATGTAATTTATCTAATATAGGGAGAATGATTAAACATTTAGTGTTTGTGAGATTTTTTTGAAGGTTAATTGGAAAGTTAGGTGGAAGAATGGATTGCACTGTTCCCTGAAATAACAATCTCTTATAGTATTAGGGTAAAAACTGTAAGATAATGCAAATGACAATAATTTATTTAAGTTTTATATTCTTTAACAGATCTTAGTCAATAATATGATTTGTATGTATTTGGAGTATTTTGATACATGAAATATGCTGTTCATCTATTTATGGCAAAAAATTTATAGTAAATATTTATATTATATAAAAATGCTAATGTTGCTTGAAAGCTCTTAGTAGCAAGCTATATGCAACCTATATACACTTAATTTCCATATAGTAACAGAGTTTACATTCATATTATATCTTTTCTGCTGCCTCTGTACATAACATTTGTTTGTTTGTTTATATGTTTGTTTAGTTATTTATTTTTCCGATTCAACCACCATTGCAAGTTTCAGTTAAAGGAGGTTAATTTATGGGAACCACATAGTAATCATTCTCTTTCCTTTGTTTTGCAGAATACTGTGAGCCGGTAACGAGTTCCATACCAGGTATTTCAGCCTCTATAGATTCCTGTGGAGGTGTATTAACAAACTCATCTGGGTGGTTTTCCAGCCCTAATTACCCCTATGGCTACTTCAACAATGCACGCTGTACTTGGCAAATAAAGGTTCCCAGTGGACAAAGGATCGTTTTGGCACTTGTAGACATACAGTAAGTGTGTTATAAATGAGAGTGAGCAATCTTCAGAATTATATGTTGATAATATGTTGCAGGGAGTCTGAAGCACAGGGGAGAGGGAGATCCAGACAGGGATGGCAATGCATTGCAAGGCACACTATCACACACCAAGAGCAACAGTGATTCACTTCACTGCATGTTTTTTGGCTGTGGGATGAAAGTCACATGACCGAAGGAAGAACATGCAAATTACACACACACACACACACACACGTCGGGTAAACATATCTTTATGGGTACCACTCATATATTTCTATGGGGAAAATGTTAACGCTAACTATGACAACCTTAACCCCCACCCAGCCCTAACCATAACCATAAGTAACCAAGCAAAATACAAGGGTTTTTACATTTTTAGTTTTTTCATTGCAATCACAGATTTTTATTAAGGAAGCTGGTCCCAGTAAGGGAAAAAAAAATGGGTATTCATCATGTTGTGGGGACGTTGTGTCCCCATAAGGTAAGGTATACTTGCTGTGACACACACACATACACACACACACGCACACACATGCACACACAGGTTTGTAATTATATCTTTGTGGGGACCCTCCATTCATTTCTATGGGGAAAACTCTAATCCCAACACGACGACCTTAACCCCTACCTAACCCTAACCTTATCCACGAGTAACCAAACAAAATACAAGACTTTTGGCATTTTTAGGTTTATGATTGCATTCGCAGTTATTTGTGGGGACCCCACAGCATAAAAAAACAGCTTTTTATTACATTATGGGAGACATTTGGTCCCCATAATGTAATAAAAACATGACACACACACACAGGCTATGGGGCAGGAATCAAGACTCACCATCCCAGAAATTCCTTGTTTTATGTTTCATAAACTGTTATATTCTTGGCAGATACTCATACTGAGATACACGACTAGAACCAATTTGTTTGATAGAAATCGAACTAATACAGTTGATATGGCAATCCTAGCTGTAGTTAAATAACATATTTAGTATAGCAATAGTAACAATTATATAAATGATCAGCATTCTTTCTAGGTTTCTTATATATTTTTCATTAATTGTTTAAAAGCATTGCAGGTGAAAACTGATAGCACATGTGACAGGTTTATACAGGCAGTTTAAACTTGGATTCCGTGTAATAAACAAAATGAACATTTCCGGATGGGATTTTCCATTGGGTTGTCGGATACTGCGTATCAAGCAAGGATGGGAAATCACATACTTCTGAACTCAATGTTTTTTTAGATTGGAGAACTGCGGGTGTTGTGACAGTGTCACTGTGTATGATGGCATCTCAACCAGCTCCACACTCTTGCAATCATTTTGCCATGACAATGGAAGAGGCCAACCAATCTACTCTTCTTCAAACTACCTGACTGTAGTCTTTAAAACAGACCACTCTATTACAAATATTGGGTTTAAAGCCATTTACAACACTGGACAAGACAGCTGTAGGTACAACTGCGGCTACAATTTTGGAACCTGCTCCTGTTCCTACTCTTGTGAATTCACTGGAAACTGCTGCCCTGATTTCTGTGACCACTGTGGCTACACGAATTTTGGTAAGATATGAATAGATAATGATTATTTCATATGTATTCTGCATGTTGCGCATTTTATATAACACATTGGTTTCTCTCTCTCTCTCTCTCTCTCTCTCTTAAAGAATACTGTACTGGCGCAACGGGAAGTCCTACGAGAACAGAATCAAGTATTGTATTTTTTTAGTCATTTTTATCTTATTTTTGTCCTTATAAGAATTTTTTTTCCCTTTTATTTTTTACCCATTTTTTTTCTCATGAAAAAATGCCATACATACCTGATCATTTTGTACTGAGAAAACAAAACAATCTTCTTGTGGTATTACTAATATTCTTTCCTTTACTAGGTGTTCCTTCTGCATCTTGCATGTATAATTGTGGCTACTACCTGGGAGCCTGTTCATGCCAAGATTCTTGCCAATTCTATGGCAACTGCTGCCCTGACTTCCACGGTAATCACAAACACTTGGCATTCTGTAAGGACATCTACAAAGAATGAGTACAGAAAAGCAGTAGATGCTGCAGGAAAGAGATGGTCATGCCAGATTTAATTCTTACGGTATATGATCTCTGTTACTGAGCCCCTTATCTTTCCTGTTTTTATAGATTACTGTGTGCATTCTACAACAGAAGAATATTATACACCAGGTACCATTCCTGCCATTTCTCTGACATATTACTTATATGCAGGTCTAGTATGTGACCTAAGACATCTCTATAGTAGAACAACAACAACAGCAATAATAATATTGGCATGTAAATGTGAGAAAAATTCCTGTGTGATATTTCATTGCAAAGAAACATCTTGTTTCTCAGAATTCTCAAAATGCTTGCCGTTTGGTAAATGTCTGATTATTACTTCTCCCTGAAGATTCGTCATCCTGTGGAGGACACCTATATGGATCTGGATCATTTCTCAGTCCTAATTACCCCAACTATTACTATGACAATGCTTATTGTGTTTGGTACATAACTGCTCCTCCGGAACAAAGAGTCTTTTTGACATTCAACGACATTAAGTAAATATTAAATTTGCATTGTTTTAATAGTAATCACATATATGCATATAGATACCCATGCAAATTGCCTTTAAAGTGACCTGACATATTATTTTGTGACAGCCTGGAGAAGTGCTGCAGCTGTGACTACATTTCTGTGTATGATGGGTCCTCCTTGAGCTCCCCGCATCTTGGTAACATGTGCTTCAATAGCACCACAGGGATGTTCCACTCCTCCTCTAGATACCTGACTGTTCTCTTCAGGACTGACTACACAGATGTCGGCAGAGGCTTTCACGCTGTTTACAGCAGTTCGCTTTCAGAAAGCTCAGGTAGTACGCGGGGGGGTTATTTATATGTTTACGTTATATCCTGATCTGGATCTTGAGAAAGGATTGAGAGCATTACCATAAGAAATTTGAATCGCAATTAAGCTCAGTGTTTGATTGTGTTTAATGATCTCGCAGATCTTCCAAATTTTATTGAAAAAATATATTCAAAAAAACCCCGTTGAACTTTTGATTTCAGGAAAAGTGGACTGCTCTTCAGACAAAATGAATATAGTAATTCAGGCTTCTTACCTCAGGACATTTGGGTACAATGGCAATGATTTATATCTGAATGACCAATACTGCAGACCTCAAGTGTCTTCCTCTGAGATCATCTTCAACTTCCCACTGAACACATGTGGTACACGGCAAGAGGTACGACACTAGTTCAACCAAACAAAAAAATAAATGTTTTTTGGCATAGTTTGAAATGAAGTTGTATTATTATCATATGCTTTATTTACTAAAATGAGAAAATAACTGCCAAGGCTGTCAAATTCACTAAATTCTGGTTTACTTTAATTATATTACATTCAAAAACCTGTACAGTACTCAGCGTTAACGATCTGACATACTGCTCCCTTAATCCCAATTCACTTGGCCTGGTACTTTGGGGGGGGGGGGGGGTTGCGGGTGAGATTCTTGGTAGATTGTGTGACATGATTTTTTTTTTCCATCGGATAGTCCAGCAATGGTAAAGTCATCTACACCAATCATGTGAGGGCTTCCCGGTCAGACACTGGAGAGATCACGCGTCTGTCGGATTTCCAGTTGCGAGTGGGTTGTTACATGGAACCGGATACCACCGCCCATATTATGTATGAGGCCCTTGAGCAAGTTGACGGGAACATCACAGGAATAGGGCAGTTCAATGCCTCCATGGTCTTCTATACCTCAAGCAACTTCTATTACCCAGTGCTTGACTCGCCCTACCGGGTGCCTTTGAACGGGTACCTGTATGTGCAAGTCCAGTTGCAGAGGCGTTCCGACAACCTGGTGTTGTTCTTGGACACCTGTGTCGCCTCTCCCCACGAAGATGACTTTGAGACTCGGACGTATGACCTGGTCCGCAGTGGGTGAGTCAGGTTTTGTTTTTAATTTAGTCTTTAACACTTTATCTAGGCAGTCTTCTAATTTAAAGCATTATGTATTTATTAAATGCTATAATTCAGTTTCTTAGTGTAAATATCCATCCAATCATCCGCCCATCCATTCATTTCTATATCTTGTAACAGGCCACATAGAACATAAGACATAGGTACTTCCTCGATAGGACACTAGTGTGAATGTATATGATTATATTTATTAATTATTCAGACAAAGTTATCGAATTCTGGATGATGGGTGGACAAATCAAGAGGAGGAAAAAAATCTGCAAATAGTTATCATAAGGCTGAACTTACAGTGGTACTTCAGAACTCAAACTTAATCCATTCAGAACTCGGGTTCGATTCCTAAAAAGTTCGAGTTCTGATCGAATTTTCCCCATTAGAAATAATGGAAAACCAATTAATTGGTTCCCGGCCCTAAAAATTACACCTAAATATGTGTTGTTTTTTTAGCATTTAAACACAAAATGAACAGGATAAAACAAGAACCACATTTTTTTCTTAATGGCTTCCAAAAAAATAGAGAATGTACCCCAACATTATCCCTGTCCTGCCCCGATCGTCCGCTTCTCCCGTGTGCCACGCCCCCTTGTTAACCTCGTGCGGAATCCCAGTGTGATCAGCTGTTTCTGGTTGTTGTCATTAGTCCTATGTATTTGTTCGCGGTTCACTTTATTTCCCTAGTCCGGAAATTGTAACATCATTGTGTTGTTCTGCCTGTTCTCAATGAAACCCCGTGTTTCCCGATCGCTTGAGCCCTGTCCCTGCTTCCCCGGTCCCGGCTCGGCAGATCGTGACAACCTCAAGCCATGTCCCAACACTGCACCAACATTAGAGTATGCCTTGCGGTCCATTGTTTATTTTTATTATTGCTCTGTATTCGTTAATTTGTTCGCAAATCGCAAACTTTTAGGTTGTAACATTTGTACAACTATTGCGTAACTTTTTCGTGAGCAATGGCTACCAAAATTATATAAAGTACAGTGTACTACCTGATATTTTCAATAAAAAAGCATTATCACCAGCAAACGACTCTACCACAGCGAATGTGAGGCTGAGACTGAAGCGTTACCCTTTGTTCCCACTGAGAGACGTGCCGCGTGATTCATTTCCTCAGCTGTACAAGTTATCTCAGGTCCGCGTTCTCGGTTCGACTTCTGAGATTCAGATCGAGTTATAGGTCTTTTTTTTCCGAACTGGTGGGTTTCACTTTTAAGAAATTCGAGTTCTAATGAGTTCGAGAACTGAGGTACCACTGTTTTTTATGATCTTTTATGTTATCTGGATGGGCGGCATGGTGGTGCAGTGGTTAGCACTGTTGCCTCACAACTCTGGGACCTGCGTCACATGTGTGCGGAGTTTGCATGTTCTCCCCATGTCGTCGTGGGGTTTCCTCCTGGTTCTCCGGTTTCCCCCCAC
>JAODJX010000065.1:9186664-9216934 GCA_026776945.1 Isichthys henryi | reverse complement strand
ACAGTCAAGCTAATAATGGGACAAATGACTGAACTTTGACCTTATCGATCCCTGCGCAGACCCAGCTGGTCTCCAGCAAACCCAGTCAGCTTGAGGAGTATTTAAAGGCAAATACACTCTGCTGCTTAGCCCCCTGCATCATTAATTACATTTTCACCTGTGACAGTGACAAACGTCCCATGTTACACGGCAGTTTATTAGTGTCACTATACAAAATACAGAAAAAATATTGGCAGAAACTCCTGAGATCTTTGGAGAGAAATCAGTCAGGCAGAAATATGAGCCCAAAGAAAACAGGATTATTAAGTACACATTTTTATAGTTCAACTCGTATTTACATTATGATAGAATATGACCTTACGATATAAGAATGAATATGCCACGTGAAGGATTCTGTTCAATACAACTGCTTGATTGTTATTTTTTATGACAAATTTAGACAATCACAATCAGTGGAAGGCATGCAGATGCGTTTAAGCTTTCCTGGGTCCCTATCATAAGAGTATTATAAAATCTAATCACCTGTGTTTCAAATGATTGTATTTTTAATGTTTTTATCGTTTTTTTTACTGTTCGGTAAAAGTAGTAATAATAAAAAAATATAATAATCCTTGCATCAAGCGCCCCAGTTGATAAACAGAATTTGAAGTTCTATAAGTTAATTTGTTAATATTATGTCACATTTGTATTTAGTTATGTGTATCACTCAGGGGCCCCACTCAGGGGCCCACTCAGGGGCCCATAGAATCCTCAGCCCCCCCTTACGGCACCTCTGCTCACAAGCAACTACTCCACATCCAATCAAGTTTGCATTTACTAGCAATCAAAACGAAACCTGTATTATGTGCCCCCCTCAGTGTCATCCTAAACTTACTATTCTTTTTGCCACATTAACTCTGCTTTCTCTGCCATCTATACCCATCTCATACTTCCTCAGTATTCTTCTCTATCTTCTATCTACACTTTACTCATGGCTTGGTCATACTATATTCGTCATCATACAAATGCTACCTCTTCCATTCAGAGTAGCCGAAAGTTAATCCCCGTCTCATTTACTATGAGTGTATTATCTTTGTCCATTTTTCCAAACATCAAAATTAGAACCTGCGTTTTCCTTCTTGTTACACTGCTGTTCCTTGCTATCTCACAGTTCACTACTGTTCCCTCCTCTTCCTATCACGCTGTAGTACTTGTATAGTACACTTTTCATTTTCAAGCACAACCTTTTACATTTCCCTGTCCTTCTCGCTGTATCCCCACCTTTATTCCTTATCTTTCATACCACTGCCACATTAGACCTACATTTTATGTTCCCACTGAACTGTAAGGGTTGACTTGCAGACTTATAAAGAATTGGCTTTAAGACTTTTGAAATGGACTGAATCTGCTGTGGGTCACAATGGGGAAATAAGTGGCAAATGTAAGTAAGCAGGAAATAGTTTTCTATAAATAATCAAATGACAAAAGCGTAATAATGGGGCAGGGTGTTGTAAAAAATATATGTAACCAATTTTTCTGCTATTAAACTGAAATAGAAAGCAAAATATATAATAGGCTGAAGGAAAAGTTTCATTCCAAGCAAGGGAATAAATTTCATTTCTGTGTCAGAGGATTGAAGGAGCTGTTTTGGTAATGGGTGTACAGTAAAGGTAAAAGACAAAAGAACACACCCATCTACAGCGTCAGTTGGTTAATACTTGTTTGCATTTTCATGTGTTTACAGGTGAGCCCCTTTCATCTGTCCCTCCGAAGTGCAAATTTTGTTTTGTGCCTGTTTCTTTTTTTTAAACAAGTAATCCATGCTTCATTTTGATTTGCTAATAGGACGACTTGAATTATTCGTTCAGAGAAAGGAGGGAGGATGTAAGCAGGCAAGTGAAAATGACTGGATGAGCCAGCTGTGTGAATGAAGGCTTTCCTTTGTCAAATGCAAGGTTATAGTTTAATTACAATATCAACAAAGAAGTAAGTCCTACATACTATATTCAAGCACTGCCACCACACTACAATTCCCCCTGATGTGTTGTTGGTATGTGCGAGGCATTGCCATAACGTATGACTTGTCACCTCTTTTATGAAATCCTTAATTGCGTTCTCCAGAAGTGATTTGGAGAAAGGGACATGAATGTGCATGGAGTTGATTTGTGATCCTTCTGAGCAGAACTGTAATTTATGGTTGTAAAATGGCTGATGGTTAATTTTCTGGCTGCCCTTAGGACTTCCTTGCAAATCAGATTTCAAACTTGATGGTAGCCGTCCAGTTGTGGAACAAACCGAGTAATAGATAATGCCAGGTTTAGACTCTGTAAATGTATCCCAGGACATGGACCATGGAGTGTCTTAAGATGCTCTCTCCTACTATCAGATTTGTGCATGTTTTTCTCACGTTGATGTTGGTTTACTAATGGGCTATGATATAATCGTATGCAGGATCCAGGCAACTGGACATGTGAGATGGATCCTACAGAGAACGTGATATGGTACCACTGGATTGAGTTTTACAGCTACTCAAGTTGCAGCGATTGGGGATTCTGACAGCTGCTGGAGGAGTCTTTGGCAGGGTGCTTGCCGCATGGCGAACGCCATGCATAGCAATGACAGGCAGTAATGGCACATTTTCACCGGTAGACAAAAGGCATCAGAGGAAACATATAAACAGCAATTGTCTCATAAGTAGCTACAATAATGTTTGGGTAGGCTGGGCATCCTCTCTTCCTCACCATCTACTGCCTCATCAAGGAGGTCAACGGAGTTGTCTCCCAGCAACATGCCATTGCAAACTCACCCCACCCCCACCCACCCCCACCACCCCATCCCGCTCTACATGAGTGCTGTACAGAAAATGGGTTATCCATCTCCTTTTTGTTTATACCACAGCCAATGTGGCATTCGAAAACAGAAACCCTCATCCATTTTTACTGTCAATGCAATTTAATGATCTGGGCCCGCCGGTATCATCTGAAGCAAGATAGATGTCGGAGAGAGCCAAGATGTAAAGTTAAACTGTGATTGCTCGACCATGACACGGTCTTGGATGAATGTTGTGGTTGTTTAATCAAGGATAAGGATAGCGGCCCAATCTGAGATCGTACACTTTTGCCTTACAAAGCCTGGAGCATTTTTAGCGAAATCGCCTGACCCATTTTCAAACACCCATATCCCCTAGTATGGAGGACTGCCGTCATTGATGACACGTGTCTAAAACGAGACGTTCTCCTCCTGGGAAAGTGCATTCCTGATAGCACCCCCTTCTTAATTATGCAAGGGGCCAGGGACCGATCTAGCGTAAAAGTCATACTTGTGTTAAAGACGGCTGAGATGTGATCAGCACTTATAATCTGCTTAGTTCTGCCCACATAAGTTTGACATTTTAGCTTAAAGGGTGCTGAAAAGGAGACTCTTCCCACAGTCAATTGAATAGGTCACCCAGGTCACATTTATATATTGTTAAGTGGCTTTGAATAGACCCAATTTCACAGTTCTAAATGACCCTCGATAATCAGGTCATTTAAATGAATCCATTCCCCACATCTGACACACTTCCCCGCTCATCTGAATAACAAATCCGAGTCTCGGGCTTTAAAAGGATCATCAGAACTTTAACCGCATCGCTGTATTTAAAAACCAGAGGGAGAAAAAAGCCCTGTCAAAAGTGTGAAAGTAGCCGATTTTCTTAATTCATCCCTTAGGAATGGATAAGTCTATCAATCTGTTAGATTGGAAAGCCATTAGCCGCCCTGGTTTATGCGTTTCAAGCTGTTAAGTAGGGACTGATTGATTGTTGTTCCTTTGATGGGATATGCTGATCTAATCTCACTGTGCTCGAGTTTGCAATAAATTACACAATTCATTTCCTCCATTTAGAGAGAGAAAATCACACCTCCAGGCATGCCGTGCTCTAGAGGCAAAAGAGCAGGGAACCTATTTTATGGCGCCATTTAGCCCTGCAAGCTTTCAGCAATCCCAGCCTTCCCTAAAAATCGAAGCATAATCAAGGTGTATGTTTAGAAAATTTATTGTTATAATTTTCCCCTGTAATCTCTTCCATTTTCCAGCCACTGCCACGACATAGATCACCATCTAAAAAGAGAAAATGGATAGCAGTTTAAAATTTATCGGTCTTTGATTCTCAATTATACGTGTTTATGACTTCATCTGTCTTCACTGACTTCAACCTTTTCCATTATGGTGGAATATTATTTGTACGGAATCCATTAAATTCACAAGGCAGACTCTAATGGTCAGGGCTGCCGCGATTTGCAGAGGGAAAAGTTTTTGAAAGGTGGCTTTACAGAAAGCGTAGCTGTTATGACACTAGAAATTGCTTTATTGATAGCCTGCTCTCCTGCCTGCACGTTTGGCCATTTGTAACCCAGCCCATATCTATATCTCAGCCTGACACTGATAAGAACCTTTCTGTTCCTGGGACCAGATTACACTTTGTAATGACATGATGAGACAGGTGGCGCTTGGAGAGGGCTGAGCCCAGCATTGCAGCGAGATAGAAAACAGAGAAAGACCCCACAGGTCCATGTGGGGGGGGGGACTAAAAAAACTACCTGATTAAACTGTGAATTAGCGACATCACAGTACAGTTATAATGTTTGTTAAATATCTTAGGGCAGCAGGTAGGAAACAGCCTTAAAGATGCTGTTGTATCCCTTAAAGAGACAGTTCATTTAATCATGCAAATCCTCCAGCTGTATAAATGGAGTACAACTGTAACTTTAGATCAAATTAGATTAAACTGAGAATGCTATCAGTAATCTATCAATCTCTTCCTGCTGGAGGATAACGTGATGCTTGTTTTCTACAAAACAAGGAAGCGTATGTCCTTGGTAAGGATAGTGATATTCCGTATTGTCAGGCCAGGCCATATAAATATGATCTAAATCTTTTCAAATGATTTGTTTGGTTAGTGCGTGTGTATGTGTGTGTGTGTGTGTGTGTGTGTGTGTGTGTGTGTGAGTGGGTATACCTATCCTTATGGGGACACAATGTCCCCATAACATGATAAATATTCTCTTTTTTTTCCCTTATGGGGACAGATTTCCTGGTCCCCATAAGGGAAAACTCTATTTTATAAAAAATCAGTGACAGCTATGAAAAAACTAAAAATGCAAAAACTCTTGTATTTTGCTTGGTTACTTATGGTTATGGTTTGGGCAGGGTGGGAGTTAAGGTTGTCATAGTTAGCATTAGCATTTTTCCCATAGATTCAATTGTGTGATTTAATTACATTCCTCTGAAAATGACGTAAACCTAAACAAGGGATATTAAAAGAAAACAAAAACAAATGACTAGAGCACACTAGTTTCTGTTCCTGTACGAAATACCAAAGAGTTCCACATAGTTAGAACATGGAAATGTTCTTTCCACCGTAACCCTCTGCACCAGATACTTACGAAGGAACACTTACAACCTAAGCATGGTGGCAGTATTTCTCGGTTGTGGGCATTTGCATCTCATTTGCTCTCTTTTCCGAGGAAAGGTCTGTCTCATGAGTTGTGTGTATGAAGGATAACCATTAACCCATCTGTGATCTTTCTTCGCCATAATTTATGTAATCCTGTGGTCCATGGTGTAGGAAGGTCAAAGAAGGTTAAACTTCAGCCATTTTCTCAGGCACCCCGATTTGTATGATATACTGTGAATTTTTGTTTTCTCAGAGGCTGGGTGAACATTCTCAAACGAGTCGCCAGAACAAACGATTCATTTCTGAATGACATGTTAAGTATCCGTACCTTCATTTAAATATTCTGATATCTGACTTTTAATTTGATCCACGTGATCATGACGTTTGAAAGAAAAATATGTATGAAAAAATATATGTATAAAGAAGGAACGTATAGTCATTTTGCTATTCACTTTCTTTGGGTATATCTGTCAGCTAAGCATCAAGATAATAAAATTGATAAGAAAAAAAAAACTTTTGAAAATTTTATACTAAAATGTCATCATTTTATTAAATAGGAATATATAGTGGATATAATCCAAACAGTAGATGTAGTTGGACTGGCACACTTCAAGCTTTATATTACAGCTCAATTAGAAACTGAATATAATTTATTTCCTATCTTTTTCATATTATATATGATGTAAGATAAACAGAGTGTACTCTTGCAAGCTAATTGGTTTATGTAAATAATTTGAATAGTACTTTCAATAGTAGTAGTATTGCTTTAATTTAGCCCTGCATCTTTGTCCAGGAACTATTTTCCTTGGTATTTGCCTATATTTTTCAAAAGTGTGATCATTTAAAATTTAAAAGGTTCCAAGGCATAAAAGCTTCTGAACCGTGGTTGATATAATCCATCCATCTTCCAATTGTTTGTCTGGTATAGGGTCATGGGATAGTTTATTCAATCAATCATCCAAAAAATGGGAGTAAGAATATTTCCAAATGGTGTATTAAATGAAGATTCTTATACATTATTTTTTTTAGCAGGTTTTAAAAGCAATTGTTGTAGACAAGTACTTTTTACAGGATCATTTTAAAAATGAAAATTATAATGAATATCCTCAAACTTCTAAGGCTTTGTCTGTTCTTAGGAATGTTACCATATTGTACAAATGAGCCAAAAAATGTGTCTTAATTACATATAGGATAAAGTCCAATACAAAATGTTGCCACCGTTGCTGTCATTATCAAGTGCAGTGTCTATTATGTATTCGTAGAGATTATGGATTCGTAGCGGGCCCAATTTTTGCTACCCATTTATTTGCAAGGCTGAATAGGAGTTGCAGTGACAGTCTAGCACAAAAAGGCTTTTCAGCAGACACAAGTATAACAATACCTATTCCAATTCCACAGGTACAGATACTTCTCCAGGACCTAGAGGGGGGTCTTCTACATGGTAAAAGACTACACTTCCTCGCCAGCTCAATGTCAATGAGTCCTCACTCTTCGAGCCTCAAATAAATAGCTGGCACAATTCTAATCATACTGTAGCTCAATCTCCAATGATCAGTACCCATACAGTTACAATTAGGCGACTTAGGTCAAAGAGAGGCCACTAAAAATTCTTTTAAAAGTATAATGTTTACATCTTGCATATTTACGTCTCCAGTTACTTTCTGTAATTTATGGTTTTCTTTATAGTATACAAAGGGCAAGCTGAATTAACGTTATATTACTATATTATTAAGTTCTTTATTAATTTGGGACATACTGTATATCCACCGGCAAGATTGATTATAACACCTGTTCTTCTCTCCCGCATCAGACCTCTGGCCTTGTCCAGGAATTGGTTGAAATGTAATCTCTTCAATCCTTAGGATAAAATTAGTGTAGTCTGAGAATATTATGAATTTTACTATGAAGTGCGACTCTGGTCTATAACAGAGTCGGGCTTCAAGATGAGCAAAAACACAGATAAAGGAAAGAGAAAAGATGTAAGTTTAGGGAACCAAGTTAAGGAATTTATACCCAAATCAAATCCCCGGTTCATCTCCTCTGGAGGAATTTAAATTTATACCCACAGCAAACAAATGCATAGATAGGAAAGCTAGTCGCTGTGAAAGATGTGCAGATTGATTGGTCCTTACTAATGATTTCAGACCTTTAATCTGTATTTTAACTAAGAACAGACTGTGATGACAGTACTGCAATGTATATACTACATAATTTTAATACATAAACTGTAAATAAAAGTTATTGGAACTGTTGTGTTCAAGCACACATTTTTCATCATTTTGGTCATTAGATGGTGATGGATGTAGACCTGTAAACTGTCTAAACTGAACCTTTTAACAAACCATATGCAGTCCTATCATTTATAATAGATCTTGCTGATGGTGTCATTTGGTTGGTATCATTTGTCATTTTCCATGTGACATAATCAATAACAAGGCTTTGAAATAAACAATATGAATGTCAGTATATTATATGATTTCCTATTCCTTGGGAAAAGAAAGCAAAGAATGGAAACCACTGTCTCTCTCTTTATCAATGTAATTTTTAATGCTCTATATTAATGAAAAAGTTTGGCCTACTTCTTTGTTTACATTTCAAATTAAAAATAAATACATAGATAAATAATTTAATTAATGTATCTCAAATGAGATGTCTACCATTCTTTCAGTCATATGTGAAATATATGAGCACCAGAACGTTTTGTCTTTAAAATATGCAAAAATGCATGTACAGCAAAATCTATTGACTTGACTGCTGCTTATAAAATGCCCATAACACGTCTGTTTGAGTGTGATTTAATGTTTGTGTGCAATGCTGCAATAGACTGGTGTCTAATCTTGGGAGTTCTATTTTCCTGAAACCTAAACAGCATAGGATAGATTCCAGTACCTTCTCTGGATGGATTGATGGATGGATGGACAGATGGATGGATTCTTAACTGGCTAAACAATGAGTATTCATTGTGTACTGCAGGTGGAATTTGTAAATTTATAAAGATTTCAGAATAATAACTATTATTTAGAAAAGAAGAATACAAAATATTAGCTAAGATAAGCTGTTGGAAGACAGATGGGTGTAAAAAAAATACTGGAAGGGATATATAATATACCGTAAAATGATTAAATATTTCATTGCGGTCCATACTCAATTATGACTTAATAATGGTTTGTTGCACTTATTGTGCCTAGTGGTAGCTACTGAGAAAAACAAAATTAGAATTCAGGGAGGAGTAGGTGTATTTCCAATGAAAAATTTACACATAGTCCAAGATTGAACGGACTATTTGAAATAATCTTTCTTTCTAGATTACAAAACTGACACGAAATTTCATGGAAATCTGATTGTGCAATTTAATTTTCAGTGTAAATCGACAGTGTAATGACAATGCGTTAAATTTCACTTTAGCTTTTTAACACTCGTGCTAATGACATTTATAAAACAAGCACAAGAGGGCGCTGCATTACCTGATTTTATTCATTATTTAAGAAGGCTTAAAGCATAAATAGAAAGCATCACACGTGTGCTACGTATTGCAGATTCTTCTTTGTCAATAAATAGGCCAGAACATCTGTTTTTAATGCTACAGTCTTGTCAATCAAAGTGAGATACACAGATGGATTTTTTTAAGATTTTATATAATTAACTAAAAGTATATTTCATAATAGAACTAAAAAACACTTTAGCTATAGGGCAAAGACTTAAAAAATAATATTGTATATAATTTAAAAGAAAATCAAAAGTCTTGAGCTTAATTAGACACTTTTTTGAAATTATGTAATCGCCATTCATAAATTTTGAGTACTAGATACAGAGAACTGAAATTTTGGGCCTTGTAACTGATTAGTAAGACGAAGATTGAACAAATATTTCTGCTTAGGACAACTGTCACGTTATTATTTGTCGTGCCTGGAACCAAAATAAAAATTTCAATTTCGAAGTGTTAAGAGTAGGATTAACGCACCTTAGATGAGTTTTCTTTCTTTGCAGATTCTTCGCTATGAAAAGAGTTAACATGTATCTGCTGAATGCAGAATTTTATTGAAACATTAGTCGCATTCCTCCAGAACACTGCCGCTCCGCATATTATTACTCTGATATTTATTTTATTAGATTGCAATTCATTTGATTTTTTGAGGGGTGAAAACGGTATTCCCAATAAATAATACGCATAGAAATCAGATTACTTCCTATGATGATTACATATCTAAAATATATCAATGTTGGGTCTATTCTAAAGAGCCGGTAATATTCGATAATAATCACCTGCAATAAGTAGGCTACCTCTCCACCCAGGAAATACACTAAAATAGAACTAGAGTCTCCCATCTCCATATTTCATTTAATGATTACGGACGCACTTGCCTGCAGTCTACATACCATGCAGCGCTTTGCACTGCAGAGTCAACACGCGATTATCTGTTTCGGTTCTCAACCGGTATTTGTCCACAAAACAAGTATGTTAAATGCTTTCTTTTTACGTTTGCTTAATTACTAAGAAAAGATTAATATCAGTAGCCAAAATTCTATTGCTCTTTTAATCTCTCCCAATATCTCACAAGACATTCAAATTAATGTGTTGATAATGCATCGCCCACATATCATATCTACATTAAAATGAGCAATAGCGTGCATAATATATGCATACCGACGTATACAACGCATAATTCTTAATTAAGATGTATTTTTAAAGACATAACCATTTAAATAAGAAATACTTTTATTAAATAGTATTGAATATTCAAGCAAGGCTACATGTGTCCTCCTTAATACATTTAATTCTAAATACATAAATCGTTTGACGCAAAGTGACTATTCTTTCTTGTTAAGCATAACCTATTTGCTTGGTCGTGTCATGTTTTCGGTTAAAAAAAAGTCTTTCTTAACCTACAGGGGACGCCAGTTTCACAATGTTTATATACCAACGGCGCTTTTAATAGAAGAAATGAAATATAACAGATTTATATAAATCATGCACAGGCCTATACATATTTTAGCGTTATATAAGAGATGATCAGTTCTACTGTTTTTACTGTTCAAGATTTAAATTGCAAAGGCAATTCCGACTCTGTAATAATAATATTAATAATAATAATAAACACAACGCAGAATTCAACATTTGAATTCCTTTTAATGGTACGAAATAAGAAATTGCGTTCATATATTGAACATGAATAGAACAGATTTAAGTGTATAATATTAAATTCACATTTTATTTCCTGTTGAGTGGCTCCTTAAACAATGGTTTCTGTTGCCTGGCCCCTGGCTCATTACAATTATTATTTTTTAAGATATATTTTAGCCTATATGGCACAGCAAAACAATCTCGATCGAAGGACGTGTATATCAGATTTTGCTGAACGCCACACAAAAGTAACGGTTTGAGTACAAACCTAGCAGCGAAGTGAACCCGCTTCGTTTATTTCTCGTACCATTAGTTAGAAAATACAAGCACCATTATTGAATACGTTGTTATTAAACAGCTATAACCTAAACTAAGTAAATGTGTAACTATAAGAATGCGGACTAGTTCAAACTGGCTAATGTCTAGTCAAACAAGCAAATGTACATTTTATTTAATTACAAAGGGAAATTAAGCTTACGTATACATGGGGTTGGGACAAAACTTTGACGCTACATTACGATCCATGATCAACATACAACTTTCTGTTATTCTTTTAGGCCCCGGATGACAGATAAAAAACAAATAAATGTTTTATCACCTTTTAATTCCTTCTTCTTTTTTTCTTTCATTTTTCGCAATTCGGCCCAGTGAAAGGATCAGCAATATAATAGCGCCTGTAGCCTATAACAACACATTCAAACAATATGGTTTGGTTACAACTAGGCTATTTTTGATGCTAGATGTTCCGGTTCACTTTTTGAATAGTAAAACTGGCTCGGATCAGTGATTAAAGTAATAATAAACACCGTATTTAATGACAATGAGTATAACACTACTAAAATAATTAACGCATGGTGTATTTAAATAGGCTATACAGACGGAAACGCGCAATGGCTTATGAGAAAAACAAAACCCGTATAAGTAAACATCACATCGGCTCCAAAACATTTACGTTGCTTACTCTTAACATACTTTAAAGTTTGTTTGTTAGACATGCTTAAAGATCTCTTTATGTTACGGATAATATCATCAATAGCTGGCCCCCCATCCTGGGTTGTTCTCTGCCTCGTGCCCATTGCTTCCGGGATAGGCTCCGGACCCCCCGCGACCCAGTAGGATAAGCGGTTCGGAAAATGGATGGATGGATAGATAATATCATGCTTATCTATCTATCTATCTATCTATCTATCTATCTATCTATCTATCTATCTATCTATCTATCTATTAAGAAGTGCAAAATCACCTTTATCTAGGCCTATATTTACAATTAAGTCTATACAGTAACGGTGCAATACTTTCTTATTAAAAATAAAACAATTTTGAAAAATAAACATTATAAGCATAACTGGTTTACACTAATCACTAAATTCCAGCGATGTGTCTACAATATCTACTAGCAATCATCCGAAGCCAATGTCCCTTTGAAAAAAATGCTCAGTGTCTATTTGCTGTCTAATTGGACTATATAAGGCCAATAACACTAGAATGTATTATAGCTAACAGTCAAAGCATGAAGTCTGAAGGCGGACCTATTGTAAACGCTCTCTCTCTCTCTCTCTCTCTCTCTCTCTCTCTCTCTCGTTCTCTCACTCTCTCTCTTTGCCCATCCCTTCCTTAATCCCATTTGCCATTGTACGTGCCCAATCGCCGTATACTCTCCGCATTTAACTTGGATGACATTTTTATTTCATCATTAGCATCTGGCGCCAGACTGACGCAGCGAACACTGTTACATTTACACCGAAGATCTTCACATGACCCGGACGGAAGATTGATATTACTTTTTGGTTTTTATCTGAATTTTTGCTCGCTCTTGTCACCTTTATCATCAACAACGAACCACCGAATAGAGCAACAACAAACAAGCATAAATTACTCTTGCTTTTAGTCGTTCTGCTCTGGTTTAATTTCGTACTTTTGCGTTGTGCTTGTGGGTCTGAGATATTCGGACCACGAAACACAGTGGCGATGCCCGAGACAGCGCAAGATAGCTGTACTGGGGCTAAAGAGTCTCCGTTTTTCATTAAGAACCTTTTGAACTGTGATAGCAAACCTTCCAAACCCAAGCCTTTCCTTACCTCGCCAAAAGCCTTGGAGGCCGGCATTTCAGTCTCTCAGGTCGGGGACTTAAGTTTTCCTCGTTTTGAGTTGCCTACCCAAAGATTTACTTTACCAGCACACTACTTGGAAAGAGCCTCGGCATGGTGGTACCCCTACACTCTCAACTCATCAAGCCATCTACACCGGGCAGACGGTAGGGTTCAGTCATCTTAGTTTTACGTTACGCCAGAGTAATGCATGTATAGAAATATGTTGTCATGCCACTATTTTAATCTTAAAGTACATTGAGCACCTCGAGTCAGCTATAAGTGGCAGCAAATGAAGACGTTAACAGTTAATCTAGTCACCGTCACGTTGATAACAATTCTGGCTTGTAACCTAAACATTTGTCGATTCTATGAAAAGAGGAGATCACTGCCTCTGAATAAAATGTAATATTTATTCCTATTAACAAGTAGTGCTCTCAGATTTCGAGAATGTCAGTTACTTTATAATTGTGTATGTATATAGAATAAGTAGAGAATGGCATATTTTATTTATAAAGTAAATGACATGCTTAACCTTAGTGATATTAGGTTAAGTTGATACACCAAAGAGCATAAATTATAAAAATGAAGTCGTATTTATTGTTAGCATTTTTTTTAAAAGTACGCCTCTCATTTTATTTGTGCCTTAGTAACTACTACGGCGGGGGCCGCTTTGCTCTTATATTTTAAAATGTTGATAAAATGCGTATGTTTTGCCCCCAAAAAAATGTGTGATCACAATAGTTGTAACAGAGATTTTCCATCTCAATTTTAGTTGCCGAAAAGGCAAACGTAAGAGACTCCTCTCCAGCCTCGGGTACTGATCGAGATTCGCCAGATCTGACGCTCAAATCCGACCCCGACGCCAAAGAAGACGAAGAGAACAAAAGTGCCGATGAAATAGTTTTGGAAGAGAGTGACACTGAAGAAGCAAAGAAAGAGAACGGGGTGGATGACTGGAAAAAAACAGAGGACAGCCCGGATAAAAAACCGTGCAGGAAAAAGAAAACCCGCACTGTCTTCTCTAGAAGTCAGGTGTTCCAGCTGGAATCTACCTTTGACATGAAACGCTATCTGAGTAGCTCGGAGAGGGCAGGGCTAGCGGCATCCCTGCATCTCACAGAGACTCAGGTTAAGATTTGGTTCCAGAATAGAAGAAATAAGTGGAAGAGGCAACTGGCTGCCGAGCTGGAGGCGGCCAATCTGAGCCATGCAGCCGCACAGAGGATAGTGCGCGTGCCTATTTTGTACCATGAGAACTCGGCCTCTGAAACTGGGAATTCGTCGGGCAACGTGCCAGTTAGCCAACCTCTGCTCACGTTTCCCCATCCTGTGTATTACTCACATCCTATAGTTACCTCTGTACCACTGCTGAGACCTGTTTAGCATGCTTTGAAAGCGTGCGCGTGTGTGTATGTCTGTGTGTGTGTGTGTGTGTGTGTGTGTATGTATATATGTATGTGTGTGTATATATTTGCATTGTAATGGACAAGGAAGCGTAACATAAGCAAGACTACTATTATTATAGTTATTATTTTTGTACAAAAGTAAAATGAATTAATGAATAAGGAGTTTGCTTTCTTACGAGTGGAAGCCACAATTTTGATATTTTGGTTTTCGGTAATTTTTTGAAGAACGAATTGTAAACACATGTGCCAGTAATTATAATTGTCCTCCTCCTTTTAATAATTATGTCCTATTAATCATATAATAATCACATAATAATTGTAATAATAATAATAATAATGTCAGTTTAATGGGGGGAACCCTATCTTGGTTTGCAGAACAACATTCAGTTCGAACGGAATAAAAATCAACAGTTAATAGTGATTTTCATTTTTTCATCTAAAAGTATGTATCTCTATTCTAAATTTCTTAATATATCTTACAGTTTAATTAAAAGGCTAAATTGATTGGAGAAATTATTTCCCCCATATATCTGGTTATTTATATTGTTCATATATTACGTTTAATAGGGACAATTTATGTTAAAGCAATCTAAGGTGTACAACATGCTTCTATTCGAGAAATCGTTATGAAATGGACTTGTTTTGTGACTTATACGGTTATTTTTCTATTTGTGCAATATTGTCAGCTATCGCATTGTACAGTGAATGGTGCATCATTGTATTATTATTATTATTATTATTTTATTATTATTATTATTATTTGGCGGAATAGATTCACTGAGTAAGGAAAATATTTTCAGCACTTACGTTGTGTCACGTTCAGCTTACATTCTTCGCATATTGAAGCGCTTTAACGGTGGGACAATCAAGCTTTCTTATTGTATAAACTTACTGAATGGGCTGGGTGTACTCAATCTGTTTTATTAATATTTGGATTTTACTTGAACGCAATCATCAATTGATCATTTTAATTGATGGAATGTTGTACAAACGTAGTTGTACATAATATTATCCTAATGAGTTTGGGAAATGAGTTTGTTACTTTGTAAAAATATGAACACCTTTTGATATTGTATCGTTACCTTGATCTATGTTGTGAAATAAACATTCCTTATTCCAAAAAGCATTCCTTACTAAATAACGTTATTGGGCGTCTCAGAGCATGCAAAGCAAATCATTTTCATTCCTTTAACTGTGGATATTAGCTTTCTTTTCCTTGTTTGTTTATTACTAACTGCTGTTACTTCATGCGCAGCAGGACACTGCATGTAAGGTTTAAAGTGTAGTGTGAGCTATTGAACTTTCGATCTTTATGTATATAGAAGCCAAACTTATGCCCAAAATATGACTTTTTTGGCAGGGATTTCCGTTTTTTACTGTAACCTTGGGGAACCTTCCTCTTTCGAATAACCCTTTAAAGTAAATAACTCGGCAGTAAACTAAACTGGTAGTAACTTGAAATAAATAAAATAAAACAAGTAAAAATGATAAAATGAAGACAGTTAAAAATGAAATGAAAAATGTAGTTTTTCTGAATGGAGACACTGGACATCCACGCGAATTCCCTTCCACTTGATTTTTTCACTGTTAAAATTAACGTCGTTAAAGAACAACGGTGCATTACATTCTTTCTGAGTTACGTTTATGCACAGATATTAGAGTTTATTAATAAGACACTGAGGAATTTAGTAAGGTTTTTTTTCTCACTTATTTGTAGTCGATTTTATACCTTAAATTAAATTCGTACTTCTGTTCATGCAATTCATGTGTTTATGTTACTAGAAAAGGTCCATTTCGCTAAGCAAGCAGTTGAAATATCTTATATTATTCAACAATTCATGTTAATATGTTTGATATTTATAGTTACATATGTAATATATAACTGTCTAAATATGATATTGGCATAATTTAGCATTGAGTATCTTGCTGGATGTTTTATTAACACTATATTAAATAAACAAGAATTAATTCAAATTAATTTTAAGCATATTTATTTCTGTCATCCACATTATCCCTAAATATTGATAGTGAAAGATTTAGGCCTATTTGGTTTAGGATCGACAATGTCACCAGGTAAACTCTATTATAAAAAGTAAATCGTCAGTGGCAAGAACAATCAACGTAAACTCGTCGCGCTTTGTATTCTCGGTAACGCCATCAGGTCACCTCGGCAGTTTAGCTACTTCTAAGCTAATGAGGAACAGCTGCATTGAGCACCGTCAACCATTTACCCTTTAGAGCATTATTTTTCATTAAAATGATTTAGCCGAACAAATGAAATAATTGTTGTGATCTTGCGGCAGTTTAAGAGCGACAGAATTTTGTTTGAGTGTAGGCCTATGTAAAAAGGGAGATGCTATTATCATTACTTTCTTAGAATGATGTATACAAAATATTAAAATATAATTCAAACATAATAAGCACGGCCACCGTTTTGATAGTGTGTCACATATGAACAACACTGATGAAACAGCCCAATTAGCTGAACTAATGATCGATTATAGCGGGATGCCACATGGAATAATTTCCGTTAGTGTAGCACTCTTTCACCGTGGTCGTAATTCTATTTTTTTAGGAAAATGAGTTCGTATCTCGAAGCTTTTTAGTTTGCGCGTTTAATTAATTAAACTGATGTTTTTATCCAAAGCGGCTTACAATTTACACGCGTTCCATGTGATACGAGCTGCCGATTTCGGAGTTGGAGGCGCGATGTTTTACTTGTTGAACTGCAAGAGTATCACCAACTTACACTCACTAAAGCAAAATATAAACGTGAGACCATTTATAAATTAAAACTATTAAACCGAAAATATTTCATGAACGTTTAACACATTTGATCTGATTTTTGATGGGCAGTCTCGATTTAACGGAGAATCCGTAGCCTATTTCAATCAACAGAAATCTCCAATACAAATATTATTTTAGTATCTAATCATAGTTCAGCTTGCTGAAAAAAAAAATCATATCAGTAGTTACTGTACTATATTTACTCTTCGTATATACAAAACCTCATATATCATCCTCACATGCATATCACAGTTGAAACTTTTGACCAGACTAATTGCAGGTCCGAGAAAAGTTATATAAGCATTTCTGGGTATGTATGTATATATGTCACATATATTTATTGATATAGATACATATATGCACGTGTGTTAGCGAGCAAAACACGAGCTTCTTTACTATCATTGCCGCCATGCGCTTTGTATCTTAATAATAATCCACATATTAATGAAGTGCTTTATTATTAATAGTAGCAGTAGACGTAGTAGTACAGTGGTAGCAGTAGCAGTAGTATAGTATAGTAGTATTAGTAAGGCAGGCCCCTAAACATTTCGGGATATAATTGGATTGGTTGGGTTGATATGCTTCTATGAAGCCCAACATCTGTAGCGTCACCCCTGGTAGTAGTAGAAGAAGAAGAAGAAGAAGAAGAAGAAGAAGAAGGAGGAGGAGGAGGAGGAGGAGGAGGAGGATTATTGTTGCTGTTGTTTCATTATACTTATCAATGCTAACTGTGTTTCAGGAAGCGGGATATTCAATCGACTGAACTACTTACACATACCGTGAAATACTGATGACAATTCAATTTTAATGGTAAAATAATCATGAGTATTTCACTGTAAAAATAAACAACAAACAAATGTATAAAGAGCAAAGTCAGGTGACGTCGCATGTAAAGTGACTGTTGGCCAAGAGATTCGATATGCGACTGCTTTGACATGCATAGAAAATACCGAAACTAGATAGATACACACATAAATAGATGTAGGGAGAGGGGGAGGGAGAAAGGAAGCGTGTGTGTGTCTGTGTGTGTGTTTGTTTGTGTGTGTGTGTGTGTGTGTGTGTGTGTGTGAGAGAGAGAGAGAGAGAGAGAGAGAGAGAGAGAGAGAGAGAGAGAGACGCAGTGCAGTACTGCCAAAGCACATGGACATTCCAATATCGCCACAATCACTTACGTATTGACTTATCTAGGATGCAAACTCAACATGAGCCCATTAAAGAGCATTAATAGTTCGGTATAGGATCATTCCACAAATAGTATTGATCGAAAAACATCTGTAAAATATTGTTTCAAATAAAGGCCATTGTTCCTGTGAAGTTTTGGTAGCATCGATGACCTAAATTTGCTTGAATAAAAGTGAAAAATGCGCCATTCAATAACTCCCATCTGTATGACAACTTCATGTAAAAAAAGAGAACGAGACATCGGACGTGACCAGTGGCTGCTTTGCGTATTACATTAAAATGGAAAGTTGAGTGCCCGATTTTAACAGATCCCATTATAAATTATAGTGCCAGTTATTTGTGGTTCAAGTGGGCAACAGCTTAAGTAATTTCTTTTTAACTCTTTGATTTCCATTCCCTGTCACAGATGCGGACAAACAGGGCTATACTGTCACTCGTTATTGAATTTTCTCTTTAGTAAAAAAAAATAATAATCTCCATTTTAATAATAAGGAGAATATCTTTTTTAATGAAGCATGGTGTGAAGTTTGTAGTCCTGCTTATTAATTTGTGTTGAACTATGAAATTGGTATATATGAAAAAGAACAATGATTTTGCACCCCACTGAATTATATTACGGAGAGGTTACTGGTCAAACGTATGGGAAATCCGCTTAAATTTTGTGCAGACAAATGTTCCTACTAATTAAATGATCGCTACAGATATTCTTCTAGAATCAAACCGTGACAAAAGGCAACGAATTTCCGAGGCGTTAAGACATCAGTATAAGTCTGAACATATTCAAAATTCTTAAAGAGAGACGATAATATGCAGGACGCTTTTGGTTTTTTGTTGCCAAGTCGATATTTTTCTTAAGCAAAGCAAGAAGATATTTGTGTACATCCACGCCTCCTTTAATATATTTTATTTAATGCCTTAGAACAATAAGTTCTTTGGATACAGAGTGCCCGATTAACATCCTGCTGTATACAGGATTTTTCGGTGTTTTTGAAAATTGAAATCTTCTTTTGAAGAGAACCTTTAGCCTTTTACGAGCATCAGATTTTCATCAAAGTTCTATTAAGTGAAACATAGGTTGCAGGGCACGCTCTGATTGAAACAGTTTAAATTTTAATTGTGTTTTTAATTTGACATATAGTTGCAGAGAAGAATGACACCGTAACGCCACGGGGCGGTCGATTTTCTTAATTTCCCCCCGAGGAATTGATGAGTCTATCAGAGCAGTAGATTGGAAACCCATTAAAGCTCAAGGGTTAGGTTGTTAATTGGAACTTGATGGATAGGGGCCTTTGGATAGACTATACTGATCCAATCTTCTTGACTTTCTGTTTTCCAATAAATTACCCAATTCATTTCAAGCCACAGATTACATAAATTGTGCACCTCCAGGGCGCTCTCCTGTTCCGAGGCGGCCGGTTCTTCGCTTTCTTTGCTTGCGGCCCCTTCCTGGCTATGTGCCATTTGAACCAAATATTTTTACGGGTTTCTCGTGTAACTGTGTAGCTTTAAGTCTTCACATAGCCATTGACGGTGTACGTCATCTTAATGTTGGCCTAAGTTTGATTCCAAGACTCTTTTTACGAAACTTTATCCGTCATCTAATGAGAAACATTGAAATTAATCATTGATGATTAATCATTGATGAACAGGAATTGGTATGCCGTTCTCTCTTTCTTTTTTAGCCAGAATCATGTCTTCTACGAGTTTCATTAAGTCGTAAACTAATACGGACCTGCAATATGCGCAAAAATAAGTCAGTCCTGATCTGGCATTCACGAGATAAAGTCGTGCGTAAAGTGCAATTTTGAAATGTGTTTTCGCCTCATGCATAATTAAATACTATGGTAGCTAAGTTTTATGCAGTACCTATAGCCTTTTGGGTATCGTAAAAATCTCCCAAACACTGTCATTTAACTCGCTGTTCTTATTAAATTACTTAGTTTGAAAATATATTGACTCAATTGTTCAACTCAGACATTTTTTATATAGCCTACCAAACGTTTCCCGAGATGTTTTAAAATGCTCTTAATAGAAAATAGTGAGTAAACAAAAGACGTACTTTTTAGGCTTGATACTTTGCGTGTTTCACGTTATTTATTAAATATGATTTCATGAGAAGTTTCGGTTATAATATTTTAAACACGTCTGAAATTTATGAGTTAAAATGCCGACACCGTGTTGGCTATTAATTATATGCGGTAGTTTCTATGGGAAGAAGTAAAGGTGATAATATATTACAAGTGCCCACCCCACGCTGCACCTGCCCCCCAGACATGAAAAGGGGTGGGAATAGACACGCCCCTAACCAATCAATTAGTCAATCAATTAGCAGGGCTGCCACCATGTGTCTGTGGAGAAAAGACATTACTCTTGTAATGATAAAATTCGTTCTTAATTGGAGGTAATAGACGTGCTTCATGAACGTGACTTTTCTCGGAATGCTGATGGGTGGCGTTTTTTTTTTTTTTGCCAATTTTTCAACATATTCCTTTTCCGGAAACTTTTCATAACGATGGGACTATAAATTCCAAGAATACAAAACTATTCCACAAATAAAAAGGCAAAATAATAAATAAAGAAGCAAAATATAAAAGACGAGAAGATCTTTCATAACAAATCGTGTTAGATTACTACTGAATAAAATAAGAACTTAAAATGCGTCAAGTAGTATATGGAATTGTTACGGAGGGATCAAGAATTTAATATGTTAAGCCAAATTAAAATATATATATATATATATATATATATATATATACACACACACACACACACACACACACACACACGGCTTGAAAATAATTGGTTGGATTTTTAATTTTGCACATAATAATTCGCACCAGACTGTAAAGTTGAAATGTACGGAAGAAATATATTATTTTCTTCTTCAGTTATGCTGCATTCTTTAGCCGAATGGTACAAAAATACTAGATGAGGACTGACCCCCCCACAAATAGTCTATTCTGAATGTTGAATTCTATTAAATACATACGCTCGTATGATGTCTCGACACCCCACAAAGTCGCATTGAGAAAAGATTATCTATAGCCAAGATACACAACCACATTGAAATTACTGTCTTACAATATTATATATATGAATAAAAGGGGCTGAATTTTTACTACTGTATGCATTTTACAACCTGATTTATTTCACTATATACTGCCGATGCTGCTCTGAATAATTATTGGGCTTAAACACGACAGTTGCATCATAGACCTGCATATTGTTATAAGTAGACTATTATTTTGCCCATTCAAATTAACCCCATACACTTGTCTAAACCTATTCTGGAATATTTTTCTACCAGTGGCTTTCTATCCCCTGTCTTTTCAAGTTTGAAATTTCCGGGGTTCACGTTACGACTGTGATTGGCTCAGGGGGATCTTACCTACATGCAAATGAAGCGACGCCACAATACTGGCTTTAGTCGAGAGAGCGTGGAAGCAGGCAGAAATACATTCGTGCACCGTGGGCTCCGAGAAAAACCAACTACAAACTTTAAACAAACGTTATGAAAGGGGCATTCCAAAACATTTTTCCCGCCTGGCGTTTCTCCAGAACATTTTAGTACCTATGGTCTGCTCATTTTCTATCCTTCTAAATTAACTATACAAGCAGGGAGAAGCATATGCAAATAAAACTTTCTTCGGCTTAAGTGTTATGAATCCAGAATGAACACGACAGAAGACAACGGTAGCAAATGCTCGCCGGCCCCAATCTCCAGCTTTACTATTCAGTCAATCCTAGGCACCAGATCTGACGGTGCGCGATCAGGTGCGAAGGAGAACTTCCACGGCGGGCTGCAGAGGAAGCGCGCGCTGTCCGTGTCATCGGAGGGGGAATGCAGCGGCGAAGATTCTGCGGAGTGTTTTTGCTCTGGATCCGGCAACAGTAGCTCATGCAACCAGCACAAACCACTTAACTTTTCTTGTCTAAGTAAGTATAAGTTAATATTGACGTAATAATTCTATATTACTGTTGTTTAATTAGTATTTCCAGGCGCCTTTTTGAAAAATCTCTGTTACATTTAAAGTGCTCTGTGTTTTATTTGACTGGTCAGAGAACACGTGAAACGTCAATTAAATTAATTTCCTCTTATTGCAAATTCAGTTGAGTCCGTTAATTGATTAAACAGGCTTTTAGAATAAATGTGTTACATTTTCTCAATTGACCGCACACCGTAACCTTATTATAATTAGTATCATGCTACTGTTAGTCCTATTATACATTGTTTTTTTCCGCTGGGTACTTTTAACCTTTCAACAGTCTATCACACACTCAAAGCTAAAATTTAATTACCTCTTGTACAGAGTATCCAATAAAGCGTTAGAATTTAATATTGCATTTACTGAGGCCAGCGGATAAATAAATCAGTGTTCAGACATCTGAAAACAAGCACATTTTACAATTTACTTAGCCTACATAACATTTATATTTTGTTACACGATGCCCTTATTATATTATAATAGATAGAACAGAACGTACAATGTACTCTATTATTGCATATAAATGCATGTAACTACTTCAACGTGATGATAACAAAAACAATGGCCTATTATTAAATTGCATCACTAAACATTGTAGGTCAGTGTTATATTGTGTGTCGTCTCAATATTTCACTATTGGCTCTACAAAACTTACCTATCATTCCTCAATCATTAATAATTCGCGGATTACTTGTTTTTATTTTAGATGCCAGAAAAGGAATTACTCTCGCGGAAGGTGGGAAAGAGCGTCTGCAGCCTCCTCAGGATTACAAAGAGGAAGTGGAGCAAGAAAGACCGTGTAACCAAATGTCACCAATGTCCGAGGAGAGGCAAAGAGATGGAGCAGAGAAACAGAGTAATTCTGCAAAGAAGAAAACGCGCACAGTATTCTCACGGAGCCAAGTGTACCAGCTCGAATCGACATTTGACATGAAACGATATCTGAGCAGCTCAGAACGAGCCTGTTTGGCTTCGAGTCTCCAACTGACTGAAACTCAGGTGAAAACATGGTTTCAAAACAGAAGAAACAAATGGAAAAGGCAGCTCTCGGCGGAACTGGAAGCGGCGAACATAGCACACGCTTCAGCACAGACTTTAGTTGGGATGCCCCTTGTGTTTAGAGACAATTCATTGCTGCGGGTGCCAGTCCCGAGATCTATCGCCTTTCCAACGCCTCTGTATTATCCTGGCAGCAATTTACCGGCGCTACCACTATACAATCTTTATAACAAGATTGAATATTGACTTCATGATGATGTCAGCATAAATGTACAAAGGTTTAACAGGAACATACATAAGTTTAAGTTTGGCTTAATCTATGTAAATTTATATTACGTTACAACATATGGGAAGTATTATATATATCTCTGAATATATACATATATAAATATATTAAATACACAATGTGTATATATTATTTTGTACTCTTTAATTTGGTGTTAGTCTTTACTTTTGCTGAATTTTACGTGTTATAGGCCGATAAGGAATCACTAATTTAACTTGTCAAAGTAATAGGCCTAATTTAATATTTGCTAAAACCAGCAACAAAATTCAGGCATCCTAAACAGACAGAACATCATTCCTGAGACCGCTCTTCGTAATCTATGTGAAGACAAAATAACTATGCTTATAAAAATAGCTATGGTCTCTACAATTCCCACAGTTACACCTTACAAACTCCCCATCTTTGACTCAATAAAATCCTTTCATTCCAGCCATGCCTTTTTCTTGTGGTTTAACACTTGTTTGACGCATTAATAATGATCACTAAGGAACGGGCCTACATACCTTTGAAATATCTTTCATTTATTTTTGAAATTATCCGCATGATTTACCATAGATAGACCTACACTTCAGACAGAACTTTCCTTTACATGCCAACAGTACTGAATGAAAAAACATAGAATTACCTGACTTTTAAAATCACACTTTAAATATCAAACATTATTATAACATGTCTGTTCAAATAATAACAATAAAATACTCAGGGCCAGGTGAGGATATTTGCTAGGTTTTGCGCAACACACAAATCAGTCAGTCTGTCTGTCTATCTATCTGTCTATCTGTCCGTCCGTCCGTCTATGGGTGTAGTGAGATCACTTGGGGCTATGGTCCAGAGTATTCCACCCACACCACAGAACAGCACATACTGAATAAGATACTTGGCATTATTAATGTTCGTTTATATCAGCAATCGTTGCTTTAAAACAAACACTAGCGATAGTCCGGAAACAAGTAGACAGATTAAATTACACTATATCATAAAATAGAACTTTGAAATAAACACAATTGACAAAATGACAAGCTTTTCTATATTATGCAATAAATGTTATAGCTAAAATTAAGTTTTCGTGGAATGCAAGGTCCAAGTTTTATTTAAAGTATTTGAAAAGTATGCACAGCCCTATATATAAATCGGTATCACATCTGTTTATCGTAGTCTCGTGATGGAGCTCAGCTTCACCCAGGATGGGGTGTCAGTGCACCACAGGGCACATAGTAGGGGCAATTTAGAGATGCCACTAAGCCTGACGTGTCTTGGGAGGAAAGCCATGCGAAAACGGGAACATGCAAACCCCACCATTAACCCCGGAGGTACCAAGCAACAGTACCAACCGCATTGTCGCCCACGTGTATATACGTACACAGGAAAGGCAGGGAGGAGAAGACAGAAACAACTGAAAACTGCGCCCCTCGTGTCACATGACGGATACACTGACATCGGAAATGCTTCAGTGTTAAAGGAAGTAGAAGGAATGAGTATCATTACTATTGAATAGGCGGTCTGTTTGTTTTTCGTCTTTATCATCATATTATATGTCTGTAACTTCCTGGTCAGAGAAATGCATGCTGGGAGTAGGACGCTTAATTATATTTACTGGAATTACTTGTGTCCGACATTTATTTTCTCGCATTGTTATATTTCACTTGTTTGTCTTGTGGTTTTATTAATGCAGTAGATGTAAATCGTTTTCTTTTTTCGGGTGGCAATAAATACACCGTTGGTAGAGCTTGGTGGGCAATTTCCTCTGTTTTTTGCCTATCGGGCTGTTTATTTGAAAAACGTGAGAGTATTACATCTGTGGTGCGTTTCAACAGTACGGGATACCGTATGATACTGTACTAGCTTCACAAATTTACGTTGAGTTTGCATTTTAACAGTCCGACTGGATGGATTTTTTTCCTTCAAAATGCATTGGGAACAATAAAGTATAACACACCATCTCCAAATTATCGCTGCTGTCTAGTCAACGCTATTAACGGCTAAGATCATTTTACGAGTGACTGATGCACAAATATTCTTAATAGTTTTTGTCTATACTGCATGTGGCTTGGGTATATAAATACATCCCAAAATTTCTCTCGTTTTTCGGGTAACAGAATCATTCGAATTGAAGCTGAATCATAGTTTTGAGAACAGCATTTCTAAATCCAAACATTAAATAGATGTAATGTGCCGCGATCAGTAGCATTTTGGGCTCCGATTGATCTCCGGTCGCAGCCCTGAGCGCGTAAATCGCGCGATCTCTAGGTGCGCAAGTTTTGTCCGGTTACTATTTTTTTCCCTCCCGTGGCCCCCAAAACAGACCAAACCGTCTTTAGCTATAGTGACCAATAATCATTTCACATTTTCTAAAGACAAATCGGTTGCCTTTTCTGTTTTATTCTCCTTCAGTTTGTTAAACCCGTCCAAAAACATTATTTTCCCATTTCCATCACGTGTATCTAAGCACCATAAAATAAGTAAGCGCGTCTAACCAGATAATTAAGAAAACCAGACCATAATTACATAGGTCTTTGGTATAGTTTGGGTGGATCCCTTAGATATTACTTTTATTTGCTATAAAGTGTCGCAAAATGAGTTTTTGGGTGATTTCATCACTTCATGCTAGCCTCATTGTCTGAGATGGTCATTAACAAATAAAACAACTGGAATCACTTGTATCTTAATGCACAATGTGAGCAAGATGGAAACGACGATTTTCAGCATAGGAGTAAAAACATGCACTAGAATTGTACTGCAAGGGACACTTAGTGTGTAAATGTTAAATGTTTGTACTATTTAATCTAATTCTTAATGACTGGACAGCATTTTTGTTCTATTTTTCATTCTGCTGGTAATGTTTGCTATCAGCATCATATTTTGCAGTTTGTATAATAACCTAAAGAAGAATGTGATTGATCTGTTATGGTCATTTTTCCCCCATAGATTTATATATTAAGAAGTGCAGCGTAAGCAAGCAGTAAAGGAGCAGATGTTTTGTACCATTCTTGCAAGACAACTGTAGAGGGACACTCTGCCCGTTTCTGGGGTATGGAGTACTGCCCAGTGTCATTGTCATGGTAACTGGAATCTCTCCCAGGTCAGTTTGACTCTAGGACCCAAGGGCCTCTAATGCTACTGCATCAACACACACTGAATAGGTTGGCAAACCTGCAAGATAAACTTAGCTAAGCAAACTTTGTGAAACCCACATTAAGCCTACATTTTAATTAATGTATATTGTTTTAGAAATTCACATTTTTCAAGATGCATTTATGTAGTTTTAAGTAGGGCAAACAATCCTCTCTCTGTGTGTGTGTTTGTGTAAATGAATAGTTTCTATTAACTTAAATATTAGTAGGCATGACTCAACTGACACTTGTTTCTCAGTGCACTTTGATAAGACGGTTATCCTCTGTTCCAAGTTAGTGAATTTTTGTTTACGTATTACGAGTGTAGAGAATACTGATAGTGAAATCTCCATGCTTCTTTCTATTGTTAGTTTTAAATAAACGTGCTGTTTGATCGAGTAATTTATGTTGTCCTTCTTGTATGTTTTAACGTCATCATTTGACTAAAAATGCATAAGATGATGGGCTTGCAATGTAGAAACATGTCACAGACTTGCCCCCTCTGTAGAATAACCTTTATATTATGCTCGAAGGTACATCGCTGGAAACTGGTTGCTTGTCACTACCAGGAAATATAACAGAATGTGTTTTTCAGAGTGAAAACGGGAACATTTTATGAACAGTTGCTCTGAATGGAAACCGTTCCCTAACTTAATTTTTTTGACTGCCATTTGCCTGTCAACAAGGTGACTGTAAAATAGATTCTTCCTAGATAAAACTGCCTAGGAAATCTTTGTCATTGGTGAGTCGTTCGTTCTTCCTTACCTCCCAAAGGATAGCGCTCAGCTTTTGTCTCTGTGTAAATGGCTACATTACACATGGCTTCATAGCTTAAAAGGCTTTCAGCTCCACAGATTATTCTTGACCCAATTTCAGCAACACTGCTGTGCTCCCTGTAAATGGATTGCATTAGATAACGGCGGTGATTTATGGGCAACTTTTGCACCATCAAGGTACAGGGATGAATTTGTGACAGATAGGCGAGCGTAGAACAGCTTCTGTGAATGAAGCTGTTTATTAGTTCCACAGCGGTCATTACGCCATCAGTTTTGGCCATTATGTCATCAGTCTCCGTAATACTCTTTGGGATGGATGTTTGCACATTGTAAGGTTATGGGAATCTGCATGACCTGGCAGCCTGGGTTTCTGATTTAGGACACAAGATGATGGCACGTGGAATGTAATCCCAGGCCAACGACTGGTGTTTATAAAGAATACTGAGTATTATGTATTGCCTAAATGGCAGGTATGAATTACAAATTTTAATAGTGGGGGCTGTCAAAATGATTTGAAGTGGCTGAACTGAAGACAGTGGCTGGCATTGCATTGAAGATTTGTCGGGATGCTGTGTTGTGCTTTAGTATTAATCAAATCCACGGGTAAGTGAAAAGCAAGTGTACTTCATGACAAAAATAATAGGCGCCATAAACTTATATCACTGATGCACAGGTTTTTTTTCCCCATTGCGGGGGAAACATCTCAAGTATGTAAGCTTTTAGGAGGAAGGAGTATTTTGAAAATGATGGAGAAGATTGTGCTAATTTTTAAACTTGTGTGTCACCTTGTGACAGGAGACGGGTTGATTGTTGAACGTCATCATATTGAGTTATGTACAACTAAGAAGATACAGTTTGAACTACCAAGCTGGCTGCGATATTGCCTTTTCTGGTAAGCAGGTAAGAAACTGATCAGGCTGTGTGTTCTGCATCTTATTCAGTTAATTAGACCTATCATTTAACCTATTTAACAGTTTAGGAACTTTTACAAGATGTCTCTGGTGCATTGTAATTTTGTTTCTCTTTGGATCCAACATGGTTTCATGGTTTTATTTTAAATTTAATCATAAGATTCGTCACTGGGTATCTGGCCCCCTGTAGGAAAGTACCGAAGAAGCAGAAAGAAGTAAATGAATTTCCATCAACTGACTGAGTGGATGTCTGTCATGTTATACTCACACACTGTGACAAACACGTCGAAGGGTAAAACGGTATATAGACTATTATGCTTTAGAGATTAGAAGATATATTACTGCAGTAAGGTATATGAATTGGGTGCTAGAAAACCTAGAAAGCTCTGGGATTATGAGACATATGTTCAGAAGAAGAAGGCTGAAATTACTCAGTGAGAGTATTGATTACATTTTTAACGTGGGTACTCTAATGATTTTGGGGCCCTTTTATCAAGAAATGTCAATTAGAGCAGTACCCTACCAGCATTATGGCCCTGGTCTTCAACAATGATGGCTCAATGCTGGTCATTGCCTCCCTCTGCACAGAGGACAACGTCAGCCACCCCGAAGATCCTATCATCTTCCATCAGGTCACAGATGTTGTGAGTAAGCCCAAATAACTGGGGACTCGTGCAATCTTATGCTCTGCGTTATTTGCCAGTTGGTTGAAGTCTGACAGATTGGAAACATCTGTTCATATGTATTCCGTCCGTCCGTCTATCTTCCATATAACCACTTCCAGTACAGAGTTGCACTTAGCCCAGATCCTGTAAGAGGAAATGCAGGGCAAAAGGCAGGGGATGCACGGAACGGGATGCCAGTTTAACACAGAATGGATATGTTTTCTTTCGCCTTTTCATTCTGTCACATTTACGTTTGCAAGCAGATGTGGGTAATTAGTTGCTAAGAAATCCATCTAGTTATAATGCAACTACATGCCAGGTCACATGGTTAAGATTTTAATAACAATCATCTTGTAAAAACTTCATATACAGATGCATGTTTATTTCATATCATCAAATGATATACATGCATTGCTCTTTCCTGCCGAGTGCTGTAAATACAGGAATTTAATTTTACAGTTATTGCATTAAACCTGTAATTGATCGGTATGTGTTCCTGACAAGCTCTGAGAGCAAATGAGAACTGTGAAGGGATTATCTAAATATTGCTCCCATTTCCAGTGCTGCTGTAACATTAGAATTCCAGTTTTGCTCACTTATGCAGCATTAAGGTTACGTGGATGATGCATGAGTTTCTGCTTCGCCACCAGAGATCTGTAAGCTGTGGACATAGCTTATATAATGATGGCACGCATCCCAAAACTGTAGCCAAAACGGTATATTATTAAATATGCTGGTGTTAAGATACTAGTCTCAAGAACTAACATGTTGGTAAGATGGTGGTGCCTAACCATCTAAACTGGAATTTAGTTCTTGAACCAGCTTGGACAGGAACTACTTTATCTTTGCATTTATTAAGGATATAATCATTAACACTTCATTCAAGTATTCATTGCATATTATTTATGACTGTGGCTTGGTACCGAAATGTGTTAATTGACTTTGACTAGTCTCAACATTTTTTTTCCTGAAATCTGTTTAGTAAAAGCATCTCTAGGCTGTATGCATTGTACTCTGAGTAGTTATTTCTACCTTGTATGTTGGGCACCGTGTTCTAGCTTCTGTATGCATCAACATTTCCCCTGAGATTGATAAAGTTCTTAATATTTATTGTATTTCCACAGTGTGCATATTTGCATAAACTGATATCTTGATTTTAGCTCTTTCTAAACATTGGGTAGTTTAACTTTGACACTTTTTTGTTTTACAGTTTGGCAATTACAGTATATCGATTCATACTGATCTATTCATGCATATTTCCCCTGAATCAATGAGGCCTTTTTGGATTCCATCCATCCATCCATCCATCCATCCATCCATCCATCCTTCCATCCTTCCATCCTTCCATATTGCTAGTAGTCCCTACAATTTAATCTAGAACAAAAAGTACCAGCTTTCATGGTCAGTATTACTGTGATTTAACAACTGTGTAAAAAAAGTGTGTAGGTAACATGAAAAGATGCAGAGCTATGAATCAGCTTCAGACAATAGTGTGTAGGTAACATAGTGACGAGATGCAGAGCTATGAATCAGC
>JAODJX010000065.1:9151434-9186564 GCA_026776945.1 Isichthys henryi | reverse complement strand
TAGTGTGTAGGTAACATAGTGACGAGATGCAGAGCTATGAATCAGCTTCAGACAATAGTGTGAAGGTAACATAGTGATGAGATGCAGAGCTATGAATCCGATTAAGACAATAGTGTGTAGGTAACATAGTGACGAGATGCAGTGCTATGAATCAACTTCAGACAATAGTTTTAAAGCAATCGCAATGCATTAAAACAGGCAACTCTATGGACCCGTTGCTGCCTTTAAATGAATTTGAGGCAAATGTAACAAGGTTTTCGTGCTGCCTTGTCTTTTGTTAACAATGTACCCCTCCATTTATTGAGTAATGGCTAAAAAGCTCCATTGCGTCAGGAGAGATTTACCATGATTCTGTTTTTTATCACCAGTAAATGGAGTAACAGGAAGGGAAAGCCCCCATTTTATTTCTGTAAATAGAAATTTTCTGGTCTATTTTCATTGTCAATCTGGTGCGTATAAACAATTGAACAAGCATGGATAAACGTTTTTATGCATTTGGCACTGTGACAGTATGTATTTTGCCAATATGTATCGGTGTAGTAAGCGTGGTGAAGAAAAGATCAGACAGACAGACATATATTTGTCTTGGCTTCAGTTCATTATTACAGTTAACATAGTAAAGCATTGTTTATTAAATTGTGTTCGTTAGTTTCATTTCAAATCTTGCATCCCATTGGCAGTTCACAGTATATAAGATCCAAGCAAGAATACTTTCTACAGTATACGCTGTTCAACTATTATGTCTTTCATTTTCTACTGTGACTGTCTGCTAACCTAAGACGGCAACTGAGAAATGGGGAAGTAAAATGTTAGTGGAGTGTGTTGGGGTTTCATATTTTTTCTGCACTACAAACAGTGTCTTTTGAACTCGTTACTGCAAATCATGGGCATTGTCGCCATTGAATTAGACGGGGACGTGTCCCCCTCACATTTCAAAATTATTCGTTTGGACCCCCCCACATTTAACATAAAATATTAGTTTTATGCCAGTGTGTCCCCCCCACATTCAAGATGCTTCTGACGCTCCTGCTGCAAATCATATGGGGCAAACTTAACTGGGTTTATATGAAAATTAGTCAAAATTAAGAAATGTTAGAATAAATGTCATCAAATAAATGTTATTGAAACAAACATTGAAGTTCAAGATACGTTAAAATAATATTTTTAAAAAAATATCGAAACGCAATACAATAATCCATCCATCCATTTTCCAAACCGCTTATCTGGAGGGGGTCCGGAGCCTATCCCAGAAGCAATGGGCATGAGGCAGGGAACAACCCAGGATGGGGGGCCAGCCCATCGCAGGGCACACTCACACACCATTCACTCACACATGCACACCTAAGGGCAATTTAGTAACTCCAATTAGCCTCAGCATGTTTTTGGACTGTGGCGGTAAACCGGAGTACTCGGAGGAAACCCCACGACGACATGGGGAGAACATGCAACCTCCACACACATGTGGCCCAGGCGGAGACTCGAACCCGGGTCCCAGATGTGTGAGGCAACAGTGCTAACCACTGCACCACCATGCCACCCCCCCAATACAATAATATTCATTATAAATACAACTTAAGTCTATGAAGGAAAATGGAGAAATTGTCCTTCGAAATTGCCAAAAAGTCTTTAGAAAGGTGTTTAAATGGCAAAAATAAAATGTCTACCAATAGATCCGTGTTAAATGTAAGTAAGCCTATATGGAATATTTTTTACTTTATGCCTAGTTTGGGATCTTAAGCAATTAAATTTAAATAAGTACTTGTAGTACTTATTTATCATTTATTGCTATAGCTTTGTATTTGCTCTGCAATGTTTACCGAAATGCAACCACCACTAAAAGTAGCTATGAATTTCATTGAAGGTGAAATGCTAAGATACAATGTTTCATCTGCATGTGAATACATTTTAGCACTTTTCCATGATATATTATATGCTTACGTTCACCACAATACTAATGCACAGACTTAATGACTGCCATCTCTGTTTAGAGGAATAATTAATATACATTTTCTATTTGAGACTCGTGGCTACCTGTTCTCTCCCCACTGTAAGAGGGGATGTGACAGAGCTTCTATATACAAAGCACTTTTGCGAGAGTTGTTTTCAGTTGTTTAAAGTCTTCCCTTTCTCCCCACTTCTGAGCACTTCACAATAAGACCCAGAGAAGATAAAGCATGCAATTATTCTATTAAAGAGCTACAATTTTTGTAATGGGACTTGCCGCAGTCGGCAGAAGTGCAGGCAGCTTCTTCAATATCCTGGACATTATTTTCTCGTTTAGTTAAATGATGTTTCTAATTCTCTGATAATTACTTGTAATGAGGCAGCCTCTCTCATTTTGATGCAGCTTCATCTTAATATAAAATGGCATCCTTTTTAGGGATAATTACCACTCATAAGCTTGGGAGAGAGAGGCTGAGGTTCTGTTGTGCACCGAATGGCAAATTGCCTTGTTTCCTGCCATCTTGTCTTCCTACAAATTAGAAAATTAAGTTTTCGGCAAAGCATTAGAACTGTGACGTTTGCATTAAAATTATCTGGAAAGCTGCCGTTGCGAAAATATCACTGTTTTTAGTAGCACAGTAATTAACTGCATTCACAGGGGAAAGTGGCTTGATTTATTTAATTTATTTATTTGGCTTTAAAGTAAAGATGCAATATCTTGACTCATGTTATTTGCAAAGTTTATAGGACAGAAATAAAAAAAAAATATGACAAGAACTTGCTTTGTGTTGGACCTTGTTTATCATATTCTGTAAAAAATAATAATAATATAGATATTTAAATCTAATCTGGAAATTATAAAGAGCTAGAGTTGAAATATTACAAATGGTTGCTCTTGATTTATGTCTGGAAGTGGCTTGCCATATTTTACTTAAATAATAATATTTTGTTTCAAGGTAAAGATAAATTTAAACACTGTTCAAAATGGCCGGGCTTGATATTCTTTAAAATGCCCAGCAAACAGTTAACTGCATTTGTGGAGGGGTGGGCGCTCAGGGTCTCATTTTCAGTCCTAAAGTGTGGCAGACAATTTGGCTCTAGAAGAGCCTGTTACAGGACAATTAGAATGGGCTGCGTTGTACTTTCTCATGCTATGATGCACATTTACTCAAACCACAAAAAGTGGTTTATGTTTGCCCTGAGTGCTGCTGTGACCTTTGTAGGAATTTCTCAGTGTCAGAATACCATTTCCATTATAGTAGCTAGCTGACGCGCACCCACTATCCAATAGAGTTCATAAAGTAGGAATACCATATTGCAAACCATTGTAGCCAAATCTGTAAATATAAATACCATTTTGTCTATTAAAGCAAATTGAAAACTACTATAATCTAAAGTCAAAAGCTATCATAATGTCATAAGTAAAATTTTAATACTGGAAATACATTTGATACTGCCTAATATGTTCATATGGTATATAAGACCATCCCGTGTGAATTGTAATCAATATTATACATTATATAATGAAATCAGCAGTGTCTTTACTTTGTGACTTTTATACTACAGGACAGCAAAGTTTTGTAAGTCTATCATGCATCTTAGCTCAACCTATGCAGTCCATGACATGTCAAATTCAGCACAAAAATAACTGTTTTGCAGGTTGCCTGTTTTGCATTAAAGTTCTGGAATTATACAGTTTTCTGGCCACAAGTATAAAATCTGTCTGTGGCACATTTTCACCTGAGAGGATACAAGGTGTTTTAGCCTTTCTTTAAGAGATTAAGTGTCTTTCAGTGATGGGTTCACGGAAAGATTATCTTTCACTTCAGACTAAAACTACTTACTGACTGGATTCCCTGCAGCTATGCGTCTTAGTCTCTACCAACGGATAACTAATTAGACAGTCCTGATTTCTCAGCATGAAAGTAATGCAATTTGTCTGAGGTGAAAAAAGCAGCATGTTAAATTAATGTGGTTTGAAATTTCACTCTGTAAAACGCGCCAAGGCATTTGTAACAATTTCATGTAAACATACTTTGCCCGGAGGCTTCTGATATACTTCTTCAAAGCTGAACATTCAAGCATCAATATCAGAAGTTGCAATAGCTTTGAGACAAGAATTTGTGTGTATTATACAGTAACTACTGCTTTTGTATCATTCACTATATTGATATTATAGATAACCTAAAGATGTATTAATATATATTTAAAAAAATTAATTAATGCCATTAAAAAAATTGTTTTCCAAGAAACTTCTTGTTCCAGCCCAAAGCTTAAATCCGCATTTATTTTTATATAATCTTTGTTCTGCCTGCAGTGAGGCAATTTATATTCTTGACTGCTGTGATTCTAAAGAAAACAGAGCATTTGTCTGTTTGGCTGTTTCTGAGTTGTGTGAGTGGGAACCCAGGCATTCTCAAGTGAAACAATGTGTTTCTCTTCTACCTACCTCCTGCTCATTATCTTACATAATTTGAATTATGATATTATTGAATTATTATTCAGGAACTGACCTTGTCCTTTGTTTATATTTCACGTTTTCACTTTCATATTGTACATTACATTTGGAATTTAGAGACAAAAAAGGCAAACCTAATCTGTAGCAGGTGGAATGGGATTTTAGCACAAAGTGGTCTGCAATGAAGCATTTTTAAAAATGATTTGCTACCGAGAATGTGCTAACTGCATTGAATAAAGGCCAGGCCTTAAGAATTGGAATGTCATCATTTAATGTGAATAACAATAAATAATCTCCATAAAATTCCATCTTCCTACATATCCACATATATACAAATGCATTTGACAGGGAACATCCAGTCAGTCAGCACATAGTGTACTGAGAGATGCATTTTCTCTTTGAAAACACATTTGTAACCATTAGTTGCGTGTTGAGTTTCATGAGCAGGGCGCATTCTCTGCGGCGGTGTCAGCAACTCCTCTCCAGTAGTGGTGGTTTGCTGCTGGAACTGGGGGCTGGAGACTGGCTGTCCAGTAGATCATGGCTCGTGGCAGCCTGGGGTAACCTGAGCTCCCCCCCACCCCGCAGACCAACGTGCAGATCGTTGCAGTCTTATTTCTGCCCCCAGGATGCTTTTAAAGGGATCTTCCTAGTGGGTGAACATCTCTTCAAAAGAATTGTAGTTACATTCAAAACTAATTAGTTAGGCTTAGGGCCAAGAAGCCCTGGCTATTCTTATAGGCCAAACAACCTTTTCTTAACTGGGATGCCAGTAAGAGAGTGCAAGGTTTGGTTCCACAATGCTACAATATAGTTGAATGTAGCAGAACAATGAGGGGCTTGATCTTATGTCAGTAGGATATTAGCTAAGTTTAGTGGGCATGGTGTAAATAAGATCTGGTGTAATATCCATTACTTATACATTTTAAATGTGGTGCCTTAGTCATTTTTTAAATATAATGACTTGAGTTCCTCCAAAACATATAAAATGATGCTTTGCCACACACACACACACACACACATACACTCTAATCCCAACATGACGACTTTAATCCCTACTCAGCCCTAACCTTAACTATAAGTAACCAAACAAAATACGACACTTTTGAGATTTTTATTTTTTTGATTGCATTCACAAATCTTTATGGGGACCCAAAAAATGGTCCCCACATCGTCAAAATAACAGGATTTTATTACACAGTGGGGAACATTTAGTGCCCACAATATAATATAAACATAATCCACACACACACACACACACACACAAATACTAATATTTTACACATTTTAGTAAACCTTGCTGACGCATATCAAGTTGTAGATCATATGTTGAATAATACATATTTTATCTGTACTATTTGATATTTGACTTTACAAGTAATAATGAAAAGTGACATTTTTGAAGATCCTGCACATAATCTTGCACATAATAAAACAATTTATTAAGCAGGAGGGACATAAACAACCCATTTTGTGTATGTAATACAGCGCAACCTGACACTTGGTACCTAATTTGAATATGCATGAGTTATAATATATGAAAATTACTGTTTAAATTTAAAAGCATCTGTTTTAACTCAAAATGTATTCAATTACTTTAAGTCTTGTTTTTGTTCAGGTTTGCACACTCAGAGATGATAATTGCAGCCTTTTGAGTTGGACTGCATTAAACACTCTGACTTTGTTAAATGCTGCATTTGTTTGATGGTACTTTTTCTGATGAACATGTTGCTATGTTCTCCTCCTGCAGCAGGAAAATGGCTTTAGTTGTGGCACCTGTTCTATTCATCATCTGGGGCGAGGGGCCAAGCTGCAGCCTGGAGTGGGCAGGGATCTCTGTTTAGGGCTCTTTCTACTGTGTCTTCCAGACAGAGTCCAGACACTTACAAAGAGGTTGGCTAACAACCCAAACAACCCCGCTACACATTTTCCCCAAGTCCCTGATGTGTCACAATCCACACAAATTAAAATGCAGAAAATATTGTTTTCCAAAAGTGTATTTTCTGAGGCTGAATGACAAAAAATACAGTGATGGTACCAATTTGCTTTATGCCTTTTATCCGATTTTCAAAAGGACACTCGTAGTTCATTTCCCATTCTCCTTATCTTGCCGATATTTCAAAGATTTTGTGAAATCTGAAAGTCAGCTCTGCTACGGAGACGCAGTATGTCAAGGGTTTGCCTATGTTACGTGATTCATTTTATCAAAAATTATGCGTTTTTTAGTCTGAAGTAAATATTTTTGACAATCTCTGTGGAACATCAAATGGAAGGAAATAGTAAATGACACCAAGAATGAGAAAGTGCCACGAGAAGAGGATACGTGTGTTAAACGAGTGTAAAACTAATGATGGTGCTGAAGAAATGACCTATTGGGTATCATGTTGGAAGTAGTTATGTAGGAGGCTTAACCAAACAGGTCAGAGGCCAATGATCAAAGGGAGCCCTGTGGGAAGCTCACAAAACAATGGTACTCACTTTTGTAAAGCTATCTTATCATTACAATAAATCTCCACTGCAGTAAAATAGAAGCTGCTAGTACAGTTGTCATGTGATAGTTTGGTGGCTGCAGGCAATATAGGAAGGGAATACTGGCCAAAAGGACAAATCTACGTCCAATGGCCAATACGTCTGCATGGGCAGATAACCGCCTTAATGGCTGGGAGTTACCTTAGACTCTGGTGTGGTCTTTAACTGTGTGTTATATCGTGTTTTCTTCCCCATTTACATCCTTGTTGCATTTATTTGCATTGCAATAGCTATCACTATCCTTGTGTGTCATGCCACGGAACATCACTGAGCATATGTGGATCGCAGAGGAAGAGCTTTATTCTAAATTAATTAGTTCTTGTACTACAATGAAGGAAGTAGTGCATATTCTGAGAAAAAAAGAAATACATGCAATTAGTATCTAGTGAGCTACCTCAACGCTCGGACTAGCTTAATACTGACATTGTGGATAGTTTGTTTTCTATTGTCAGTTAAGATCTTAAGTAACTTGGGCCAATAGTAAAAACTTTTCTAGTGTCCAATTAGCAGTGAACGATTTCCAGTGCTGCCCATCCAATGAGGCGAAGAAATTAGAATGCCAATTTTTTATTAGTCTGTTTTACAGCTCACAAAAATAAAAAAAAAAATCCGTTAAGGTGAAAACTCTCTAAAGTGTTACACAAATTCATTGTTCACGACAGCACAACGGCAGTCTTCTCTAATCAGTAATTGCTTCCTCTCCACAGAACTACTTTAATAGTCTTCGAAATGGTCCGCATCTAAATGCAGTTATCCTAATAAGCCGGCTCTCAGGTGCAATTGCCTGAAGGCAACAGTTGGGCGTGTTTTACTCTGGCGGTACATGACAGTGACCTAGTTCTTAGTTACTGTTGAAGTTTTTGAATGGTTTCCGAGGTAAGACTTCCAGATGACATGCCCTATCTTCTGTTTCACACTCAAAACATAAAATGACTCAAATGTGCTGTGAAATTGATACCCACTGTTGCTATTTGTTTAATATGTTTAATGCAGTGATTCATTCATTTATTTATTTTGCATTTGCGAGTGTTTTCTATCATGGGATACAGAGACACAAACAAAAATCTATCAATTCATGAATTAACGTGGGTGTGAGGAAGGTACTTGAGTATAGAATCTTCTAACCGTTCCCCCAGGCCAAGATCTCAGGAATATATTAATATTCATACAAACGTACACGATATTACATTCAGTTACTAAAAATGAATTATTTTCAAGAGTATTATTTCAATACAACAATAAGTATTAATGTTTGATTCAAAATATTCAAAATGGACTTGAGGTGTGAAACAAACCAGCCCATTAGTATGTGCATCCTGGTGTAGGATCCAAAATAACCACGACTCTGTTTATAATGTAAAAGGAATTGAAAATGAAAAAACTCAATGAAGAAATGCTTATCTTCACATAACTCTGACAATTCTGATAAAACTTTCTGCACTGCGGGGATTAGACCCGTCGAGCTGTCAAGAGGCAGGTCAGTTCTGCAGTCTATCACTGTCTGTTAAGTAGACAGCACTTAGCTAAGCTCATTCAAACATTCACTGTTTAGCCCTATAGCCATTCAGTAACAGGGCCTTTACAGCGATGCCTTTGCTTGTCCTCTGTGGCTACAGAACTTCCCATGTTATTTAATGTGTCCATAGCCACAGGGCAAAGGGAGCAGTTTGTCCTTCCTACAATTAGTATTCACGGTTAGCTAAGCAGAACTAATGCGACAGATCTTTGAGGCTCACGTTACCTATCTGCAGAATACCTGGAGGGAAGATTAAGCTGTGAAGATGACGAAACCATGTATCCATTACAACATACTTTATTGACCAATGGTATTGGTAGCTCACTTGGAAAATAAACAAAAATACTACAACATAGAAAATATTTTCAGCTGCATATACAGGGAGTCCATAAATAACATTTATGATATTTTATGATTAAATTAAATGACATTTATGATTTTTTTTAAATCATCATTTCATTTAAATGGTTTTGCACTATATAAAATTTCCAGTAGCTCTCTGGAAATATTTTCTATGCAGATGTATTAGTATTTTTTTCATCCTTTTATTTCACTGCACCTGCTATTTTAACATTTCTAATAAAATCAAAGTTCTCATTTTTCTTTTCAGGGCACAATGTATCACTGTACTTGTGTTCTTTGGCTTTTAGGTTAAGAATAAATGATATTATGGAGGCTTTCGTTTATACAGAATGGCTCATGGTGACACCATTGTTGCCCGTCTAAAAAGCTACTGTGATCTTAGGGATCTTGTGAATCTTAAGTGACATTGCTGGATTGGTACCTTGCGGCTGTTCTCGGGATTTGATCTGCTGCTGAATAAGGCAGGTTACAGTAATGAGCTAATCTCATTGAGTAATCTCACTCCTGCAATCATCTGACCCAAGATCCTCATTCATGTAAATTTATCATATTATTATAATTATTTATTATAATTATGTAACAGTTTAAAGAATCCTGTGATGCACATCTTCAAACAAGTGTTATCGTGAAACATTTTTTTTCCAGTAACACCTTAATTCAAGTGGCACAATCGTTACATAGACTTGAGTCCAACATATTTTATATAAATATTTTATACTTATTGCAGCCTGGAGCAAAGTAATATCAATTCTTCCAAGTAAATATCCAATTGTATGCTTTAAATAAACATGTTTGTCAAGCAACACAATTAATTCTATTCATTCTTTTTGAATGAATTTTTGTCCACAGACCAAAAAGGATTAATTAACTGATTATAGGGTTACTGATTGTAATGGGCTTCTTATGCTGCTTTTTAAAGTTGTCTTTGCCAGTCAGTTGTTTTTAGAGATGCAGTATATTCAGTTACAGACAAGAATAAGCAGAAAAGAATGTACTTGATTGATCGGCTGTTTTAGTGCAACTGATGCAATTATGGTCTTCTTTCATTCATAACGTACAACTCAGATCAATAACTTTACATTTTGCTGCTTGATGTTGCATGTTTGTTCGTTGATTCTCAAAGTGTAAAATATACTGACTATTAGATTAAATTTTGCAATAGACAAAATTTTCCAGGGACTAAAGTATGGAGAGCAGAACAAGAAAAAAAATGCGTTCAGACTTTCTGAGAAATCTGTTGTATTATTGTGCTCCATAATAGTGTTAATTGTCCTGCATTCATTGTAGGAAGTGAGAACTATCTGGGGAGGTGCTTGAATCCATCTGTCTATTGTCGGGATTTAGAACACAAGGGCTAACAGCTGTGAAATTGCAAGCTTCATCACTGATTGACAGGGCCAATCGTGGAAGCATGCATAAGACTGCAGCCATGCAGGTGTCATGAATCAAGTCCCCAAAGTGTGCTTAAAGTACAAAAGGGCTTCTTTTAAGCACATTTGGCAGGAAAAAAAATATCTTGTTCTTGCTCCTTGTGAAGAATGATGCTAATTGTGTGTTTGAGGCAAGACCCTGTACAGCTGTCATCAATGTCACACCCTGACTAAACTTTCAGATGAAATGGACCCAGGGTGGGATTTTTGTTTTTGGTTATTAAGTGGTTTGTTACTTTAAGATGTCATGTTAAAATCAGGGGGTGGTGCAGTGGTTAGCACTGTTGCTTCCCACCCATGGGTCCAGTGTTTGAGTCTCTGCCTGGGTTACATGTGTGCGGAGTTTGCATGATCTCCCCATGTCGTCGTGGGGTTTCTCCGGGTACTCCGGTTTCCCCCCACAGTCCAAAAAGATGCTGAGGCTAATTGGACTTACTAAATTGCCCATAGGTTGGCATGTATGAGTGAATGGTGTGTGATGAATGGTGTGTGAATGACTGGTGTGTGAGTGACTGGTGTGTGAGTGACTGGTGTGTGAGTGACTGGTGTATGAGTGAATGGTGTGTGAGTGAATGGTGTGTGAGTGAATGGTGTATGAATGCCTGGTGTGTGATGAATGGTGTGTGATGAATGGTGTGTGAGTGACTGGTGTGTGAGTGAATGGTGTATGAATGATGGTGTGTGAGTGCCTGGTGTGTGATGAATGATGTGTGAATGACTGGTGTGTGAGTGACTGGTGTGTGAGTGAATGGTGTGTGAGTGAATGGTGTGTGAGTGTGCCCTGTGATGGGCTGCCCCCCCATCCTGGGTTGTTCCCATAGGCTCTGGATGCCCCGTGAACCAGAAGGATAAGCGGTTTGGAAAATGAATGAATGTGAAAATCAGAATGTAATCAATCTCCTTAAACTTTTAGTGTAGCATGTCAGAAATCTGCTCTATCTATTATGTCACGTTAATGTAACACCCCCTCGCCCTACGTTACTGGGGGAGATGCTTATAAGGACGACCAAGGAGTGACCCACTGCACATGTGGACAAAAAAATATATGGAGACATTCTTCTGTGCTTAGTGACAACAACGAGAGACTGAAATTCACTGTTTGGCCAAGAGAAATAATGACTGATAATCAGTGTAATTCATGGTAATGGTAAAATTGAATTTCCCAGCAGAGCTTGAAGCACTTCTATTTAATGAATGTGGTTTGGGACTGTTTACTGAAAAAAGGATTTTAGCAAAAAATCGATAATGTAAGTGCAGCGTCTCTCATAATTTTTTGCAATTATTTTGGATTATAAAAGATTAGTTTTAACAAACCCTCTTAAACGAATGCACAGCATTGCAATGTGGAACTGTTTGTGTGATGCTTGATTTTAGGTGGTTTATATTTAAGTTACCATAAATACATTTTTAATCAAATAAGCATTCATAAAATATTAACGTATAATGAGATACTTTTGTTTAATGTTTTACTTAACCCTAACTAGACCCTAAACCAACGCCAGAAGTATGGAAAGCATTGGTGACAGTAAGACAACTGTTACAATTGGTTGCATCTCCTACTAAATACATTACAATTGAAGTGTGACGAGGAACAGGGCATTTCCTTATTACATAGAACGCTGAGTTTTACTCAGTTGTTTCCTTCATGTCAGTTACAAGGAGGAGGGCAGGAGAAAAAGGGAGAGGGGGGTGTGATTGTTGAGGTTTAAGGTTACAGGATAATTTCCCAGTGCTTACCTGCTGTCTACACCCGAGCCAGTCACCGTGTTTTCAACAGGGAACAGTCCAATCTGTTATACAGTAATGATCACTAGCTCTTTCCCAGTCAATGATTACCCCTAATTATGCTTTTTCCTCAGCTATTACCCTAACTGGCTGTTGTGCAGCAGATAGAAGGTATGCTGAGAAAAAAAGGCCACTTTTATAAACTCCCCACCGGAGCCACTCCACGTAGTTCCATTTTTGAATTATCAAGACCCCTGTTTCCTTTTGAAGTCTCTGTTAGGACACCTTCTATTTATGAGATGGTGATGTACTTAAAGGTCAGAGATTGATCAAGAGGTGCAGAAGAGGCCTTTTTCGCTGAAAGCACAGCAATGCTCTCGCTTCAGAGCTGAATGGTCTTCTATTTAAAAAAGTGCATCTCCCCAAGTCAGACACATTCACACATTAATGTACAATTCCATTTATCTCCCAAAATGCAACAATTCAAGAGGGGGTTTCACACCGAGAGCATTCGAGCTTTCAAGACTTTTTTTGTTCCATTTTCCATTTCTGTTGCTTCATTCTCTGGCTAATTTTTAAACACTTTATGTTTTATCTCATTTGATGTATTATTTATATGTCACTTCCTTTCATTTAGGACATGACTCATTAATACATGTTTACGGTATTGTTCATTATCGTACGGTGCAATCATTTGCGACACATGCTGGAAAATAATGCTTTAGACCAATGAACTAGACAGCGTCTATATGATAAAGAACCCATTAGTTGGTCTCTGAACGCCTCAAAATATGGCTTTTAGCAGTTTTATATCTGCATTACATCGATTCACCCACTTTCAAATGTCCTTCCATTGAAATGACGCTCATTGTGTGCAGCTATTTGAAAGGAATTATTTGAATATTCTTTATAAGTAGTTGACATTATAGTGAGATTAGCACTTTACTTATTCAGAATGGTGTCACGCAGCTCTTTAATTCGGGTATTGGCCAAATTATAAAGTGAAAGTCTGACAGTACCTTCTTCTCCTTTTTATCTAATGTACTCATCCTGGCACTTGTCTTTAATGTGGTAGATCAGTGTGCTTAACTTTAAATTTAATTTATCAGTGCACCACGGAGTTTAGAGACAAGGCCATCTAGACATTAGAAAGAAAACCTGATGACTTTGAGAAACAGGATCTGGAAAACTTCACATCACCATAAATTAGTGGATGCCTTGTTTTCAGGTGTATTAGCTGTGTACATCCGCTTTCCAGCTCAAAGTGTTACCTCAATATTTTTTCGACTGTTATACAACCCCGACTCCACTTTGCAAACAGTTAACATCAGTACACAAAAGACATTTTATGTCAAGTTAATGTAATCTTCTTGAGTCATTTAATTCTGTTTCAAAAGGCTGCATTTCCTTCACACATTGCATAAATGATTTCTGAATCTAATTTAGGGTTTCGAATGACCTCATAGATATAGCATCTATACTCCTACTTAATTTTTCCAGACTACAGCTTGTATTGAAAAACTACTTTTGAAATAGCAATCATGAGTGAATGTGTGCATATTCAACTACAGTTATGCTTTGCTTAATGTCCTTACATAACATGATCAACTGCATATACGTCCGATGACATATATGGTTAAACTAGAGTTGAAAATCCTGATTGGCTATCAGGACGTGAGTTTTTATTATACTGGGTGGTATGGGAAACTCATATATATTCATGAAAGAAGTGCTTCCTGAATGGCCAGTGAATGCTGTAGGCCGACTCCATTAGCGAATCAGGTAGCTTTTCTCATGAATATTAATGAGTTTCACCAAACAACCCTGAAAAACTATAATTTGCTAACAGACACTGTAAACATAAGCGGCTGTAGTGCACCAAATGTATATAGCGTAAACAAAGTGATAGCACTTCCAGCGCCATAATGGTACAGTGCATATATAACTTATATGCATAGCGTAAAAAAAATGTTAAGCGTTTCTGAATTGACTTTACTGTACTCTTTATCGTTATTTTTATGTGTACTCTCGCTGTTTTAGGGTGATTATGCAGTGTGCTTGTATTATTTATCAGTTTTATTACAGTGCAGTATACAGTACTACAATACTGTACTAGTGTAAATAGTATCTTGGCTATTTAGGCAGCACGGATACACTATAGGTCCAGTATACTGTTTAGTGTTGTATACATACATACATACATACATACATGATGTTCACCTAGTGTCCAAGTTACCTAATTGGACAGAACGTAACCCAGACATTAAGTTACACATACATGTATATATGTATATCTGGGTGTGACGTTACATATCTACAAAATACCCTGTACATCATTAAATAATAATTAATATGGGCTAAAGCCGGGCAACTTTTTCAAAATCACCTCACCGTCATTTTATGTTTTTCTTCTCGTTCCTGGCAACTGTAAAATTACCGATTGCGCCATGGAATGGAAACCCGTTACAACTGCGGTAGCGTATTGATTCAGCGATGGATTTGTTTAACTAATGTAATCCCCAGATTCAGCGTGTTTGTCTAGGGCCCGTTCGCTTAGAACAGCAATGCATCAAAGCCTGGCCGATAAAAGCTGCGGTCTAATTCATCATTACCCATACGTTCTATTATTATTATTGATAGCTCTCGCCTTTAGCCTGTCCATTTATTAAAAGATTGGTGACGAATGACAGCAGCTCGGCGGCGCGCTGGATGGCATTTTATTCGCAGTCATGCCAGGAGCACTCTGTGCAGCGACATTGCATATTTATTGATTTCCACACTCCCGATAGTCTGATGTGTGTCACATTTTGACAACATTATGTGGTGAGGTCAGAGAGATGGGGCTAATGAAACTGTTTGAAAGATGGATGTTGTTTTCTACTGCATTAACCTTGCAAATAGCTGTCAGAATTATGTTTTCTTGCGTGGATGACGGGGGGGAGCCCAGCTACACCAAGCCCTCCCATCATCTTCAGCCCCCACCTCTGCTGTAACTTTGTCATTGTTGACATTAACATTAAGCAAAAGCCCAAACCATTAAATTTTACTATACTTAATACAATACTAAATACGGGATGTGTGGCAGCAGTTCAAATGAAAATCTTATTAACACACTGCTTGTGGCAACATCTTGAGTGACTTGAAACTTGTGTTGCTTGTCTAAAATTTTTGATATATTAACCAAACACGATGCAATAGGTAACCTGAAAAACAGTACATCGAGAATGATAGCCGGGCTCTTGACTGAGGAACCACAAAGCTCTTACATCGTAATATCGAAAAGCACGTGATGCATAATCCAAAAACTTTCATTGACAATTGATTGTCAATGGTAATGCTAATTCCAGTATATTCTATCCAGAAGGAGTAATATTGTCTATAAGACAAGGATTTGAACTCAAGATTGGTTATGGCAAATCTACAGCCCACTGCAGGAAAATTATTGCCAATCCTATGCAGAAAAAGCAAGTTGGCATCCAGACCAGGTACAATGGTACAGTGCATTTCAAATGGTGCAGAACTTTACCAAATACAGCCTTGATTAATTCCTCACTGCTGAACCAAAGGGAAGAAAGAGAAATTAATGTTTGAGTGAAAAGGTTGCGATAGAGTCATTTAAAACTGCCCCAGCAGTTGGAGGATAAAGCAGTGAATGGACTTGCCAACAACAGGCACAAAATGAGCTTTCTCGAGTTTTGCAAACGTCTCGCTCACTTTTTTTCATGGCCGATCACTAATGTACCCTCTGCTCAATAGCCAGAGATGGAACAACTGGTCCCGAGAAGTACAAAGAACTTGAAGGTGTGCAGTTTCTATTCAATTATTGGCAAAGAAGCTTCATTTCACTCGATGATTTCCTGTCTTTTTACAGGTTTTAACAAGCACGCTGCTTTTAATAGAGGTTTGAGTACTGTCCATTCTCTGAGACTCCTTTACTCCATCCTCCTCTTCGGGCTCCTCTTATTTTATAAAGCAGTATTATCTATATTGCTTTTTTCTCTTTTCTTTTTTTAAGGAAAAATTTCAAACAACTACCTTTAATCATTCCGAGATACGGCTTCATACAACAAAGCCATTTACTGCATTTGACTACTCCCTTAACAACATAAAACAAGAGATAGCAGAGATAAAAACGACTTTTAATGAAATCATGCACAATTTGGATTAGAAAATGCTCTATCTATCTATCTATCTATCTATCTATCTATCTATCTGTCTGTCTGTCTGTCTGTCTGTCTGTCTGTCTATCTATCTATCTATCTGTCAGTCAGTCAGTCAGTCAGTCCATCTGTCTATCAGGCTACGGTGAGTATGTATATATGTCTTTGTTATTTATTTATTTCATACCAGCTCTACGTTCCTGGGTAAAGATGTGAAATGGACTGCAAATTATTACATTTTTACAGAATTCTGCATTTGTTACTGGGTAAAATTTAGCTGCTCATTGTGAAATGTATTTTAATAGCACCTTATCATTGTAAGTAAAATTTACCTTTGGTTACAATACATTTTTAATGAATGTGTCTGTCAAAGGATGGACTGAGTGTAAGAAAGATCTATTTCTTAATTAGTTATCTTGCTGACTGATTCAGTATCATAACTGTATTATTTTTGTGCTCTTACATTCAGTCACTACATACAAAAATGAGTGGCATAAGACATTTCATTGTAACACACATTTAACTGATTAGTATATGGTAAGCAGTAATTCAATTTTGTTTTCATTGTAATTGAATGAAATTGTGTAATTCAGGAGTCTTGTGTCATTAAGCAAAATCAATAATTAGCCTTAATTAAGTGACCTTGGTTTGTACTTGAAATCCACATTTGTTATTATTTACCAGGCATGAGCAGCTTATAATAGCCTAAAGTTAAAACATACAAGTAAAATATTTCGTATGTTTTCATGTTTACATTAATACTGAATACTTTCGGCAAAAAATGCCGCAAGACTGAATGGAGCAGTTTACAGAATTACGTCACACAAGAATGAGGAAAAAAGAAGAGGCACTTTTGGAATCAGGAGATGGGAAATTCGAGGGGTTCAGCAAACGCAGTTTGGAGGAACAAAAACAAAAGAAAAATTCATTTTGGTGTCAGAACAAGGGGAAGAAGACAATAAAAAAAGAGTGTTAGGTTGTGGAAAGAAATATGGTTGGATGTGGGGTTGGGCATCGCAGCCCCGATTCTGAAATTCAAAAACTGAAATTCACGTTTTACCCAGAATCCCGCTACCCTATTTAATACTCTATAAGACAACAGTGGATGGATATGGAGCAGAACATACATTGGTATCTTGCTTATTGTCACACTAAGGTTACAAGCACTTTTGCAATTTTTCAAGCTATTTCTGGTGGAAATTTGGACTTTCCGTACAAAAGGAAAAGTCCAAACTCCTCCACCCCTGATGTTCAATCAAGCATTTTTTGCAGGTATCGGCTTGATACCAATAGTGGATATTGGATCCCATTCTAGTTTTTATGTGACTTTGCCCAAGTCAGTCATCGGAAGCACATATCGGAGTTCTGGGAATTCATACTTATTGAGCTAGCAGCATTAATAAAAATGATGCCTTCCCGTCAAGACGATTTAAAGAAGATTACTTTGAATTCCTGTTTCGGAATGATTGAAAATGAGGGATAGTGAGGGGCTGGCAGTCCAAAGTCACATACTGTATATCACATAAATAGCCATCAGTATAAGTACAAGCAACTGTATACTAGAAAACTATCCCTTTTCCTGCTATGCGTGTTTATTCATGACTGCTGCAAAATGTCAGTTCCTTTTGTACGGAAAGACTACAAACTACATTAGGGACACCAGGCCTAAGAATATTAATGTATGCGGTCATATCACATGGTTTGCTAGGAAATGACAATTATAATTGTGTGTATTTACTGCAGCCAGTACTTACCATGCTGATGGCAAGACGTCAGGGTTAAATTGATATTACGATGATTAGTATCATCGTCATTATATCATGTGGAGTTCTAACAAAATGCCTTTTGCGTTTGTGTAATAAATGCATCATTTTTGTTGATACATTTTAGCTACCTTAAAAGGAGTTGCAGCTGTGTTGCATTTTCTTTTTGATGGTAACAGTCTCAGTGGCTATTTAAATTATGCCTGTTACTCAGACTTCAGTATAAAAACATGCAAATCAGGGGAGAATCATCACTGACACAGAAGCGTTTGTTACCTTTCTTTATATGTGGATCTTCTCTGTTTAATAATACTCAGAAAGGAAAGAGGTGATGATAATTAAATTGTTCTAGAACAACTAAATCAAGATATCCGGAGGCCCTGCATCAGCCAATATTGGTATGTTTTATTGTTTAAGATTATTGTGACCTGGTAACAGTAGGTAGTAGATAGTACTTAGTAATACTGTTATTAGAACATAAAGAATTTTCAGATCACAGTGATTTTATTCTTCATAGATTTCGGAAACATCAGGATTACAGAAACAAAATACTCTGGGCTTCTTGGGAATATGTGAAAAATTTCTTCCCCTTTACTGTACATGGTCTGTTCCTTCAGTTCTGGATACAGTGTAATGAAACCCTGGATCTCTTACTGGTTCTGGAAGATATTTTCTCTGCATGTAATTAGATAATAACATGGTTCCTAATGAATGATCCAAAAATACAAGTAGAAAATTGTCAAAAAACACAGCATTCTACCTTCATGCCAAAAATAGAAAAGATAAATGCGGTTTGTTTCATAGGGATGTCTCTTCCACATGTATTTTTAGCAGTAACTATGTATTCATTGCTACATTCTGTCAAACTTTGTAGCCACATAGCTCATCCAACACACACACACACACACATGCATACACACATGCAGGTGAAACATTATTATTCTAGAAAATCCTCTCACCACCAACCAAATTGTGGAAGGTGAGGGTCTATTTCCCTCCAAACTACAAAACTAAGATGCATAATTATCTGACATTATGGAGTGAAACTAGGTGGCTGAATTCGCCTTATGTACGCTGAGAGCTGAGCCAGTGAGCGTCTCTTAGTTAACGTTTGCGAACTGATCATCATGGTGCTTATGTGATTATAGGTGTACAAAAAGGACAGAATAGGCAGCTAATGGATTACTTTTGGTTAGACAAAAAGCTTAGTAAAGAACCAGTCTTTGTAAAAACTCCACAGAATGAACATTTACAAAATTCCAATCCAAATATTGTACTAATATGATCGGAGTTAAGCTAATTGAATTTGGTTCTTGTGTATTACTTTTAAACAAGTAATTGGATTTTACTAAAAATCTATTCAAACACAGCAGTACAAAGATATTATCTTTCTGGTCTTTGAAAATAAAAGTCCAAATGGACTTTCATTGTCATGAAAAAAACATTCTGAAACATTAATAGTGGCAACAGAACCCACTAATGGCCAGGTCTTGTCATTGTAGTCTTTGAAGCTTCACAATAATGGGATCGATACAGAACACAAGTCCAAAGTATTAATATACTTGTGATTGACATTAGAAAAATGTAGCACTGAAGAAAGGGCATTGCCATAGAGCATTTTCTGCTCTTTAATTTCAATGATAGTGTGTCTCAAAAAGAATTTAATGGCCCAACAACGGTTTCACAGACCTTAGACCAGCAAAAGAAGTACAGGGGATTTGTACTGTAATAATGCCGAAGCTTTCATGGGCTTTCAGTGAAAGTACTCTTACTTCAAGAAAAAGGGGAAAGACACATAAGAGAAGATACATAGTATTTCTTATAATATAAGACATGCTTGTATGTATATTACATTCTGATGTTTGTTCAAATTGCTTTCACAAACTTGATGGCAGTGTTTGTGTGTGTGTTCTAAGTTATGGGCTTATCTTTCCAATGTGGTATATAATGGTAAAGATTCACTTCCAAGTCCTCGGGGAGTGTTAGTTATTGTGTTTTCTAACAAAAGTGCAACCTAAATTGTTTCATAATGTCGTTAGTGAGAAGAGCAGCAGAATAAAGTCGTAAAGTACTCTTAACAGAAGTTGATTTGAAGTAAATACTGTACTGTAAATAATAATAATGAATCACATTCTCTGCATACAATAGTGTCATCTTTGTCCTCGGTCTTTCAATGTGTTATTCGTATCGTTCATTTTTTATTTCGTGCACTTCAAATGCAATTGCCTGAAGTCTATAATGGTTTTCTATATGATGCATTGTGTATGCCATCTTTAAAATATATCCATCCATTCACCTTCTGTAGCCACTTGTCCTATTGAGGGTAGTGGGAGGTTCAGAGACAATCCTAGAAGCTATGAATGCAAGGCAGGGAACGACCCAAGATGTGGTGCCAACCCTTCACAGGGCATGGACCCACAGTCACGCCTACGGGCAACTCCAATTCATCTTAGCACGTTTATGGAGTGTGGGGGGTAATCCAACTACCCAGAGGAAATTCCATGATGACACGGGGAGAACAAGCAAACTACATACATATGGAACCATGGTGGAGACTCAAACATTGGCCCCAGAAGAGTGAGACAACGGCTAACCACTGCACTGCTATGTTACCCAGCTTTAAAATATGTTATCTCATATCTCAAACCTGTACATGCCATACACACTTATTCTCCCAGACTCACACACACACAATTAGCATATTCTAATTAGATAAGAGGGTAATACAAGATGAAACTAGTAGGTGATTTGGCTGGGAAATGACAGTTTCCTCTGCAATATCCTGTACGGCTAAACTCTGTGATCCCATAGAAAACCCCATTGATCAACTTTCAAGTCAGCCCACTGTTTGCCAGTCTCCAGTTTAATACCTACAAAGGGTTGATTTACCTTTCTACCATGTCATGGCTTGTCCTGTCCTGATTTCCTCCTGCTTTTCCTTACTCAACATCCCAGTGACTGCCACCATCACAAATGACAAAGGGCCCCTTTGTCCGCCGTAGTTCACTAAAGCACTAGACTACAGATAGACAGGGAGGTCAGGTGCCACCCCCTCCCCTCATGAACATCACTCATATATTTGAAGACCAAGGAAAATTGTTGATGGATATCTTGAATCTACCTATGAAGCCTTTGATGAGGTCGTCTACTTTATGAGTTGAACACAATAACCTTGCACTGATAAATGGCAGTGAATGAAGTTTTCTACCAGGTCTATGAGCACTCTAGCGCTTCACATTTTTTTTCTATGGCTACTAGCATACATCATCCAATCAGTCGTGGGCTTGATGAATACTTAATTAGTTTACGAAGACATGCAGGTCATGTAACAGAACACTCGTCTGGAAATGGCTATAGATGCCGACGAGATTCCCTCAGACGTCTTAGCATAGAAGAAAAGGATCCCATTTTAGAACACATGCATTGACACCTAGAATAACGATTGTTACAAAGGAGACAGTGGTACAAGGTGGACCTTTCCACTTAATTATTTGGTGAGCAAGCCAAGTAGATGGTAACATTAAATATCATTTTATTCCTTCTCTGTTTTGCTACAGGATTGAAATGACTAACTTTAAGGCTTATATAAAAAATGAGGAAGTGTTGTCAGTCAATCAGAGGATAATAGAGTAAATAATTACCGAGCGATGTAGAGGCCTGCATCTTCTTGGAGTTACATAGGTTGGCACCTCTTGAGGAAGACGTTTGTTGGCTGGAGACCTTGATGGAGAATTGCTAATGTAGCCTTTAGTCTAACATTTAACCTTAAAATTAACATGAAAATATTAAATTTTGCATGGACAAGCCCCACTGCATGTTTGAAGGATAGGCTTGGAAAATACTAGTTCCATTTTAAAAAAATATGTCAATGAAGGCCTAACTGTACCAGTACACTTTTGGTAATGGGAAAGGAGTTTAAATTAGAAAGCTTTGGTACATTTCAAAGCTGAATGAACCACAATCAAGTCTGAAAATACTTCAGGCGCATCTCGCATGGGATTTTGAAGTGCATCTTTTAATCCCTCCCAAAATGTAGAAGGTAAAATTGTCTCCTATAAAACTCATCCTTTTTGTTGCAAGTGCCAAAATATAGTTAGTGGTGTTGAGCGTAGCATGTCCACACAAACAAAATGAAAGAATGAAGGAAAACGAAGAAGTATGTTTGTACCACAGCATAAAGAACGCGGTTTATCAGCTTGAAATGCAGAGGTAGTTGTATCAATGAAAGAGCTGATTATTTTGAAATTGCCTATAAGGTCAGTTTTATTTTTTTTTATATCACACCAGCAAAAATGAAGACATGTATCGCTATCATTGGGAAAGAGATGGGCTCTATCCAGGTTCATTCAGAAGCTTTGTTAAACAGCATACAATTCATTTTCTCAAGTGAGTCCTTTTACCAAGAAGGTGCATTGTAGGAATTTATAAAAGGAGTCGCAGGTGTTTCTTGCACTTTTTCCCCACCTTTATTTAGACAGAAGACAGAAAAGGCTGTGATGTAACTGACATCCTAATACTCTCTCACAAACACACAAATAAATGTACTGGCCCTTTTGTTCCGGAGCAGGTACATGGATAAAGAATGTAAATCATCAACATGCTCTGTATGTTGCAGGCTTGTTAAAAAAAAAAGTCATATATTTTAAACACAAAGCTCTACCTGAACATATAACTTAAAGGCCACTTAAAAAGTTTACAAAAGAGAAAAAATCTGACAGAGGACATAAAAAACATAAAACTGCAAGATACTGTAAATCAAACCTTTTTAAAGATTGTCTCCATTACAGTACGCAGACCCTTTAACTACAACTATCGGTTATCAAAAAAACAAAAGGGTTCCATCAGCTACGCTTCTGAATGTATCTAGCTCAATTATTTATCAAGGTTTTACATGATATTGAAAAAAATATTGCTTTCAAACCTTTCCTGAGTAACCATGAATAAGTTTTAGCAGCTCACTCTTGCGATTGTCTGCTTGTTTTAATCTCAAAAGCACAATAAGCATAAAAAATTAGGAATAGGGCAGTGAGGAATGTGAGCCCAATGATTAAATTGGTAAATAATGGATATTTTATTCTGTGATAATTTTCAAGTGCTCACAGACACTGGGAGTGCAATTCGAAAGGCAATTAATTGCATTAATTACTGAATATATCTTCATTACCCTACCCAAAGCTGTTAATAAGAAAAATGTTTCCAGGTTGGGACTATCAAACATTTAAAATATAAACATGCTGTCATTTTAATTCTTATTCACTCTTGATGTGTCAGAAGGGTTTATGTAAGGAGCTAGAAGCAGGTGAATTTGCTTTGATATATACATCTATATAGATCAATATGTAGGCTATTATAAAGAGTAGTTGGTCAATGTGGAAAATCAGGAATAAAAGTGGCATCTGTGAACTGCGTTACCTTAATGTGCATTTAGACATACAGTAAGTAGACCTATTTCTCCATTTTTATAGCAATTAAAGAAGTAAGAATTTGCATTTTTCGAATGGAGACAGCTATACATTTAGGTACTTGATTTATTTCCGAAAACCGAAGGATTAATTAAACACAGCCAAATGCTTTGCTTAAACCATTAATTTTCCCAGCCTGATAGCTGCACCCAGGTAACCCACTAATAATCGTGTTCAATACAAACATGAATTTAACGTCATTTAACTAAAAAAGAAACTCAGAGACACACAAGGAAACAAACACACATTCACACTCAGGTTTATTTATATAATTTTATTTTATTTATAGAATAACCACAAAGAGTTGTGTATTTATATACACACACCCAGGGTGTGAGGTCACTTTGCTGCTCTATACATGTACATATACACATATACATTTAGAGACATCAATTTGCCAAATTGCTTCTCCTTGGACAGCAGAAAGAACCTGGAGTACCTGCGGGGAACCTTCTAGAAACAGAACAGGGGTGTGATTCCGTCCCCTAAGCCTGGCACTGGTAGAGCACTACCCACTGAGCAGATATTCAGCTTTGTTCCACATAGCAGTCAGTCCACATGGGGGCCTTACGTATTGGTGCAGCCTAACAGACAGTTCATTTACATTGGTGCTCAGTGTCCCTGTGATGTGTGACAATCTGAGTGATTCTGTCGCTGTTCGAATGCCCTGGCATTGCATATAGTGTGAATGTGGATAAAGAATTATATAGAGAGGAGATAGGAAGTAACTTAAAATGGTTCTAGCTAAGGAACTTTGTGCATCCATCCATCCATCCATCCATCCATCCATCCATCCATCCATCCATCCATCCATCCATCCATGTTTATCTATCTATCTATCTATCTATCTATCTATCTATCTATCTATCTATCTATCTATCTATCTATCTATCTATCTATCCTAAGTTATGCTGTTCACAAATTTAAGTAACACTTTACTTAAGGCCATGGAATGCTTTATGAAGTCCTCATCTATAATGCACTATACATACCTTTATGATGTAGTACAAAGCATCCTTAATGCTTATACTGACCATTATAATGCATACTATACTATACTATACGATACTTTAGTATAGATTAGAGCTTCATGAAGAATTTATAGTTCATAGTGTGTTATTATGAGTTATGCCTTTTGACAAATAGTTATAGCTATGTTTATAATGCATTATTATTTGTAATGAATGTGTTTAGAAATAACTAAAAACATGGCCTTAAGTAAAGTGTTACCCAAACTTCTTCTATGTTACTCTGTTACTCTCAAATCCATTAGAGGCAGGCCATTCAGAGCCTCTTGATGGTGCTACGAGAGCTTGATACTGGGGGATGATTGGGAGTGGGCAGAATTTCATAATTTCAATAGAATGTTCTATTTACCGGGGTGAATGTATGAGACAGCACCCCCTCGTTCTCCCACAGTCCCTATGCCCCTGCGGGGCTTCTTCATCATCTCTACTGAGGTGTATAAAATCCAGGAAACCTGGGCATGTCTTGCTAGTGCCATGGTAACACTCTAGTGAAACTCCTTAAAACCAACAGTTTTCATATTTTTGCACACTCTTCTTCATGTTCAGCTTCAAATAACTTCAAACGCTTATTTTAAATTGACTTAATTACAGCTAATTGGAAAATGTATCTGTTGTTTTCATTAGCATCTGTTGTCAGCGTTGCAGGAGCAACATTAGCGCCAAAAGCCCCAGAACATTAAACATTCCCAAGCGAAGTTCCAGTTGGATTTTACTCTAATAGCATCATTATATAGTGAATTAAAAGGCAGGGGTAAATGGAACCATAAAATTTAAATGACTCAAAAACCACATCTCTCAAACTTGAACTGTCTTTAGTGGTGCTGTCGACGCAGTAAATGGAAGTCGCGCAACTGCCATAAGTGTTAATCATATATTTATAAAATTATAATGAGAGAATGAATAGTACAATAGGGTCATAGTACACACTGCTATCAATTACTTTTAATATTCCAGCTGAAATCATAAGAAGACATGAACAAAATGGTTTGTTTTAAACAACCCATGAAGCATTTTGCTTGCAATCATGTCCGTTTCCTTGGTTTTGGATGTGCTTCTACTCCACATTCCCCTTTTTGTACGATAGCTAGGTGTTTGTGACTCTGGAGTGACATCATCATTCATTGGGTAGCTTCACACCTCCACAGTTGGGGGTTCAAGTCTGACTTTTGTTCCATGTGTATTTGGTCTTAGGGTTACAGTTTCCTCCTGTGCTCCAAAGACACAAAGTTTGGTGAAAGACACCTCTCAGTTGCCAATGGTTTCCATGCCCTATGATGGACTGGCATCCCTTGTGTTGCTATGTCATCCAGACTAGGCTCCAGGCCTTCCTATCATATACTTTATGTTTGAATTCATTTTCTTAATTTTAAGGATTTGTTTTTTGCCTTTCTGTAGGCATTGATATGGGGGTGAGTCTTCTGTCAGTAACCTTTCAGGGGTCAATGGGAACATAACCCTGACACTGACCCCTTGACCTCTGTCTAGATGTATCCCATCATCCTGAGCAAGCTGTTGCATCCCATCCAGCTTTGAGTTCTGTCATTTTTGCCACTCATGTTGTTTTTTCACCACAAATACTAGAAAGCCCTTACTCCTCGGTAAACTAACTCAAATAAATGCCTACCAAGTAGCTGTCGAAATCAATTTAATTATGCATATTGTTCCTTGACACTAATTATAACTCCTCTATCAGCAGTCATTTTCATTTTGACGCCACACTTTTTTGTTTCTCAAAATGAGGAATGAGAACATGACTTGTGCACTTGTTCCCATCAAATGTTCATGTTTCATCTCACACCTTTAATTGACCTTCTCCATCTCAGTATTTAACTTTAATTTCTCTCATTTCTTTCATCTCTAAAATAAGTCCATATCATGCACTGATCGCTACCTCCAGTACCGCTCTTCTTGTTTATTTGCCTTAACAATAGGTTCATTAATGAGATTTGGCCACTCGAGTAATTGTACTGCATCTATTTCAAAGGGAGATTATAATGGCATTTCTTATTTTGTTGCATTCAGGGAAGATTAAAGTATATCACAATGCCTTTTTACAGTTCTATTTTCTTCATTGTAGAGGTGGTCAATTTTTAAATTATTTGTTCTTATTCTTTCATCTCCAGCCACTCGATAAATTGTCGAGGCCTTTTAGTTAATAGTGGTGACAGCCAGGCCTACTGTTGCCGCCCCAGTCCATTGTGTGGGTCATTGTACACATCCAATAGCCCTTTCATTACCTCCAAAAACATCAAAAGCTAGATAAGCATCCAAGGTGGGGAAAAATGACTTTGTATGGGATTTTTCCTCCCCCCTGTATTTTTGTCCATAATTGTTGGTGATTTTTTTTATCCAGTTGTGAAGAGGTAGAGAGTAACAAACCTGATAAAATGGGATGGGAAACGTAGCGGTTCTTAAGACACTGCTGCGTAGTGTGACGGCGGTGGGGGGCACGCCGCTCATTTATGGCATATTCCCCTGGGGCACCCGCAGGTCCTGTCCACTCACCTAATTTTCGGTGACAAAGACAGGTGCAATTTGATGCATTTATCGCGCCCATCATTTTACTGAAGCAGAAAAATCACGACCAATCTCAAGGGTTGCAGAATACCGCTGGCCAACATAGAGTCGCTTCTTAGAACGTCGCGTCTCATTGTAAGTGAACTTTTATTATTTCAATTACTGTGTAAAGACTACTGTCGTCTCAAGGCAGCAAGTGCACACAGACTGTCGTGAGTAAATACCTAATTGTGAGCACGTTATGAATACATTGTAAATACGTTTTTGGAGAATTATATATGGGTTTTTCACTTTGGCCTGGGTGTTTCAACCAGAAAAAGTCTAGGGTATTTACGTGCAAATGCTTTCTGTGCTAATACTGAACTGTAGTCCTCCTGCTCCTGTTAAATTACAGTAATAATAGTGCTGGCTAACGTGTACCGACACCATCATTGTCCAAGCCATCGCAAAAGAGATGGATTTAGAAATGGGATTCTCTGAATTTCTAGTTGAATGAATGCGTGTGATGCAGGCAGCCGGCATCCCATCCAGAGTGTTCCACTACCGGGAGAATGGATGTATTTTAGTTGATGACACACAAAAATATGCCAACCATGAAATATTGGTTTTAACTTCACTTCATGCTTTTGAAGTTTATAAAACTCGGACTTCATGTTCTTTACATAAAATGTGAAATATCTGGAGCTTATGGCTGCAGGGAACAACCCAGGATGAGGATCCAACCCATCGCAGGATGCTCACGCCTACGGGCACTTTGGCAACACCAATTAACCTCAGCATATTTTTTTTTTTGTGGCGGGAAACTGGAGTACCTGGAGAAAACCCCACGATGACAACATACAAACTCCACAGACAGTTAGCCATGACAGAGAATCACACCCTGGACCCAGAGGAGTGAGACGACAGTACTAACTAGTGTACCACCATGCTACCCCCTAATTTTGCAGTCTTAAAACTTAAATCATTTTAAAATACCATAAAACAATGTATTTTAGGCACTGGAAAAACCGAATCAGCTGAAAAATTAACTCCACATCCATAGAAATTTAAAGTAATAATAATAATAATAATAATAATAATAAGATAAAATACACACACACATAGAAACTCCCCCAAATGACAAGCTTTCAACAGAAGCTGGTCTTTCTTACTGGATCAGTTTTTTTATTAATGAGTCCACAGTGAAAGGTCCTTAAGAAGAATGACATTGCGTATCAGTGGTTAGTGATATAAATCACACTCCGTATGGCACTATTGAATCAGACGCCTTCAGGGGTTTAAGTCGTACCCATGTCATATCTCGCAGTGCTCACCATTAAGCTTTCCGTGAAAGAAAACAAACAATTTCAGCCCGGAGGGTCTGCCAGTGCTCCTACATAAATTCAATTTCTTGATAACAAACCAACTGAGAAAAACAGAAATACAAAAAAAAAAAAAACCGTACTGTTTACAATACTTTCTGGATTCAGATTGTCAGCATTCCCATACTTTTTGATCATTTTCCTTGCATGGCGAAATGAAGACCTAAAAGAAGACGGATTTAGACAGATGGGGCGAATAACATTAAAACTAAGTCGTTGTTATGCTCTGTTTACTAACTATAAATCAAACCAGCGGATTCTGTCTCTCTCTGACCTAAAAAGAATTTCAATTTGCTGCACACCTTCTCCCGCTATAACAGCAATGTCCACTATAGTCCTAGGTGCTAAAAGACAAAAGGCTTAATGAGTAAAATTTCATAGTATGATCACATACATTGACGGGAGCATCTAAACATGGTGAAAATCAATACTGAATCTACCTGTTTTAGATCTTTAAATCATAAACTGTTATTTTTTCATTATATAGTAATGGTGCAATAATAAATACTTATATCAAGCCTTAAATAGCAGACAAATAATAAACAATGGTCTTTTTTCCTCTTTTACTCCTATAGAAATCTTTTCCCCTTTAATCAGTATTAAGCTCCTCATCACGAAAGAGGTCTTGCAGTCACGATAATCCTGAAACTGACCAAAATAGCGATGATTATTTTGGATTCTTCTAGTAAATATGATAAATGGCAATGACTGTCTCAATACCTCCATTAAAGTACATAGGTAAGTGGAGAGAAAGAAATATTTGGTCATTTTTTTCTCCGATCTCAAGCACGGATAACTGCTTGGCTGTTTTTTTGTGTGATGTCATCCTATTTCCAGACTCGGTCTCCCTCTGGGTACAGCAACACAAGATCGTAAAGCAAAGAGCAGTCAAACTTGGGACATTTGGCAAGCATTGTTCCTCAGAATCATTACATTCCTGTCTGGCCCAAGATATACTGAAACCACAACTTCCCAGGTGTGAGCACAGACTGTATTACGCACATAACGGGTTGTATTGTACTCTCTTTAAATATGATCAGTGTAGGGCACGCTGAACCTTTTACTTTGGGGATCATCTCTATCTTTTATGGAGTAGAAAAGCTCTGTGGAATAATTTTACATCTTGGCTTATATTACATCCAAATCATACTGGCAAGAGACTGTCCACAAAGACAAGGAATATTCTTTATTTGGGCCAAAAAAACAATAAATCAATAAAAACATATACGCTTATATTCATACATATACTTTATTCTGTGTTGTATTTTGATTACTTTTTGTCTAAAAGCTTAGTTTAGGCTGTTTCTTGCTGTACAGTAAATGATCTATTATAACAATTACAGTATTATTTAATAATAATGCCAGATGACTTCTGTTCTTTTTGTTATATTTGACAGAATAATAGAATGTTGTTAATGGTACATTACAATTAGCTCCAGCTAAATATTCCTTGATTAGATCAGATATTTTTAATGGTTCCCAGAAATTCTTTAGCATACTGCAGTAAAGTACATATAGTGGGCCAATGCAATCATATAGTGCGAAAGGAAGGCAAAGTATGAAGATAGCACAGAGTGCAAATAAATATACATAGTGCAACAACAACAGTATACAAACATAAAATAACTAAATAATGTGCACAAAATACACACTATAAGTATAAATAAATGAATGGGTGGTGTATGCTCAGTTATTTTGAAGGTCCAGTATTATCTATTTTAAGAATGAAATGCTGTCCTGACATGTGTAATGGCTAGTGGTTGAGCAGTGTTTCCCAATTCGGTCCTCAGGGACCTGCAGACAGTACACATTTTTGCTCACTCTAGGAGCAAAAATGTGGACTGTCTGTGAGTCCCTGATGACAAGGTTGGGAAACACTGCGGTGGAGGGTGACAGGCTGGGAAGAGGCGCTGTAGTGCCTGATGGAGGTAGGAAGGAATGAGCCCCAGTATCACCTCTCAGTACACTATGGAGGAACGAGCTGGCGGTTTAAGCTCCGAGACTCCACCCGCATGGAGGGTTGAGGCACAAACGTTCATAATGTTACTCTCCTGATTTATGCCTATGTAATATTTTGTGCAATGCATTGCTACCAAAATGAGTCATTTATGTCCTTACAGAGATTGGAAAAATATATTTTTTGACATAACTATGCTTGGGGTGTTACAAAATGAAACAGATTTCGCTAACAGGGAAAGTAACAGCTTCATCGTACGTTTTATTTAATCTTTTACAGGTACTACCAAAGGCAGAAGAATGGCCTTTTATCTCATCCGAATCCTGGAACTATTTTTAAATAGTCTCTTGTAAGGAGATATCCTCCGAGTCGGGAGGCATCCTAACTATAGAAACAGTGCAGTCTTTCGTACCTTTTGGCAGCTGTGGTTTCCGCAGTATGCCTGCTTGTGTTGGCAGATGACTGGGCTTACTGGTTAGAGAGAAGACAAAAGGCAATCTGTCTGAGACCCGATAGGCCATGTTCAATCAGCTGCTTAGGGGAATTCCTCCAATAAACTTCCCTTCCCTGCACCCCCCCCTCCCCCCACCAGCCACCTATCCATCTCCCCGCAGATGAAAAGAATAATTCCAACAACAAACAACAATACTTCTTGCAACTTAAATCCAAGAATGGTCCTTGGTTTGCTGTAGGATTTTAAGCTAGTGCTCTGAGTGATACATCGCTAAAGAATGTGGGGGAGTTTGGTGTGTCCCCTACCTGCCAGCCAGGAATTCTGCAAAGACTACAGCATAAAGCACTATTGTAAGACAAACACCTAGTATCAGACTGGATCTGCCTATGCATTCTTTCTCACTTTTGGGGAAATCATCTATAAGAGTCATAGACAGCGCCAACTTAGATTGCCATGGTAACTCGTGCTTTTTAAAAAAAATATTGTGGCGATCTTTTGCGCCTCCAACTTAGGCCCTTCATCAGCTATTAAGTGAATAATAATGCCTAATTTATTTGGTTTTTGAATGTGTGTTTGCACATAGCTAATGCCCCTTTTGTCCAGACGACACAATGTACCAGGTGATTGCCAATCTGATGGTTGTTATAAAACCATTTCCCACAAACCTTTGATTTGCATTACAATTGCTCAGCAACTGCTGATACACTGGTAAAGAAACTGGATTTTGTGACTACCATGGTGCTGGTTGCAAAGCTAGTAGGGGAGCATCTCCTACACTCTTGGCACATAGATTTTTAACAAATACATGTTTCAGAATGCTTCTGCAAATAGTTTCAGAATGTGAAATATTCACAGCACTTCGACGAAAAGTTAATATGAACAAGTGTAGGGCTATATGTACACAGGTATTTACAAGGGCATGGATCACAGCAATTTAGGGCACGGATCTAAAACCTATAGGTCATTAGTTAAAATCCCAAAAGCAGTTGAGTCACAATGCCTCTTGTGTAGGGTGTTTATGCATCAGGGAAAATTTGCCAGTTTTTTAACCCTCTACCATTATCCAAGTGTTCCTGAACTGCTTCTCCACTGTAGGGTCACAGTGAACGTGAACCACTGGAACTGCAGCCCTTGCTGTTAAATATATCATAATGCCAAATTTTAATATTGCTCACCTGTCTGTTTGTACGTGCTGATGAGATTTTGTAACGACGTGTTTCTGTTTAAAGGTTTACGTTTTGTGTTTAAGGACAAATTTTGGGAAAATATGTGCAAAAATAAATATGCATCTGCTTTTATAAAGACCTAACGGTGTTCATCATCTCCAGATTTTTTCATATGCCTGAGTTTTATTGATATGGTATGAGTAGTTTTTAATTGAATTAATACCTGCAGATAAAAATGGAAGTCTACTTATGCATGTAAGTGTTTCTGTTGACGGGTGAAGAGCACATCGATTCACACTCAGCCGTATTCTGCCCCAGGCTTGACCTGCCCTTGGAGTCACACTACCACCTCGTCTGAAAGCCATTTTGTGTCACGGAATGTCTTTGTGACATCAGCCCTTGGCGTTCTGAGCCAGCAGTGAAAAGCCCTTTTCTCATCTGTTAAACATCCTCTTATGTAAGTCAAGGCACTTTATTGGCCAGCCAGTAGCATAGTGCACCAATAACCAAAGAGAATTAAAAATTTTGACAAATATTTTCAATTAATTAAAACACACTCATGCGCTCATTATTTCTCCCCCCACGCCTTTTTAATTTTTGCAAACTAACAAACTAACATGCAAATATGACCTCTTAAACACCTTTAATGTCACCAGATATGTCTTTTGTAAAAGGGTCCAGAATTACAGTCAGTCTCAGAAGATGCCAAGAGTGTGAATTTATGACGCTGACCGCTCTCCAAATGACGAGCGACTAATGACACATACTTTCTGTTTTGGGCAAGACATGTCATCACCTGCATGTTTGCCATTCAATCCACACAGATATTTCCTTGTTCGTTTACACAATGCGTGAATATGGGCGCGCAGGAGTTTCACCTGGAGCGAAAGGGTGCCGGGTTTCGGGGCAAACTTCGACGACATGTAAACCCACACCAATGCAACCTGCCCAGCACACACACTTTGTTAAGTCACCTATCACCAGGGGCAGACAGACTGATGTTAAAAAGCAGCTCAATCCCCTGGCTGTCAGTGATTAACAATGAAAATCGCTCCTTGACTTAGCACAATCATCTGATTACAAGTTCATGAGTACATGTACTAGGTGCTCACATCTCACTCTGGGGCCAGTAACCAACAGTTCATCTCCCTTGTGCGAAGCAGCAAACCCTGAACATAATCAAATCTGTCCCTCGAGCCGCGTTAGCAGAGATAAAAGAGACCTTTATTTACTGGAAGATTCAGGAGAGGGGAAAACTGAAAGATGCTAACCTTATTAAGGTACCCATTACCTCTCAAAAAAACGTAGGATATTAAGCAGGTTTTAGTTACCAACGAGTCCATTTAACACTGATAATAATACAAAGCGTTCTTTAAAATTTCTGTGATATTGAGCTGACTTGCTGCACATCAGAGGACATCGAGGACATAAAGCAGAGTCGGGAATGAAGACCCTCATGATGTGAAGGCAAATAAAAGCCGAAGAGTGACAGGCGGAGTTTCCGGTGCGGACGACTGTCGGTGCAAGGGTCGAGCTCGTAAGAGCAGACACTAAATGGGACAATGAGTCTGGGAAACCCTTTGCAGCCGAATGTGAATGTAATGACTGTACGCCGCTTTCATTCCTGCTCTCCATGGGACAAATATGATTTGTGCTTTGTTTACAGCTCGCTATGGCAGCAAAGGTTTCTGCCTGACGGTTTCACGCGTTCAGATCCGCGCAGTTTTCCATCTGGCTTCCAGGTACCTGTCCAGCCCTGCATGTGCAGTACACTCCCCACGGAAGGGTGTAAGGAATCTGACCTTCCAAAATGCAGGGAGCTCCTTTGTGGTACAACCCCATTAGGATAATCTGCTATTTGGTGACATGTACAGTTCAGTTTAATCACCAGATTGCCAAAGCTATGACCTCAATCACTGGTTAACTTTAAAATAGCTCTGCCTACAGCCTTACATAGCTAACAGGAAGCCATTAGAGCTGTAGCAATTACCATTTGCATCCATCCATGTAGTCTCTATTTTATTTTAATCTGTTTAAGTGCATTTTCTGCAAGAGGTTAAAATATGAATCTCCCTCTCTTGAATGAGGCTGGTTTTCAGCCTGACTTGAGAGCACAATTTACGACTGATTTAATTTGGTCTTCACAAACATTCCTAATGACATTACCCTAGTGCACATACTGACTGCCTCCCTCTTATTCCATTAACTCCTAAATCAGGTTTAAAGACCATATTGATGCTGGATGTTATTATGGGTGATTATCAAAACAGACAATGGGCAAAGTGTTTACTAACTGGTTTATCTGTAATTTCAAGTAACTACAACAGATGGTAATGCTACAAATTATAAATCAACCTTTTCTGCCGCTGAAGCACACGTGGGCTCTTTTCTTGTTAAGAAAAACAACATCCTTCGACTGATACATTTGATAGAATTTCAAGACATTATTTGAAAGAAGAAGATTGCTTTTCTTTTGAGCCCTGGTTCCACTGTCATTGTAGCTGTGTTCATCTTGTTGTAATCTGCCAAGCACCATAACCATGAAGCCAGTCTTTTCTGGTTTGCTTAAGACAGACCATTGCATTCTGACAGTTAGCCATAAATCTGTGGTTTATGCCATCCTTTTATTTTTCATTAAATTGCAATTTATGAATTCAGAGTTGGGCGGTGGTGCAGTTGTTAGCCCTGTCGCCTCACACCTCTGGGACCAGGGCTTTTGAGTTTCCACCATGGCCCCACGTGTGTGGAGTTTGCATGTTCTCCCCATGTCGCTGTGGGGTTTCCTCTGGGTACTTCGGTTTCCTCCCACAGTCCAAAGACATGCTGAGGTTAATTTGACTTACCAAATTGTCTGTAGTTGTGACGGTGCCCTGCAATGGGTTAGCGCCCCCTCCAGGGCTGGTCCCTGCCCTGCACCCATAAGCTCTCGACTCCCATGACCCTGAATTTGGTTACTAGGAGTAGTTATAGAAAATGCATGAAGTATGAATTCTTTCCTTTTGTTCTAAGAAGCTAAACATTATAGACACTACTTTTTAAATGGAAACAGACAGGCAAGCTTCACAAAAATCCACTGTACAATTTTTCTTGTATTATCCAGTGATAAACATTCAAATCATATGACGGTCAGAGGGGAACAGAAAGCAGTGGAATTCAGACATGTATTAATTATTCATGAAGAGAGACAAAATTAATTCATAACCTTATATATAATTTGAAAGACAAATTCAATATCACATTTATTTTAAATAAAAATAGCTATATTACGGGGGTGGCATGGTGGTGCAGTGGTTAGCA
>JAODJX010000065.1:9128513-9143089 GCA_026776945.1 Isichthys henryi | reverse complement strand
TTGGACTGTGGGGGGAAACCGGAGTACCCGGAGGAAACCCCACGACGACATGGGGAGATCATGCAAACTCCACACACATGTAACCCAGGCGGAGACTCGAACCCGGGTCCCAGAGGTGTGAGGCAACAGTGCCAACCACTGCACCACCATGCCGCCCCCTTAAATCTAAATGTTTATTTTAAATATATAATCAACACAATACTAAGAATATTGTGTGGGGCACGTCCTTGCAGTTTAGCAGTATACCTTCACAGATCACAAAGTAAAAAATAACAGAAAAGCAAAAAAGCTACATGAAAATAAGTATATATAATATTTACCCTGCTCAGGAAGTGAATACTGCTTATTTACTTCATCAGCCAAGTCAATTAATTGCCTCACTCTAAAATAAACAAAACAAAAATCCCACCCGCTGCTCTATTAAAACAGCAAGAGGGCTAGATGGCAGCTTTTAGATGCAACATTTACATCTAATTATGTTCTTATATAATTAACCGCATTCAGTTAACAAGCATCTTGCAAACGGGCAGCATTGCTTACTCAAATGAACACTGGGCGGCCCAGTACACTGAGTGAATAATTAGCTCTCGGCATGCCGGTGTTAATGGAAGTGATCTGAAGAATCACTAGCGAGGGAGGGCAGAGTGGAATTAAGGGGCACCAGCTCCCACTGAGATCCAGGAACCACGTGACCAAACCAAATACAAAAGGACCAATGCACGTCTCCGTTGATGAGGTCATGGGTTAAACAACTCCCAATATGTGATGAGTATAAGTTATTAAAAGTTAAGTAAAAACGTGCACATTTTATCGTGCTCATTTCAATGTATTCACTGAACATCCATTTTCAGTCTATTTCGATCCATTTTGGATTGTATTGATGCACCATTAAATGCGATATTTGATGTACATTGGAATCTTATTCATACTATTGTACCTCTGAAACAAAATATCGTACGTATATAATTTCAGGCTGGTATATAAATTAGTAAAACGATTATTGAGTGGAACCATTTTTAGATAATTATCTTAGGTGTTGGACCATATTCCTTGGTAGCTTCCAAAGCCACTTCTTGGATCTGTGATTTTCTTTTCACTGTTGCTCTTGAACAATAAAAGACAGACAGGCTAAGGCTAATCACCTTTTTTTTCCCCCTGGAAATCCAGTTATGAATGTGCAATTAGAATATTTTATTTTGTTCTTCGAAGCAATGAGAACTCATCTATGATTCTCACAAAGGCGCTCTTGAAGATTATGCCTCAGTCTGCGGGAAAATGCAGCTCAGTTAAAGTGCTCTTCAGCCATGTTAAGGGATTATAAATGCACTCCAATCACCCATCTGGATGCTCCCCTAACCGGCTGCAGCCAGCTAGCAGTCCTGTCACAGAAATTCTTCACTTTTGTTTAAATTATTTAAAAAGTAAATACTGAATGTATCAATATATTTTTCCCATTACAGTTAAATGCAAAGGTAGTTCAGTTGTTTCACTTTTGTTCTTTCATGGTTTTCTTAATGCTTAATTTTAAATTTTATTTCTATAGGGCATTTTCCCAACATTACATTGTCTTATAATGCTAAAATATTATCCCTGCATGAAGCCCCCAGTACACAAGCCAGAAGTGACAGTGGAAAGGAAAAACTCCTTAGAAGGAAGAAACCTTGGGAGGAACCAGAGCCAAAGGGAGAGTCCAATCTTCTGGGGCTGGAAAGATGTCCACCTTTTAAGATTCAAGTCTAAATGAGGAGGGCAGGCAGGTGCTGGTGCTGCTTCTGACGGTATAATGAACATGAAATCCGAAACATAAAAACATAATGTGCTTGTGTTTAATTAAAGGAGAAACATCCGGTTAAATGCACAGGGTTTATAAAACAGTGGTGGGCAAAACTAACCGAAAAGTTAGCCTTGACAACCGCTAATTAAATTTATAAATGCTTGACAAACCACAAAAAAACATTAACGTGCGATTACCAATGTGACTTACCCAATTAGATATCATTAGATTCTATAGAGTCTCCGGAATAAATCTGCATTTACGTTTTCTTTCTATGATATTCTGTTTACGAGATATAAGCATGTTTGTGTGACAAGCCCTATTCCACAAAATGTCCCGTACTGACATTTTGGCCTCACTAAAGGAGATTCCATCTGCAGACGCCTGTAGAGCGGATCTCCACCGGAAACACGTCATCTCAACAGGAAACACGTGATCTCAACTCTGTGTCACAGCGAATAAATCCTAACCCTAACCTTAACCTTAACCCTAACCGGAGCTCCGCTTTACAGGCGTCTGCAGCTAGACCATCTTGGACTAAAGCCCTTGCGGACTACAAACATGGCACCATTTACTCGGAAACAGGAAGGAGGGTCTCAGCTCTTTGCCAACCATAACTCGGAAAATACAACCGGGGGCCTGTATCACAAAGCTGGGATTTCTTGATTAGCCAGATAACAGTTCGGATTTAGGTAGTCTGTGCTAAATGTAAGTTAATGAAGATAAAGCCCCTTTAAACTAGGGTCCCATAAATCCGACTGGTTATCCGACTAAATCTAGCTTCGTGGTGCAGACTCTTATTCTCTGCTTAGTTAAGGGTACACCGGTTTAAATGGACTTTACCCAGAATACCTTAAATGCAAATAATCGACCAATCACGTATTGTGTATAAATGTAGTCAGCTAATAGCGTGCCAGATTGACTCTCGCAGATATGTTCATAACAGACAGGAATTAATATGTATGATTGTAGGGTTTACAAACGTTTTTGACCATTAAACTTTATTAACTTTCCCTGTTGAAAAAATGTTAGCGGTTTTACAGTTAGTAGAACTAAATTTAGCGGAAGCTAAATGGCCCGCTAATGGTTTTCAAAGTTAGCGGAACCGCTAATGAAAAAGTTGACTTGGCTAATTAGCATTTAGCGTGGCGGAACCCTGCCCTGCACTGAAAACAGAAGGGAATTCAATTTAACTCGGTTATCTCCCTAACTGTACATTCAGACATCACAATTACTGAAAGCCATTTACATAATCATTTGAAGAAGATCACATATTTAAACCAGACAGGCACATTCGCTGAACTATTCATACGTAAACAGCATTAATGCATGCTGAATGAATATATATTGCTAGCATACATAATCATTATGAGCATAATTTTTGTAAGTATGCCATCTCGTCATGTCGTACCATACCAAAGCACAATATGTCATTATAATACTTTCTGACTCTTTGACTTAAAGTTCCATTGCGAGTAACCAGTTTCCACACTTGTATGTAGCACATAATACAGCCGCCGAAAAAAAAGCCAATATCATCGGCATTGCTCATATACTATTAACCCTGCAGTATGGCCGTATCACAATACCAAATTTCTATTATAGTCATCACTCCAACTTATATTGAAGTTATACTACAACTATGCAAGTAGGTAAGAATATCTGGTGCTTTACGTTCTCCCGAGGTTAATAAACGGTTATTCATTTTCTAAAGATCTTACTTTAAGGAATGACAAAGCTACCTCCCTGATACAGTCCTTGACAACAGAGAAATATCATATTCTCCAAAGACTAATTGCTGATACCTTTGAATTATTCTGAATATGTTATTCATATATAAATAAAAGCACATGTATGCTGCTTTTGATGCTCTCTAACTCCGAACTATAAAAGAGAGAACTAAAGAACTCAAAGTGATGCATTTTGTCAATTATTTAATTTTAAATCTGTTTTATGAGGGATTTGACCACATTTAAAAGCTTTTTGAAGGATTTAAATGTAGCTAAGCTCTACATTTTCACAGAGACCCTTTAATATGGTCATTGATACTCTCACTGTGCCCACACTGCCATATCACTGTACAGCTGACAACCAACAAGGCCCATGGGATTCAACAAAACAAATCGGTTTCGTATTTGCGTTTAGCAGTGTCGTTCACTGGGTCATTGCTAGGCAGCACTTAAAACTTGATTCCAGCCCCATCTGCTGGTGGGTGCGACCTGGCTTCAACACATGAGAGCCGCTGAAGGGTGTCATCAAATGTGAAAAAGTAACAAGCTTGTACTATTTAGAGTACAGTTCACGGTGCAAGCAATCTTGGTGTCTTTTAACACAAGTGTGTCATTCCTATCCCATGCATGCCAGTGACTTTAGACAAGATTTACCCAAAAGAAGGAAATTTCTATTTATATATGAATATATAAATGAACCTGAGCACTTTCAATTAGTCTGCTAAAAGCATGTACAAAATGAAATCTGATTGTAAGCTCATTTAATTCTGGACTGTTTAATAAAATCTGTCTTAAATATCAACATTTATGTTTCTTAATGATATTGTATTAGGAAGTAATTGTGCACTATTTAATGGAGAAAAAAGTGGGGATTTAGGGTGACAAATGGAAAATCTCCTTATTGCTATTAGTAATAAGTTATCAGATCTTTAAGTGCCTGCAGCTGGTGATTCACACGTTCGTACAGAAATGCAGGTAAACACATGCATTGTTACGGCTCAGGTACAACTGCTCCATCTGAGCACTGTGACAAGTGAAACAGTAGATTCCCCTTTGGTTTATTGGATGAAAAACCAATAAGTGACTTGGGACAGTGCAATATGATACTGTATGTGGTTACATTACAGACGTACGTATCCATAACTGGCATGACTAGAATTTGTAACGTTATACGCTTCTGCAAAACATTCATTGGGCTGTTTGACAGAAAAATTCAGTCTTCAGCAAACTGACAGGACAGTGATGAATACATGTCGACTGAGATGAGCTCACATGTACGTTATATCTGCCGCACTGCAGGTTTGAAAACTTTTTTGGGGCATATGGAAAATATGCATATTGCTGAGATCATCTATTTATCCATATTCCAGCTGCCTATCCTTGTCAGGGTTCCTCAGGCGTATCCCAAGCAGCAGAAGGCTGACATACACATTAGAAGGGATCGTAGGGCCATTACATTCCTCGTATTAAAACAGCACTATCTTTGTATAGTACATTTGTTGCAAACTTTATTCAAATAAAGCATGATTGAATATCCAGCAATTCCCCGGTCATGAAGTATAAATGGTAAAAAGTAGGAGGATCTTAGACAAAGATTTCGCTGGTATCATGATGTTAATGTCTGTTGTCAGGTTATTTTTTCATTCTAAGGGGAAATTTTAAGAGAGGACAATGAAATCTCTTGAGGGACATGTTATATATTAAGCTTACTGACACATTTTCAAATGTGAGCTATGAGTGATCAGGTCAAGGGATTTAGCTGACACTTTTAATTTAGCTAGGGTCATCTACGCACTGGCCGATATGACCATCAAACGATTTAACCTCGTAATAAAATGGTTCGGCTAAATAACTATATGGTTTCATAAGCAGACACACACACCAAACAAAAGCTAAAATGTTCTTTTTTTCAACCCTTCTCCCACTCCAAGAATTGAACACACCAAGGGGTTTCATTTGTGTTTTATTATTCTCCCTGTATCTTTGCTCATTTTTCACCAGTATTGCATTAAGTATTGATATTGATTTCTTGTAAATGGCGGCGAAATAGATGGCTAGCGATTTTTTTTGTTATTGTTCATGAGTACTTGTAGGTAATTTATTACAACTGTAGTGAGGCCCGTCCCGGGCTGCCAAGAATCTGATTGAAAGTGCCAGCCTCACCGGCGGAGCGCTGTTCGACATACCTCATTTTCACGGGCGCCCATGAAGAACTGGGATGAGGAGGCTTGGAAAGCAAAAAATTGCAGATTTTACTGGGATTTAGATCTTAGAGGTAGATCGCTCATGGCGCAATTCCCTCCAAACGGTGTCACTCATCCTTGCAGATTGGCACTTCCTGGGCAAACCTCATGCAGTAATGTGTTGTAAGCCTGCTCAGTCTGTTACAAAACCACTTGTTTTTTTTTCCATTTCTGCCAATCCTTTAAAATAAACAGCTTCAAGAACCATATCAATAGCGTTTCTTACTTCTGCATTTCCACTCTTGGCGCTTTTCTCCTATTGGCTTTGTCTTGATGTTTGTAGTTAAGCATGTTCAGTAGACTTGGCTTTGGTGCGAAAGGAAAGATGGTTGAAGAATGGCTGTGTGTATGTGAATAAGCTTCAACTGGTAGGCTGGTGTTACACAATAAGGGCAAAATTATTACCAGCAATTAATACTTATTTGGTAACATTAAATTGAGGGGACACAAGCGCAAATCATGAACAAATATAGTAACTGCATGAAATTCATAAACTGTTCTGACTGAGTAAAAATGAACAAACATGGGGTCAGTACGTAAATAACACTTTTCTGGTTAATTAATGTATTAAGTAAGAATGTACTACTATGTTATTTGTGCCCCCTGAAGTGAAGTGTTACAGATTATTTCATATCTTCATACTCATTAGAAAATTCTAATTGTAATTCTTTAATTACAATGGAGACATGAAATAATCTTATTATGATATTTATGGGTAAAGACTTTATTTCTAACAAAGACCACAATAATGCAGAAGTTTTCTCCAATTCCCCTAACCATCCTTTTTATGCACAGCTCACACTGGAACCCTCCCGCCTATCACTGGTCCCAGACCAGGGTATCCTGCAGTGTCCAGTCCAACACACTGTTGGACTATTAGTCAGAAGACCTGACTGTCTGTATCTTGATAGAATTTCTGATGTTCGATGTAGTCTGTGTGATCCATGGTGCCTGAATTCTGACAAGATGATGGCAATTAGATAAGATTCACTAAACTGTTTAAGTTTTAGACAATCCAGTAAAAGATATAAACAATGTATTTTGCGATGCCATTTTGGTATTTCACATTTCAATAAATAAAACACCACCTCCTTTTAATTATTCCGAGAGCACTGATCCTGTAACTGGCAAATACGGTTCCGTATCTCATGACTAGATGGAAATACTCACAGTAGTTGAGTTTTCCATCTGGGCTCATTAGGTATTAGATGCTCACTGGTAAAAGGATGCCCTTGTTTATGGAGTGCATTAGTTTTGTTAGTCAAAGCACTAAGAATCCCCCCCCCACACACACACACAAAAAAACAGTCCATAGCTTCTGTTCAAAACAATTAATCCCATCCATCCCCTGTACACAGATGGGCAGCTGTGTATCGCCTTTTGTTTTTCCTCCAGTAGACATAATTACAGCAATCGAAAATGAAGAGGCCTGCTTCAAGAGTTTAATAAAATACAAGTATTTGCTATCTCTGTATAGATCATGTTACCCGGACTTGGAAAAATAGCACTCCTACAATAATTTAGATCAATCAAAAACAGGTGGACTACAAAAATACCGCCTTGGTTTTGCATGCCAAGTCCCCAGCGGTGGTGCATAAATGAACCTATTCTGCTGTTCCATTAGGGTCTGGTACAGTATAGTCAAAAGGACAAATATGGGACTTGATTTAATTTTTCTAAATGGGAGCCTGAATCTCTTTCTATGAAGCACTCACTTTAAAAAATATCTGTTAACCACCACTACATAGTAAAAGAGCTACTCAACTTTGTGTGCCTGATTACAGGTAGTTGTAAAATAGGTTTAGAACATGCATGCATGTTTCCAAAGAGAATACAGAGCTACAAACAAATATTAGGTAGGAGCTCCTCCTGACTAGTTATTTTGTTGTAAGTCAGTTTTAGCAGCTGAAATACATGTTTGATGTTGTTAGCAACAGTTTTCAGTCACTTCATTGTTATGGTGTAAGGTAGTAGTAAGTAATGAGTTTTACCCCATGTTTTATTAATTCCATGTGATTCCGGTGTGCAGGAAGGAGGACTATACAAGCTCAGAGAATTTTGAGTTGCTTGTTGCCGGTGATTTATTTCTGAACTTGTGGTTTATAACACAGTGGTTGAGAGGTTTATAAAACAATGAAATTACAAATGGCTGCAATTAGAGATTAAAGGTGAACACTGTGTCAATTCTATACCCTCCCTCTTAACTGCAACTGAAGTGTGTAACAGGTCACACAGAAAACTGCAACAGTAGTTTGTGTAGTTAAGAACCAGAATTATATTACTGAGGTACACATTAATGCTGAAATATCACAGATCTGAAAAATGAACTGAAATTAACCCAGGAGTTCCCTGAAATGGTTCTACACTATGAAATTTGCAAGTGTGTCTAAAATAATGGAGACAATTGTGCCTTAAAAATAACTCTAGATCTCTACTCATTGTAAGATAACGCGTGTATTTATAAGTGAATGTGCATGTCCAACAGAAAGACCACAACAATAAGTTGATCAAGTAAGGCCAATACAATACTGAGAAAAGCCCGAAGCATAAAATCAAACATGCAAATACAGAAGTAAAATGCAATAAAAATAAGGGGAATGTGAAAAGCAGAAAACAATCCTGTAATATCCACAATGACACTTTACACGTCTTGCTTTAGAAAACATGATTCAGATATTAGTTTACTTGATACCAATGAAGGTAAATAGTACCATCTGCAGGTATGTCATCAGTTGAACAGTTACTCATATATAACTAAAACAAAGCTGAGTAAAAATGTTTGCGTAGTATTTGACCTACTTATATTAGCGATGATAAAATAAATCTCTGAAACCCAAGTTTCGCTGTTACACTCTAAATGTTTGTTATTTTTACCTCAGAAAAAAAACACATCCTCTATTCTAAGTTATGAAAACTACTAGACCGTCTCCTGCCGCATGCAGGGTGGGGCAAGCATTGTGGGAGCATTTGTCTGTCATCACCAGTACTTACAAGCATCCTTTTATAGAGCAACTGTGTGTCCATCAGATTGAACGAGACACCAATCATGTCAAGTACTCTATTGAAAACAGATGATAAATCAAAGCAGCATTTCTTGCTTAGCTGAGTAACTTGTCAGATTTAAGGTAGTCTGAGCAAAATATCAATGAACGAAGATAAAGTCCATTTAGCCCAGACTATCTTAAATCCAACAAGTTATCCGGCTAAGTAGGAAATCCTGCTTCGTGGAACACCCCCCATAGTCAAAGTTACAGTAGGGCTTGTTATACTACTCCATTGTTGACAGGTGAAGAAAAAACACAAAAAGGGGGGCAGCACTGTCTCACACTTCCAGGGTTGATGGTTTGAATTTTGCCATCTTTGATTGTGTGCGGAGGTTGCATATTCTCTCCATGTTTGATGGGTCCCTTCCAGGTAATACAGGCAGGAGAAAGGGGCATTTGCATATATATATATATATATATATATATATATATATATAGAGAGAGAGAGAGAGAGAGAGAGTGAGAGACAGCTGCTTAGGTCCATGAAGACTTGTTTGCTGGAATTACATATGCCAGACAATTCTCTTCGAAAGACTTCACAGGCATTTTTTTCTAGAATCTGTACAAGAACAGCTTCTAGGACATTGGCTTGCTCCTGTCAGCTGTGAAGGAGAAAATCATAATATCATAAATACACAGGACAATGGATAAGTGGTTAAGGAAAATAGATGGATATATAGCACAGAAATAATGATAATTTTGAGTACTAACATGTGCTTAACATGCTATATAAAATGTATTCAATTGAATTCAAAATACCAAAGACAACCTGAAAGGTCGTCTTTGCCTCTCCTTTTCAGTCACTCAAACCTGATTGTATTGGTCTATCTCAGAGAACCAAAAAGCCGCTGACAATATCTCAAGATTTTTTCCCCCCAGACTAGAGCAGAGGAAACCCATCCTTGCAGACCTTACTATTCATTTTCCTAACAATTTTCTTCTCTTCCTATTTTGTAAGCAAGGGGACATAGTTTGACTGAATAGCCCTTTAAACACATGATACATAACTCCATCTGAAAAATACCAAAGGGCAAAATGACCATTGGAGCACAGCTTAAAGTATCAGTCATGGTTTCCATAGGGAAATGCACAAAGCCTTTATTCATACTGATTGTATAAAGTGTGACTAGCCGTCAGTAGTTACCTGCCCTCTCCCATCATAGTCCAAAGAGAAAAGTACAACAGCACCAAAGTCTAAATCTAGCCAATAAAATGTAGTTGCAACCAACCATGACTTTCTGTTTTACATGAGGTTGGCACTCTGGTTCCGTGCGTAGTACTACTGCCTCCCAGCTCGAGTCCCATGTCTGCTCTTTGAGTGTGTGTGTGTGGTCATGTATATATTACATTGTGGGGACCAAATGTCCCCACGGTTCTTTTGACCTTGTGGGGACAATATTTCAGTACTCACCAGGGGAGACTCAATTTTATAGGAATCTGTGATTGCAATCAAAAAACTAAAAATGCCAAAAGTCTTGTATTTTGTTTGGATACTTAAGCCTAAGGTTAGGACCAGGTATGGGTTAATGTCATACGTCATACTTTCCAACGGCCTGTTCTGTCACCCTAAATCCCCAAATTAGGGTTAGCTAACTGAAGCTAGGGTTAGCGTCAAAAATGTTCTGGCTTTTTCAGACATGCAGTTCTACTGCAGTTCAACGTCATGCAGTTTGGCTTCTCTGAGTCACCTGTGTGTGACTGTTTGTATAAGAGCACGTGTGAATGTACCCTGAGATGGATTGACATACCATCTGAGATGGACTTCTGGCATAGGCTCCATGATGGATGGGTATTTTGCATGCTTCAAAGAAGGGATATAAAAGACATCAAGGCAGAAATGAAACAGTTCACAATAACAAGAACCCTCAATGAATGCACATGCTTGTCATTATAACCTAGTCTTGGGTATCCCTGGTACCTAACACTACCACGTCCAACCCTTTCTTTTGTATTGCTAACGTAATGTATCTAACATAACGGATATCACATTATGCAGATGTTACTTACACTGCACACAAGTCTATGCTTTTACTGAACCTCATGTCACTTAACGTGAAAATGAAGAAGGAAAGTTCTATGGACCTACTCAACAGAAAGAATAAGACATTAAAAACTGAAACTACAACCCAGTGAATAGTAGATGGAAGTGTTCAATTATCCTCCTATGGGGAAAAAATAACTCCTTAATCCCACATATATTAGTCTTAAAAATACATAATGGCATTCATTTTACAACACTGAAAACACTCTAAGTGGAATGCCTACAAAACAAGAAGTCACATGTATATATTTAACTAAGAAACAACCTGTTCTGAAAGGGATTATACCAATATTTACTGTAAGTGTAGAAGGAAAACTCCATCGAGAAGAGCAGTGGAGATAATCACATTTTATACCCAACTTTTGCCTTTTTGTGTTTTCATTGTTCATATGATTTCAGTTTGCCCTCCTCTGTTTCTCCTTCAGCTCTTATTTTAAAACGGTGATTTGTTCACTCTTCTGAGTCACATTAAACACCAATGTTCTCACCAGACCTATTACAGTCTGATGGAATACATAAAACTACTGTTATCTATTGCAATATTCCCCCTTTAGAGCGTAACAAGTAAAGAGTAAGGCAATGTCATTTTATTCCCTTTAAGTCTTTTATACTCATGGCAAAAGAGTAACAATTTCAAAGCTTTTGAATTTCTTGAAGAACCAAAAAACCACATCAAATATGTATGAACGCTTCAGTAAACAACGCCCAATGGTCTTATTCTTTTTGAATAAAAGCATTTCCAGGATATGTAAGGGGCTTTAATATTGCCTTAAATATTAAAAGAGAGAACCGCGCCTCATCTATATTTCATTTATTGGGTACAAATGTAAGGGCTCATTAATCTTAAAGAAATTACCGACATTTCATTTGAAGGGAAAAAGGGTACACTTTATTCAGCAGTAATAAGGATTGGCTGTTTTAGGTCTTTAACTAAGATGGTTTCTTGAGTTTTCTGAGAGATACGCAACTGTAAATTTTCAGGTTTGTGAATTTTACAATCTCTATTCTGTAATATCAATAACAAATCCTATCCATAGTTATAGATACACCGAACAGCCATAATATTAAAACCACCTGCCTAATATTGTGTTGATCCCTCTCATGCCACCTAAGCAGCTCTTACCCATCAAGGCATGGACTCCGTAAGACCTCTGAAGGTGTCCTGAGGCATCTGGCAGCAAGACAACAGCAGATCTTTTACGTCCTGTAAGCTGCACGGTGGCGCCTCCATAGATTGGACTTGTTTGTCCAGCACGTCCCACAGATGCTTGATCAGATTAAGATCTGGGGAATTTGGAGGCCAAGTCAATGCCTTGAACTCTTTTTTTATGTTCCTTAAACCATTCCAGAACAATTTTTACCGTTTGGTGTGGTGAATTATCCGGCTGAAAGGTTTCCCAGCGGATCATTGTCCAGAGCCTCCGGCAGCTTGCCGGCTTCCCATAGTGCATCCTGGTGCCAACTTTCCCCGCAGGTAAATAAATCACACTCAATTGGCCATCCACAAGAAAACTTGACCAATCAGACCAGGCCACATTCTTCCAATGCTTCATAGTCCAGTTCTGACACTTGACTCTCGGCGATCGTCGGGGGTCAACATGGGCACTCTGACAAGTCTGCAGCTGTGCAGCCACATATGCATCAAGCTGCGATGCACTATGGGTTGACACCTTCCTATCATATCCAGCATTAACTTTTAAGACCGGATTGGCTAGCCTTTGACCCACACCAACATCAGTGAGCCTTGGATAACCATGACCCCAATGCCGGTTCAACGGTTGACATTCCTTGAACCACTTTTCGTAGGTTCTGACCAGTGCATAGCAGGATCGTCCCACAAGACCTGCCATTCTGGAGATGTCCTTACCGAGTCATCTAGCTATCACAGTTTTGCTGTTGTCAAGGTTGCTCAGATCCTTATGCTTGCCCATTTTTCCTCTGTCCCACACATGAGTTTCAAGCACTGACTGTCTGCCTCATATATGACGACACCTTTAAGAGGTACCATCGCACCAAGATAATCAATGTTATTCACTTCAATTGTGAGTGGCTTTAATGATACGAATGATCATCAATGTATACATAATAATGCAAACAAATGTATTATATTCTACAATTGCTGTGCATAAAGTGAAGGCACTTTTTAAACTATATCTTAACATTTTTTTTTATCACTTCTCTTATTGTGACTAGTCTTAGGCATCGGGAACAGAAAATTATGGTGGTTTAATATGCTTATGGGCTTACAGTCTATAATTACTCTGCAATAAAGAAATGGTTCAAGGAATGAGGTAGCATGCTTAGGTACAACTGATCCTACTGCATGACTTTCCTTGATATGTATGAATATAATATATGAATTACATTGTGGGGTAAACTATCAGCCACACCATTATAATCCCACAAACCCTACAAAACTTACGTAGCCGGCTTCTCCTGTCCTGTGCGTAAAACTCCCCAGTAAATTATTAATTCTCTGTTGTTGGTCCATCATTAACTGTGTACATACATTCTTGGAAAATGAGTGTTACAGTAGGCTGGGATTTATAACGAAAGCTTGACACACGCCGCTAATTCACCTTGACAGTCTCGTCAGATCTAGCTTTATAAATAATTTATAGCCAGGGCACCACGTTCAGCCACTGCTAGTGCTTCAGCTGCTGGATTCTGCAATCATAATGGGCGAATATTTGTTTATAATTTATGTACACAGTGGCGTGTCAGTTCCCCTGTCTCATTTGCATAGGCAGATTGAGACGCTGGCTCCGTAATGAGGGTGCGGAAGACAAATGGCACTCCTTCCCTGCCACTGCAGTTCTGTAAATGTTTGATTAGTTTTGAATGGATTACTGTTAGATTATCTGGTTCAGGGGTTAAGGCTGACACCTCTCTGCTCCTAGGTTGCCTGAGCTTCCCCCAACGGCCTGCCAGAGCCTGTCAGCCATTACGCAAAAGTGCCAAGAAAACGCTGGGGGCCGTGCATTTTTTGGCTGCAAAGGCACTATGACTATGTCTTCAAACCACAACACCCCCCCCCCCACCCCATGAGAGACATTTCACTGCAATATGGATGAAGAAGGTAGAGACACTGGGGCAGTGGTACTGAAAAATAGAACAAGCACTGTTATTCCATATCGTGAACCATCGAATCATTAATCCTGTAATATTCAGGTGATCATTTCAACAGGATGTTTTTACAGTGCTAAGCATTTTATCATTGATATAGCTATGTGCGTGTGTATGTATATTTTGTAGCATTTTGGTATACAGAGTAAGTAGCCCCATAAAGGTACAGTAGTCATTCAGCAAGTAGAAATGTTGCCACAGTTATGGCAGTAGATGATTTTACATAACATTAAAATGTTTCCTTATATTGGTAGCGCTTGGTAGAGTTTCATACTTGAAGATAGCATGAAGATATTGTGTGAGTTCATCCAACAACATTACAGCACATTTTATGATGACGGCAAGGTACTCATCGTAAGGTGTAACTCAATAAGACACAATTTTGGCAATTTTCACCCAGTAAAGCAGGAAACTGAATCTGATTGAAATCACGCTCCAGCCAATACTTTGTTCTCGAAACCTGAAATGTTTTTTTTTTCCATCCATCCATCCATCCATCCATTTTCCAAACCGCTTATCCTTACTGGGTCGCGGGGGGTCAATGGGCATGAGGCAGGGAACAACCCAGGATGGGGGGCCAGCCCATCGCAGGGCACACTCACACAACATTCACTCACA
>JAODJX010000065.1:9116845-9128413 GCA_026776945.1 Isichthys henryi | reverse complement strand
CCCAGGCAGAGACTCGAACCCGGGTCCCAGAGGTGTGAGGCAACAGTGCTAACCACTGCACCACCATGCCGCCCCCGGTTTTTTTTTCCAATCTATTTAATCTCAGATTTTACTGAAGAATTCAAATTTATTAATAAACTTTCTGTGCAAATAACAATCAGAGGCACCGCAGAACCTGCAGAGATGCTGCATGGTTCTGCAGACACTGGCAGGGTCTTCAGTCCGGTGCTCCTTGGCTATTTAACAAGCGTCATTTTTTTTTTTTTGCACTTGGTTGGCCATAAATTGTCTGGGCTGAGCCGATGCATGACTCCATTGCTTGTATGGCAATCATGTGGGTGATTATATGGGTAATGAAATGCGTGCCTTGCTCATGGTGTCAGTCCTGTGCCTTGAGCCTCTGCTGAGGGCCCGTGATGGATGGCACGCAACTGTTGAGGTGAGTGGGAACCCATCCGTTCCGTGGGCCATTACGAGATGGGCGCGAGGCGAGCTGCCTGCCTGGCCCCACTCGCCTCCTGACAGCCCCGCCGTCGCGCTACATTCCCCCCAATCTGTTTTGCTTCCTGTTGTGACCTTTCATACAGTAAAATGTATTAGAACACTATGGTCTCATTAAAACAGTGCATTAACCAAAGACTCTTTTTAACTAAATGACAGCCGAAAGGACTGAAAGCTAATAGCCACAGGCAGTTAGAAACTTAACTCATGAATCAGACTGTTAATGCCGCTTGATGTCTGGAGCACACTGGGCGCACGACAAGCTTTCCGTTATCCGTTCTCTCTCTCTTTCTCTCTTCTTCTTCTTCTTCCTCCTTTCCTCTCTCTCTCTCTCTCTCTCTCTCTCTGAACTCCATCCCCACACTGATAGTTCTCAAAAGAGGGAAAGCTCATTACTTTCCTCCTGATGGGAGAAAATGAGTGAACGGGCAATAATAAAGCTTGAATTTTTCAATACCGTTAAAAATGGGGCCCTGACAGTCGGCCGCCAATGCAGGGGACAGGCCCAGATACTGCATAAAGAGCCACCGAATTAGCAATATCATATATCATAAAATCTAATTAAATCAAAGAGCAGAATGAAATTAGTTTTCTGTGACTGAAACCGCTGCCAAGAGAGCTCTATTAAATGAACTGTAGAGGGTGAATTAAATAATTCACAGTGAGGGATTTTGCATTTATACAAAAATTGTGCACTTAATTGTCCATGCTATATTACAGATTTGGCCTTATGTTAACAATGTGCCTTAAGCACAGTCACTGGAGCATATCATGCGCATATTAAAATAAACGTAGCTGATAAGGCTTAAAACACAGGACGAAATTAGACAATAATAATCAAAGAGCTGCCCAGATAATTCCCGGGGCAGAATCATAAATTGTGGTGAACCTGTACCGACCTGGTATTAAATAAAGATCATTTAAGTAGTATGCCTTAGCATGAGGCTATTGTCTCCAATAGCATCATGGTAGGTAGGCAATACACATTGTTATAAATGGTCTTATCTATTGTTGTCAATTCATAGAACAACAGTGTTTTTCACTGTGCTTTAAAGCCCGCAGTAATCACATAATAATATTTTCTACCATAAGGCAAGAGTTGTAAGGACTCTTGGTATAACTGTAACATGAAGGATTCTGGGTAGCAGTGCGGTATTTTTATTATTTCCAAAGTACCCTAATATACATATTTCAGTTACTGTACAGCAAGACCATTTCTGCTTGAGAAGGCAGTTAGCACAACCTTCCATTTTCTGTAAGGTTAATTAAACCACAAGAACCTTCTTTGGCAAAGATAGTCACTCACACATGGTGGCAGATTTAAGGCAATAAGTCACAGTGTTCCAATTAATTGGGAGCAAAGAAAGATACTGGTTCATGTACTTACATGAATATGTCACTCTACAATCAAAACTAATTCGATTACTTTATGAGTTTAATAATCTCATGTAATTTATGGAACCGATTTGAACAAGTCAGGAGCGCTGTTTGGCCGTGACCCCTGCAATACAGTTTATTGTATTGTGACATAACATCGTATCTTTATTCATATTGTATAATTGACTAGATGTTAGTTCTTCCGATATATTGAAACCATCCTCATCCTTTAGCAGACAGAACCAGCCAGAGTGTTAAGAGGCATACTAGTTTTTGCATTTTGGTAAATGAGGGAAAATTTTGTGCTTAAGCTATCGCACAGAAAGCACTTAGCTGGTGCAATCATTCTTATAGTCGCTGTCAATACTGTAATAATAAAAGAATGCAGAAGGGCAGAGAGTAGCGTATTACACTTCTAACAAGAATATACTAGATGCACATTCAGTGAATATTGAGTTCTAAACTTGTCTTATCATGATTTGTGGCCTTGTCACCGCAAATATTTTTCAATGTCATCGCCCAAGCCTGTGCTGTCACTTACGCGGTCAGCTGGGGAATAGGAGGCAAAACACAATGATCTCGCTGTTAATGGGAGCCGTTGAGAATGGCAAGGGTGATGAAGCACTATTTAGTTATGGGGGCCATATTTCTGCTTGGGGACATTATTATAAAACATGGTGTTATTTTGTCAGATTTCAATCATTTTTCTAGCTATTTGTTATCACTTCATAGTGGGCACATCAAGTAATGACATATTAGTTGATGTCTAAACACATGGTTTCCTTAGTCTGCAGGCTTATATTGAGTCCTAGTATACAATTCCCTCTCAAGGTTCAGTCTGTTCAGCGCACAGTGCTGTAATTTTATCGCACATCATTACATCACAGACCTTAACTAGACCATCCCAGTGGGAAGAATGATCAGAGCTAAAGACTTTCTCAAGGGGGGGGTTTGATAAATCCTCCCAGGTAATGAGTCAGATCTGTGTTAGCCTTTGTTTAGAGGCTGCCGGCGTATCGAGTGTCTCTACGAAGCAGACCACAGAGGTGCAGGGTCTAATTTGTCCCGATAAAAAGTGATACAGAGAGAGTCTGTGTTTTGTGGTCTGATTTGCTTTGCAGCTGAAGGGTCAGTTTCATTTCATTCAGCCCATAACAACAAAAGCTAAATTGGCATGCTCTTCTGCATGCATAGCTATGGTTAAACACAGGTGATCTTCCTCACCTTTAAAAACGATACGCGCGATGATCGATTGTTTGTAAAAGCGCAAATGTGTACTTATTTAATGTGCATTTGTGCTGCTATGACAAGAAGATACCTTGCATTTTAACCTGTATACCGCAAATGAAGTAGTTGGCATATAAAGTTTAAAATGCATTATATTTAATTTCCATATCAGCGCAAATGCACATTAAATAATGTGCATGATTATATACATTTCAGCATTATACTGAAAGTTGTTATTATAGTTTTATAATAGTGGACAATGATAATGGTTCAGTGGGTAGCAATGTTTTTTCATATCTCCGGGATTAGGGGTTTGAAGCCCTTGTCTGCTCTGTGTGGCATTTGCAAGTTTTCCCTGACTGATGTACAATTCCCCTTAAGTCTAAAGACATGCCGTTAGACTGACTGGCATCTCTAAGTTGCCCATAGTGTGTGTGTGTATGTGTGTGTGTGTGTGTGTGTGTGTGTGTGCGCGCGCCCTGTAACGGATTGACATCCTTGTCCAGGATATTCCCCTGTTCTGTGACTTAAGCTCCATGATCGGCTTCAACCTTCTTAAGAACAAAATGTTGGATATTTTAATACACATTATTAATACAAATGATAAAAAATATATATTTAGGGTACAAAATGCATATACATGTATGTGCATTTAAACCAAAGAACTAAACCAAAGAAATAACTTCACAAAAATATTATTAAGGACAGAAAACGGGGAACATGGTGACTTTTAGAACATTGGTTCTGCTTTTTGTTATTTTGGAAAAGAAGACCTATTTACATAATGCATGTTCTGAAATGACATGAATAACTGAAAATGTTCCGACAAAACCTACACAGAAGCCAAAGTGACCTTCAGAAAGCAATGTCCACAAATGCTATGGATAAAACCGTAATTGGCTTTTACCTGAGCATGACTTGCATATGTGTGGTTTTGGTTCCAATGCTTTTTAAAATATTAATATTAATACAGGCTAGTACTGGAGTCCATCTCTGCTATGCCCTGTAGCTTAGAGATCCTGAGAGCACCATTACCATCCTGCTCCCATTGGCTCAGAATGTACGTACAATTCCAGCCACTGATCTAAGAGCAGCATTTAGTGGAACTAAGTACAGAAATGGACCACAATTACTCTGTTCAAATACTTTTTGGTTTTGAAATCACATTCACCATAGGGCACAATAGAGTTTAAACATTCTCGTGCAATTATTTTTCTGCATGCTTTTTCCCCAGTAGCGTAGCATGTATTGGTGATGACGTTATCTAAAGGCGCATGGAGTCATTCTCTCTGAAAATCTGCGAAACGTAACACATATATCTGAAATCCTATATGTTCTTTTCTTTCCATGAACAGCCAATGTGCTATAAAGGTTTATTGCTCTTTATGTGAAAACCCCCAAAGCACCGTCTCAGTAAAAATGTAAACCTGAGTGTCACCTTGCTCTGAAGATCCTACCCACACAACTAGACATGCTCACGTACTCCAGACACATTTTACCCTTTAAAATATTACGAATAAGATGATTATTAATAGAGAACCTTCTTACATTTTGAAACACTAATCAGAATCATTAGAGATATCACAGCCTTTTAATAAATGAAATGCCCAGATCAGTTCTCCTTACCCATAATCATTTCATATCTTACCATGACCATTAGAGTAGATTTTTGTATAAAATGGACCAACTTAGTAACACCACAGCAATATAGAAAAGTAATATTACATAGAAATTCATACTTAATGGCTTGCGTGCACTTTAAAATCTCCAAACTCTACACGGTACATACTAGATCAATCCGGCTGTTATCTCTTCCGTATCTCCAATCCTTATGAACTTATTTTTTTTTAAACTTTATTCATACTCAGTAAGTATCCAGGGATGAATGTAGAACAGTGAGCAGGTCCGCTCATAAGAAAGTTTCTGTAGTTTTCAATAGTGATACTGGTTTGGACCGATAAATAGGATATACAGCACCTAAGATTTTATTTGATAAAATACCTGCCATTGACTGGATGCTATCCTGAAAAATCTGGACTATGCAGTGCATTAAAATCCCAGGAGAACAGCTGCTTCTGAGACGTTGGATCCGCCACATCTTGCACCAACAATCACACCACATTCAAAACTGCTTAGGTCATGCGTCTTAGTCATTCTGATGGTTAGTCAAACAGTAACTGAATCTCTTGACCCTGTCCGCATGCTGCACATATTGAGTTGCACCCACATGATTAGGGTTTCAGAGGAGCAGGCTGTTTGCAATAACAAGCAGGTGTACCTAATAAAATGGCCACTGAGTGTGAATCTGATGCTGGCCCCAGTTGAAAAGGTGCACTGATACTATGCTGTCACCAGTATTCCTGACAGGCAGCATTAGCATCTACGGAGTCACCTCAGCATCAGCAGACACATTCAATCATGGAACCAATCACAGCGGTCGTAAACAAATCACACAACAATCCCTGTATTCCGGAGACACTCATTCAGTTCTAGCTAAGATCTTTGGATAGTGACGATTTATATTGTTGAAAGGTGACAAATTCAAATAGTTGTTCAAATTCAGTTAAGAACAAAGTCACACTGTAAGATGTTTATGAGTAAAAAAGAACTATCAAATTTCATGTAAAATAAGCTTTAGTGCAGGAAATGGTACTCTTACTTTATGTCTAATTCAGGAGGAAGATATATTTCTTGTGACCTGAGAAAATGTGATTTGTGTGATGGTTTCCCATCATGCTATCACTTGCTAGTCGGAAGATAAAATGTCGCTTAGGATAATGTAATTGGCCTTAAGGTACGAAGAGGTGAATTATATTCTGTGATTTATAATCTGGAAATTAAAGACTCACTCATTTTCTAATTTAATTCCATCTCCAATGGAAAAATGTTCACTCTGAGCTAAATTGGCGAATAATGTTGCTAATTCAAATGCAGATCTAATTTCAATTCTGGTTGCTGTTTGTCATGATTGACGAGTCCCCGACGGATCGTTGCCTCTCCTACCTCCCCATCTAACCAATGCTCTAGCAGTTGTGATAATAACTGAAGTGGCAAAATGGGCGAGTGAGTTATGAATCACATTTCCAGTTCCCTTGTTAGTTAAGACTATAATGCTTTATTTAATAGAATTTCCCCCTTTTCTGAAGTAAGACTTTTTAGACCCCGCAATTGTGTACAATTAATGAAACTGTTCATGATAGCCCTGACATTTTTATATGAGTCTTCATGCTGTAGATTTAGCGTTGAGTTGATAAGAGACTGAACATCCAGTCAACGTATAAAAGCCCTTATTCACATGCATAATTACTTCAGCCTCATTGCAATACAAATGCCATTGGAATACATTTGCTGTTATGAAGTTGATTTAATGTAGGGTAAATGTCAAGGTAATTACATGGCAGTCCAGGTTAAAAGTAACATTAATTTCACCTGCCGAGTGACATTCAGCAAGCCAAGAAAGACTTAATCCTTAGTTTATAAAGGTCTCAGCCAATCATTTTCTGTGGATTCTTTCTTTCTTGTGTTTAGGACGACAAACCACCTCAGAAATAGAAATAGGTATAGAATGTGAATAATACTTTTTCCATTCTCCAGTCTTAGAACACGGAGTTGGCTTGAAGAAAATTCTAGTATCTTTCCATTATCCAAACTGGCTAAAAAGAGGATTATTTTTCTCCAATCAGGTTATAAAGCATGCACTAAAAAGGGTATTAATGCTGTCTAATTAAACTACCTCATGCACTCTCTACAGATGGTTTAATGTTATGCAATGTAATATCAATATAGGCAATATTATACGCGTTGAAGTGTTTTCTCTCCTTGTTTATTTAACAGGCTTCAGCAAGCAACAGGATTATTTTATTGTCATTATATAAATGAAAAGCGAGGTGACAAGGCACTTCTTTATGAGCCTCTCCGTGTGCCTGCCTGCCCTTTCGAACTAAGCTGGGACTTTCTGTGTGCTTCCCACCTCCCAGTTACAGATCTTTAGCCCCTGCTAGAGGACTTTTTGTGGACCTTCAGGTTCGGTCAAAAGCTAAGAATGCAAGAGGTCCCACACCCAGCCACTCTCTTTATTTAGTTATTAGGTCCCTTTATTGTGCCGAAGAATGAAAAAAGGGGGCTCTCATTGTCTCCCCCCGCTGTCCACGCAATGCACTGTCTAATGACATCCAATTCAAGCATTGTCCCCAGCCAGGCCATTTCCTCCACAGTTCATTCTGAAGAATACCCAGCGAGTCACTGGGAGTGCAGTGCCTCTGCAGTTTCATTGCTCTATCCGGGGCTTAATGACGTATCCCAGTTAATGACCCTGCATAAAAGCCACTGCTCTTGATTCTGTACTTTGCTGTTATGCCCAGTGCTTGAGAGGAAAATGCATGAAAGAGGCATTTTCTCACCTTTTTTTTGTTTTCTATCCCAAACCACAGGATTCCACGCGACAAAAGCCAACTGGGCTGACAGCGCTTGACAACTAAGAGGGATTACAGCTGGAGAAGATTAAGGTGACTGTCGAAGGGCCCGTGGAGAGCACGCTGTCACTGAGAACCTGCCATATTGAGATGCTTGGTAGCTCGTTTGAGTGGCTGGGTCTCTCCTCTATGTTAGAAACCTGTCTATTGGCAAAAACTAATTTGAGTCCAACAGCAGCAGTTTGGCCATTTTATTTATCCAGTCAAAACCAAAAAGAATTACGTCCTATGGTTTTTCAACTCAGACATTATTGTTTTTGGACTGTGCCGATATTTAGACCCAGTATTATGTATAAGAATAATAAAGGACCACAATCGAAACAGAAAATCTGGCAACCTGGAATATAGTCTATCTATTTCTACTGAGACCAATCTGATAAGATTTAAATTTAATATTAAGTTTACAGGTAAATGTAACACAACATATTAGCAAACAATGAAACATATAATGGCATTAAACAGATTTGAATTAGCTACACAATCTACTCTCTTTACAATCCCTGGAAAACACAATAGTTCATTCCAAACTGTTTTTAACGAAATGGGCCCATTTACAAAATGTCTAAGATATTAATGTAGGACAAATGCAGCAGTAACCGAGCCAACTAATTTTTGCTCATTTCATTTGAATTATTAATAATAGCGAAATATACCATATGCTCCCAGAAGAGCTTTATACATTTATTTCAAACAAAATTGCTACTGTTTGGTGAATAGTATAAGTAGCTTAACTGCTCTTTTCAAAAGAGGTGACTTATATAGGGATTTAATCAAGTATAAATCAGCCTTTGTAATTAGGGTCACAGCTGCCAGCCAGCAGCCCTTGCTGCTTATGGGCTTTCATCACCTGAATTACGTTAATCAACTATCATTAGTTTTCCTCTGATCACATTATTATGATTTGAAGTCATATTTTTAGCAAGCAGGGTTTACAATCGTATTTTAAATAAAAGCTTTTTTTTGTTGACTTTTAGCTACACCCGGGCTGTTCGGGCCAATAACGACTCCAAGATGAAACTCATATATACTGAAAAGCACCAGCCTATATGAAAGGATTAACAACCCATATTCTAAAAATTTGGGGAAAAAAATTAAATGGTTATAAAATGACAGAGAATTTGTTATTTTTGGTGCATAGTTTATATAGCTGTATTAAATCTGAGTAAGTATATTGAATTATTTTGATAATTTCTTATTATCTAATGCTACTGCAATATATGCGATATAGACACATACAAATCATATGACAAAATAATTAAGGGTGACTCTATGCATTAGTCACATGAAACTTAGTATTCAGACTCTCATTTGATGCACAAAGAACATATTTGCTGGGTATTATGCATGTTGAGTTATCATTTAGCACACTGATAAAGTTCTTTCAACTTGTTTGGATTTAGGAAAATCTCTCAATTAGTGGTCACTATACACATATGTTTGTATACTTAGACAACTGAATGTGTTTGCCTGCATTTCAAGTGAGGCGATTTTGTGACTAAAAGGAAACTACTCAGATATCTCATTTCAAACGGTCAATTAAAATTATTTACAAATGAAAGCAAGAAATTGACACTGCATCATACTAGTGCCTGTTAATGACACTGAAGAGATTGCAAAACGACTGGGTATTTCCTCACAAGGAGGTGGGGCACCACCTAGTGGTCAGTAGTTACAATATATATATAAAAACCTTACAGCTTATCATCTGTCATTATGATAAATTTAATGAGTGTTACATTTCTATTCATTCTGCACCCCTGTGATTGTTTTTCCATTCTAAAGCATTACAATACATATTTAATTATTTGCAAAGAAAGACAACATCTATAAATCTTCATACTTCACTTGAAATCTGTCCTCCTTTTCTACAAAAAGGAATAATATGATCTTTAAGTCCATCCAAATCATTTTGCCCCTCGTTTGACTGTAGTCATCATATGCTTTGTTTCTGTCTATTGTAGGATACAGCAGAAGGGGGCAAACTGGCAGAAAGATACAAGGCAACAGGGGCCACTGGTAAACAAACCCATGGAAATTAGGTACTTTGCTCCCTGTTAACTTTCTTGCTACATGCGAAAGTGTAATCAGCTTTGGAACAATCCAGGCACAGTCAATGAAGAAAAAAATAGAACGGGTAGTTAAATTCTGTTCACTGTCAATCACCATTCAAGCATCAGTTTAGTCTATTAGGTATGTTGTTAAATACGTTGGAAGGGAACAAATTTCCTGGTATTCCAAGCTGCGGCCTTTGTGAAGGCTATCTTTAACTTTGCATATGTAACGTATATTTGTTTAGCATGCTAAAGTAATGCAAAGCTACGTGACGTCGTGCCCCTTTTCTAAACAACTGCTTACTGTTTACCTAGAACTACGACACTGGAAGTGTTTTTCCTTCAAAGGTGTCATGCAGTTAGGGAAATGTTATTGAAATTTGCCAATACTAAAGTTGCAGTCAACAGATGAGTATCAGTTTTGACCCTACTGTAAAATTAATAAGGAAAAAAGCTGCAACTTCAAACATAAAATATTATCCCCTTGAAGCAGGAATGTATTTTTGTGAAAAAAAAATCTAATTACGATGTATATTATCTCATTAATAATTCCTGAATACATGTACTGCGTTGTTGTGTTGTTTGAATTAGAACGTTTTAACATCTGTTATCCAAACAAATGCAGAACAGTGACAGGTATAATTCCATTAGAGGGAATGCAGATATAATAAACAAAAGGGTGAAATTAACAGTGTGGAAAATTATGGAAAGTTGTATTCTGCACACAGCAACATCATACAAAATAGATCCATCGACAGACATTTCAGACTTTTTTTTTCCAATGCGTTAACATTCAGAAAAGAAAACTGTCTTTAGATTGCCTTATTGTTTTCCTTTATTTGGGGTTAAGTCCCTTCAGAAATGCACTTTGGGTTCCTCGTGGAGAATAACAGAAAACACACCTGCTGCTTTGATACATAAATTGCAACTCAAGTACTGTCACCTCGCTATTTTTAAGCTGGTGAATGACGTGAGCTACAAATTAAAGGAGAAGGTCAGCGCTGGAATCACCTCAAAATTCATCTTTACAGATGACAAAGGGCCGCGATCGGGTAAGAGCCAGAGGATAGTGCTTATAAATGTTATTTCATTACTGTGTGCTCCATCTCCCAACAGGTGATGGGGGCCTCTCTGCAACCTCTTCACCTCAATTCCTGTTTCCTCCCCAAAAAAGATGGAGGCAATTATTCCTTATACACCCTATGCCCTGTCTTGAAATGCAAATGTATGATTAGCATCATTGTCTCTGTGCGGTTTTACAAAAGCTATATTCGCACTTAAAGTAGAATTGTGTGCATGGAGATTAAGCTGGGCAATAAATTTATTCACGTGCGAAAGGGTGAAAGGATTAATGCGAGAATGATAGACATATACCGTTTAAAACAAATCACTCAATTAAATGAAGGTTATTTTCCTGTAGCCCATACAACAATTAAATAAAGTACATATGCTTAATATTGTTTTCCTTTTAGCCAGGAAACACACACGTGCACAGTCATACACACACAGATCTAGCGGCATGAACAGCTGCACAAATTTGGAGGAAACAATATTTTAACTATCCAGACTGTATGAAAGCAAGTTATGTTAATCCAGAAACAAAGGGAATGGGGGGTGGGGGTTGTGATAACAGGACGTAAAAATCCCACCGTTAAATAGACCTTTGCCTTTATTCTACTTGTTTTTTTGATTGTTTGTTTGCTTGCTTTTTGTCTGTTTTATTTATTTGTTTGTTGCCTATATTATTATGCTGTGTCAACTCCAATATCAAAGTATCTCCCGCAGCATCGCTAACAGCAAACAGTTAGCATTCATGAACACTGAGGTTGCCTGTGATTTGTTATACAGTTAGCAGTGCTGAAGTGGTAATTATGCAGCTAAAGTTTAATTGTTAAATTACTATTCGGTTTGTGAGGGGGCCTGGCTGGGGGGGGGGGGGG
>JAODJX010000065.1:9101927-9116745 GCA_026776945.1 Isichthys henryi | reverse complement strand
GCCCCCCATGTTATTTGTAATAGTAAGCAATTATAAAAAGGACTCTTTCAGTAAGTTGTTTTTGGTGCTGCCTGGCATAATGAAACGCTTTTATTACCCAGCCTGAAGCAGCTGTTATTAGGGAATAATAGGTCATTTTAGCCACTAGGAGCTTGACTGGCTGGCATTTATCAAGAAAAAAAACTACATATATCATCTGCTGAGCCACCCGGAAGAGGAAAGAGAATGTATCCACCAATGGAAATATTTCATGCATTGTGGTCTGAAAAAGAAAAAAAGGAGTGCTTTGCCTAGAATGCATACGCATCCATCCATCCATCCATCCATCCATCCATCCGTCCATCCATCCATCCATCCATCCATCTCCTCTATCCACTTGTCCTGGAGTCACAGGGAGTGTGGTGCCTATGAACACACAAGGCAGGGAACAACCCAGGATGGGGTAACCCCAATTAACCTCAGCATGTTTTTGGACTGTTGGGGGGGGGGAGAACTAGAAGAAACCCTACAATGACACGTGGAGAACATGCAAACTCTGCACCCAGAGCCACGGTGGAGACTCAAACGCTGGTTCCAGATGTATGAGGTAACACTGCTAACCACTGTGCCACCGTTCTGCCCCTTATAATCCAATAGAATGGAACCAAAAATCAATATTATGATTCTGAAGGTAGCCTGAATACAGGCTCAGTTAGAATGACTAATTTGCTCATGTTCTATAATGGCCTTGAGTAAAAAATAATACTGAATTTTTTATTTAATAAAAATGTAAATAAATGCATTAACAAAACGGCAAAGGATACGTCAGTCTTTTCTCTATTTTAGTTTCTTTATGTATCCTCTATAAAGGGAATTTTTAATGAACACATTTAAATATATTTTGTTAATAATATTGATTATGTCCTTGCATGCATAGCTACAGCAACAGTACAGTTAAACCTCTATTTCCTGTGCCTCTGGGAAAAATTACATTTTTTTTACAGCAGGCTGCTCTATTGGACACTTGGAATGTCATGTGTCCAGATCTTAGCTGAAAACTTAAGGCAGCTCCAGGGACTCAATTTCCAACATGCTGAGAATGGACATTGCCTTTGCAAATTCCGCACGCTTTCTCAGAGAATCTTTCTCAGTGAATTTAACATTTTCTTCTTCGTAAAAAAGTAACAATGCATTGGCATTCACCTTCCTGTAATTGATTGCAGCCAGGCTGCCCTGTAGCAAAAAAAATAATTGAAAAAGCGAAAAGTGCACAGGATGTGCTTAGCCAGTGAGAGGGCCATTTATTAGTGAATCTGTAACATCTTTTATGGAATATTTAAAATTTGTAATACATTGTGTTACTGACATTGTGTCAGATTTTCTGGGCTTCTAGAATTTTCCTCAGGCTGTTGGTATACACTAATCAAGAATTTATTTTGTTGCTTGTTGAGTTTAACAGTCATTCATTGTAATTAAGCTGTAGGTTAAATATACATAGGTTTGAGATCACTTCTTGCGCCCAGATTCCAGATGTATGTTTGAAGTGCCTGCATGAGTGGATATCGCTATATTCTAGAAGCAAACTATCTTTGTCCATGACTCAGCTTTGAGTGACCATTCAAAATGGAAGCTCTAAGTGTGAGAGAAAGTTCTAAGAACCCAGTTTGTGCCATTCCAGATTTCACCAGTTAACAAGGTCACTTGAATCTGTAAACATCTGTCTGCCCCGTGCAGAAGACACCTGGAAATGGTCCGACCTTCCTCTTGTCTGAGGACTTACAGTATGTTAATGTAGTTGATTGAGTGAATATAGGCATCGTAAATATATGGACATAGGGAATTTTGGTTCCACGTTTCCTAGCATTTTACTTTAACGTTGTCATTGAACCTCTAATAATCTTGGATTATTGACTGTAAGGGAATAAATTCTTCCACGCCGGCAAGCCGTTCAGTGTCTTTGGTCTCTCGCGTTCTTCAACATTGTAGAAATGGCCGATATTCATCAGTCAGTTTGTATAGTCACCAGTCAGGTTGTCGACAAGAAGTTTTTGTATAATTACCTTCAAATACTGGTTATGCCAAGAATAAGTAAACAAACAAATACATGTTAATGCCAGTTGCTTGTCATTTCAACATGCTGTCTGTTGCAGTGAAAGCCTGAAACTGAGCTAATTCCAAAAATGAAGAAGATTGTGTTTTTGTAACACCCAAGCAATAACAAATGAATCATTGGAGAGCTAAGCAACTGATAAAGGCATAGGAGGTGGTATCAGAAACGTATGTCTATATTATTATCCTATAGATAATTTATGTTCTTATATCTTATCTTTGAAATATTAAATATAATTCCAATAATATCCTTAAACATTTAAAAATATATATTCCAACGCACAGAATGACCCTGTACTTGGTGTGTAGTTTGGACGGATGGATGTCGTTTATTAGAAATCTTAGAATCTTGTATGTGAATTATGGTTAACAATTGGTACTTTCAATTGGAAATGAGACAGGTGCTATCCAAATAAATGGCTCCACAGAAATGCTGCTTCTAGTAAATCATTATTTTAAATGAAAGGTTTATAAATGAACAGTTAAAGTTAGATACAATACCAGCACTATTGAGAAGATGCTTCAAACAAATGAGTTTGTTGATATTTAATTTGCGTAACGGATAATGTATACTACGTCCCCGTGCAACATACAGGGCTAGGCAAATCTCAGGCAAATCTTCTCTTTTCAAGTAGTACATGGTAGATTTTACCTTTTAATATCAACATCAGAGAAAAACTCTTAGCTGTCATCGTAGAATCATCAAGTATAATCATATATACATGCCCTTTGCACTTTAATACAAATATTTTATTGTAAAGAGTGAGAAATACATCTATGCACATATCAATAAAAACACATTTTGTTCAGTGTCTATGCTTCTGAGCTTCCAGGTCTGATTTGCATTAAAACTGCAGGACAATTTCTAATCAGCTGTACCCCATCCTCCTTGTTTTCTATTTTTTTTTTCAAACTTTATTTCTGTTTTGTTTAATTGCATTTGAAATATATGTAAGCTCGCTGTATTAAAAAGCGAAGCAGTTTTCCATAGTTTGTGAACGTTAACATCGTCATGGTTACTCGTGTAAAATTATGCTTGCTACTTGTAATGCATATTTATAGTTTGTGTACGTTGCTTAAGTCACTTATTTTAAGCATATTCTCTTATTTTTAATTGCAGATTTCTAAAGGATTCTTAAATAATTCCACATCTGGGACTGAAGTTCAACAGTCCAAACCGAAATTTAATTTAGAGATTTGTGACCCTTACAATCACATTGGTACCAAATTGGTAAGAATGTTGTGCTCAAGAATTGTGCCAACAATGAAGGCATCATTTATGGGGTGTATTAGTTTGGTCCGACAGCCTCTGTGACCTGGTGGCAGCGCACAGTTAAAAATAAAGGCTTTAGATGGACTTTCATATGCTTTCTCTCATGCTAAAGCTCAGTGGTTTCGCCATTGTAAACTGCTGATAAGCATCACACTCAGCAAGTAAGGCTTTGATTGTGGTCTGCATGTTGCTAAATGGCAGAAGAATGTATTGATGAATAAATAATGGACTGTGGTAGATGAAAAGACCTCTGCCATATCCCTGTTAGTTGTCTATTATCCTCAGTCTCCTGGGTGCTACTAAATGGGGGGCATGTGTTATATAGACATTTATCATGTAATTACCGCTTTAGGATCAGTTTCTGATGGTCTGTGATGATTACTAATAATTACTGCACATTTCACGCCTCTAAAAGGCCCAGATGGGGTTCCAGGGCAGAGGTACAAAGGGAGATTTTTTTTTCACCTCAACCTTTAGAGGCGCTCATTAGCTAAATGAATTGAACCATATGTGTCCAGTACCTAATTAACAACACTGTGAATGGATGAGGAGTGACGTTTCAGTCACGGCTGCGACTCAACACTGGGAGGTTACCCACTCTGCGACTATAACACAGTGATAGTAGAATTTCTCAGCTATGAAACCCAGCAAATCCTGAAAATGTTTGCTTATTTCAGTATAATCATTTACATTTGCGTGGCTGTTTGTGCACGATGCCTTTATATGCAGGAAATCGTATTTGGATATTATGGTCATCAGCAGGTGGTCATGGAAATTCTTATAATATGTGTCTCTGTGGTACAGCAAAGCAGCTTATTACATTGCATTTAGACATCTTTTGCAAATTAGTAAGCAATATTTTGTGAGAATTAACATTTGTACAGTCGCTTTGTAGAATTTTCACACAAAAGAATATACTCTTAGAAAATGTTTTGGTAAACCTAGGATACTACAGAGTAGGATCTGTGTTCCTTTACTGAAGATCATTGTCACATTTACAATGGATTCATTGCTAGTTAATATACAACTAGTATTATCATTTTAAATTTGGAAACAAATATAACAACGACTTCCTTTTTTGATTAGATTAAGATTAATCCTCTCTTAGATTTTCAAATGTATACAAATTTACTGACTGATATCTCTTTGTTCTAGAAACTTCCAGTTTGATAAACCTGACATTTGATCCTGGAGAGCAAATGCAGTCTGCTTTTGTCATCTAATGTTCCTGATATAGCCAGTCACAGGTCAGCAATCTTTAGAAACCTCGTGTCTGTTAAAGGTTTCTTTGAATCTAGTCCCATAGGGTAGTTATTTCCATGTATATTAAACAAGGAGAAAGTCTATTAGTCAAAGCATAAAGGAAGCACCAAACAAGCATGGGGAGAAGATAGAATTTTGCTAGGCGAGTTGCATGCTCGTTCTGTAACTGACACATATCTGTAATTTTTCCCTGGTTCGGAAAAAATCTGTGACTTCTGTAATGGGGCTCAGCCTCAGACGCTCTCTCTAAGAAGCTGTTTTACTCACTCATGTTTGCAAAAGGTGAGGTAAAGGCCAACTTAATGTAAGTTTTAATAAATATCACAGCAAAACATATCCTGCAACAGATGCTTAAATTCTTAAAATATACCACTCTGAACAAGCTTCTAAAATTGTATATGCCGTTCTGAATTAATTCTGTACAATATCATACAGATGTGTCATAAAAATGATGAGCAAGTGGAAAAACAAAACAAGAGGAATAAATGAATGAAAATGAGTAGAAAATATCCCCCCGTGAAAACAAACCTCTTGTTTCTGTCAGGGTATATGAGCGTGCCGGTGCTTTGGGCTCGGCCAGTGGAATTATAGTGGGGTATCATTGTATTTCTGTTCGGTGGGGTCCAGTATAAATCAGAGAGGTCAAGCAGCCGCAGATGGGATCTCACCAAACTGGGGGGGGGAGCTGGGCTGGGGGGGGGGGTGCAGCCGGCAGGTCACAATGAGCCGCTGTGACCCTGCTATGAACTGGGGGGGAAACGAATCGCCAGCAGGTGCAGCCCGATAGTGCTCAATGTTGCATTCAAGTTTACTCTTTTTACAATTCTGAGAACGACGTGGTGTTGTGTTTTAATCCAACCCCCCCGGGATCTCTCTCTCTCTCCCTCCACATTCTCACAATTACCTGAACAAGAAACAGGGAATTCTTCTCTGGGGCCTGCAAGCCTCCCACTCTCCCAGCCCGGTCAAGGGTAGTTCACATTAAAGACTCTGACTGACACAGGTTACCGTAGGACAAAAGCCAACAAAATAAAAAAAATGGAACCGTCCTGTTTAATAGAAACAAATTGCTCTCCACTTCCCGGTGACACAGATAGCGGCCCATTTCTGCTTGCTGCCCTTTGTTGGGAACAACAGAAAGGAAATGTACTCATCCTGGGAAGGATAAAGTTCAGGCTTTTTGTTACACTTGGTTATCTTAGCCTCCCGAACAAGCACAGCGGTTAAGTAGTTCAGGTGCCTGGTACATTCTGCGAGATTAAAGGTCTGTAATTCTGGCCCAGGTAGGAGCAGCTCAGCTGTGGGCGAAGGTCCTGTGAATAGGAGTCTTGTTGGAACTCAGCGAGCGAGACGTGGTTTGAACCCGCCTATCTTCTGCGAGCCTGAAAAGATCCCTGTTGAGCCTTAGATTCCCTTCTGTTGAGAAAGGACAAGAGCCAGCCCAATCTGGCAGGGGCCTCGTTTCAGGAGGTCCCTCTCAAAGGCATTTTGAAGGGAGGAAACTCTGCTCCTCTGGAACATACATCCAGTTGGACACTCTATATAGAGTGGCGGGAGGTATCTGCATTTCTTCTAAATGGACACCTTTCATCTTCCCATAGGGGAGGGTCACGCACTGAGGAACATTGACATCCAGCTCCATTTTTGTCCTCATTTTTAATTAACCAAAAGCGAATTCTTTTCGGTTTCTAAGTCTTATCTCCGTTCTATTTAATTTTATACTTTGAGAGAAAATGCAAAACTGCTCTAACAAGGAAATTCATTCCATTCTCGCTGTAGGTCGCCATCTAGAAGATCTGAAATTCAATTGCAGTTGAGCTTCTCAATAGAACATACTGCTGCAGCAGTGATTCACACATTATCTAAGCTTGCTTGCATGGATGTGTGTATGTGAGTAGGTTGGCCAGTTATCGCTACTGATATGTCATTATTATTGTATCTCATTCCTCAGCAGTTCACAGCTGAGCTGGAAGTTGGACCGTGCCCAGAGGTACAATCTGCCCTGTACCTGCCTTGTCCTTCTACTGAACCTGAGGCTGGTCATGCAGAAATGTGGGTCAGAGCCTGAGCAAGCTCTGCTACTGCCGGTTTATTCACAGGGTGAGAGGTCAAGTGTAAGTGTCAAAGGTCAGCTCTGAAGCTTCGATATCACTTTACAGTCCGGCGGTAAAGATGGGAAAAGGTTGCAGGGTAGAATCCAAGATCAGTCAAATCCTCCCAGACCTGAGAGAATACAGGAAAGAAAGGGAGAAGAATATGGGATTAGTGTTCTGTTGTCTGCATTTACATTTCCTAGGGCTGTGCCAGAATCGACCCTCTGTTACTCCCTGTACTGCAACTCTACGCTTTGATAAAAGTGATACCGATTACAAAGAGGAGTAGCTAAAATTACCGCCGCCAATAAATAAATTCCAGCGTTATTTAAATATTCACAAATGGTTATTGTGACAGCACTTCTTAAAAAAAATCACACGGAGAACAGCTAAAGAAAAGTCTATTTGTCCAATATGATAAGTGCCTTTGTGGCATCGGTCGTTCTCCACGCTCTGTATGACATGGAAGTAAATGTCCACTAATCCACATCTTAATCTTCCACCTGCGCCGCTTAGCTTAGAGAAACTGATACTCCTGCGAGTGCCCTGCTGACCTATTGCGTTTCCTTTACAATCTGCCCCCCCCCCCCTTCTGATATTGCATTGGAATGTCAGATAAAGGCTATGCAAGCTAGAGAGAACCAAAGTTTCTCTGGAAGAAAAGTTTGCTCATTCCATTCCGGCCATTTCCCCAAAAACGTTCATCTGCCCTTTTCACTGGCGATCAAAACACAAGAAGATATCAGCGGGTAAATCAACACATCTAATTTTCATATTAATAATTTTTTTATAATTAAACTTTTAATTTGTAATACTTGAAGAAAAAAATATAGAAATAAAAAATCTAATTTCGAGAGTTGGGCTGTAGCATGAGTATGAGATTGGCTCTTATGAAACCAAAACAACCTTAATGTAACTTGATGTTTCAATACTCAATAATACATAATATAATCACTTTGTTACCACTTCGTTATCGTTACCATCACAGCTTGTTAAATGACACACAATAGATAAATTATACCATGGCATTGCAACACTTAACAGAAAGTTTCCAGTCAATAATGTTTAGTGTTTTTGGAAAAGGTTGACATAATAGCCTGGGTTTAATGTGAAAAAAGCAGAACGACTTTGCCAAGGGCAGCAGATGCTGTTCATTATGCTAAAAGGCTAGAACAATGCTACTGTGCTGCCGATTAATCTGGTCTGAACACCTTTTGCAGAAGCAAAACGAAAATATGCAAAGTTCTTGATGACAGTCAATAGCGAAAAAAAGTATAGTTGTAATCTACATAATCACCACCCGGCAGTTAATTAATTAGCCTGTATAAATGGAGTGTAAAAGAAGCTTCAAAATTTCAAGAGCAATCTTCCACACTCAGATGTGTGGCTGCATCTTTTTTTAGACGCACAAAGCCTCTAAGGACCTTCTTAATGAGCCTGTTTAGTGGCTGTAAACACAGCTGCATACTCTACACTGGGAACTAGCAAGTGCCTCAAAGATCACCAGAACAACCGCCCTTTAAGTAGAATGATCAGTCATTTAAAGGGTGGAATCTTTATGCCTATTTAACAAATGCAATGTACATAAATGACACTAGATTCTCCCGCATCAGCTTCATTTTGACCAACTAAAATGGCTACCACTTAGTCTGTGGAACCTATGGATGATATCTTGACATTGTTAGCTTGTTTTTATTTTTTTATTGACATTTACTGTTGACTCTTAGCAGTTGGAGATTCAAATTCTGTGCATTTCCTGCCGCTTTCTTCCTGCAGCCCAATGACATGCAGCTGGGCTTGTTGGTGTTTCTAAATCGCCTGTAGTGTGGGGGTGCGTATTTGTGCCATGCTATGACCTGGCGTCTGACCCCGACCTGATCTACTCAGTCTGGCTCCATGCAACTGTATCACTAAATAAACAGCCAACTAAACAACCAAATAACAGCGTGTCATTTAAAACAGTTACTAGAATTTGACATAGATAAAATCTAGATGGTTGGAGATGGTTGGGCATTTGCTCTGTTCATGATTTCAGTGACTGTGACAGGTAAAGTATTGCAGAACACTGCCACCTACAGGTCACAGTAACAGACATGTTGCTTATCATACCTGTGTAAGCAAAGACTTTTTGTGCGATTTTCCAATGCTGTTAAACAGATGCTTAAAAGAGATACTCTGTTATGTGGTAATGATCGATCCCATTGTTCACACCCAACCAACAGTGATAGTATTAGACAATAAGAGATTCAAAAGGAGACAACAGAATCAATCTGAAAAAAAGATCAGCAAATAAAAAAGTGTCATTAACTCGCAAAAATACCAACTGTACAAATCACATTTATCATAAAAGGTTTAGGTTTGGCTCCAGCTGCCTCCCAGTTCTCAGAAACAGTTACAATCAGACGAGATTAATTTGTATAATGCAACAGCACATATTGAAACGGGCCCAGCTAGTGGGTCAGCATAGTACACAGCACATAACAACGTTCAAACTCCGCATCTATGAATAAACACATATTAAGGGAACCTAACAAAGCCTTTTTTATGTGTAAGAGACAAATATGCATTTGTTCATGTTCTAAGTTACATCTGCATATACTTTGCATGAAAACTGCATTTGCATTGTCATAGGCAATATTACTGCTTTATCTAGCATATTACTTAACGGTATTTGTAGACTATAAACATATACAATAAAACACCAACATCAGATTTGTAGAACAATTGAAACTTAAAAAATACAAGCATATAAAAACAAAGTTCTTTAAAATCTTTTAATCGCCATGCTTTGAAATGAAAGGAGTTGGTGCAGCTGAGTAAGTTCTAACATTTCCTTGTCAAGTATTCGTGGATCTTATTTGTAATCGCAAGTATAACACAGTTGTTTCTGCGTGTTATTATTAAGCTTATTAAGATATTATTATATACTATTTTTATATCATATGTAATATGCCAATCACAATTATCACATTGAAAAAATTTGTCTCAGCAACGATTTTCGCTCTTTAACATTTTATTAAAACTTGCAGCTTAATCATCAAAGAAACACATTGAATACAAAAACGGCATTTCCCCTGGGGAAGACTCTAATAAAGGACTTAATACCAAAATCCATGAAGTATTTCAAACAAGCACCATGTTCATAAAATGCCCAAAAGCCCTTTCATGTGCATCTGACTCAACGCTAACTTTTTTCCAGACAAGGCTGCGATTGTGGTTGTCACCAAACAATGACATATTTCTTTTCTTCCCTTAAATTCTCTGTATCATTCTGCATAGGCCAGCAATTTGTCTGTCATGGGCCTGAAGCAGCTAGTCCACTCGGGCCCCATTAAACTGACAGCGCTCTTATTAACGGAAAGCAGAGCCAACGACCAATGAATTTAACCACTGTTCAGGAGCCCAACTGCCACGGTTGGGGCTTTTTTTTCCAGTAATTAATTTGATAAATATATTAATTATGAATTGGGTTGACAGTACAATCAGATTGTCCGCCTTCCAGACAGCCTTTTGTGATAAGTCGCTTTGTGAAGAGGCGCTCAGGTTTCGGGAGCTGTCATCCCCCGAGCTCAGCCCCTTATCACCGCCTTGCCTATTCACTGGGTAATTTCCTGTGTGTTGTAATTAAATGGTGGCTTTCTGATTGCACGTTACTCCCTCTGACGGGCCCCTCTTCGGTTTCAAGCCGCGGACAGTAGGGCAAACCAACACTCTCCTGGCCCCTACAGGAAGCAAAAGGAAAAGACAGTCATTTCTTTGCAGAGATATAATACGATGACTGACGTAAACCATTTTCAAAATAGTCTGGCGTAGCAGAACGCCAAATACAAATTCAGTATAATCTTAACCAGTATATTATATCTGTTGATTACCTTCAATAGACATTTTTAGCCTTTTTCCACTTTTATTATAAACAGTGTTAACCTGTGTACATTACAAAATTGTAAACTTCCTAAAATCAGTTTTTTGGGGGAAATTATGCTGTTAGTGTCATAGGATCTGTGCAGTATAATTAACACTATGAGATTAAAAGGTTGACCTTCAAAATCACTCAATTTCCATATTTTTTCCTATAACCTTTGATGGGTTTAACTTAAGATGGGGGTGGGGGGTGATTTCGGGGAAAGTCACGCTCCTCCGCACAAACTTAGGCGGCACGTCGCTGGGTCTTGTCTGACAGAAGTCCAGTCCATGAAAAGATGGTGCACTTCGTCTCTGCTCCTGTCAACAGCCCCGCAGGACCCAAGAGAAAACTGTAGGGCTATTGTTTGCCTGTCATATCGTCCACCTTATTACATCGGCAGGAATGGAAAGTATTTAAGTTCCTTTGATGTCTGTATCAAATTGAACTGTTTTGATGGCCCAGGTACAAATACTGAACAGAAAACCCATTTCAGTGCATTTCATATATCCCTATTTTTTTAACACATTATCTTAAATATCCACTATATTACAGGTATATTCTATTTACATTTGTAAATGTATAACTTAAAATTAAGCCCCATGCTTATATAATTTTATAGCAAAATTTTATTTTTTCAAGCCCCCCCTATAAAATGCAGGGCTCCCTGAACCTTCCAGGGTATAATTTTGACAAAACTAATGATACAAGTTTGTTGCATTTTGTATGGGGCTAATAAAATGCTAATCTCATTAAAGAAGCACCATCTACAACATCTCATAAAATTCTAAATAAGAATTCATCAAACTCACGTACTTTGCTTAAAGGGATTTTTTGTTTCCACTGCCTGAGTCAACCTAACAATCGTCAAAATTAACATTTCACAATTTTTGCTTGTCATTGTGAATTTTCTTCGTTAACTGAATTCATAAATAATTGTATCCCTCAGACAAGGGAATGCACATTAATTTTCAAATTAGAACCTAACGATTCTTAAATTACAACTTCCTTTAACGTCGAAGGCTCATTTAATTTCCCGCCAAACAAATCTGCTGGGAATCCTCTGAATCACCATCGTAAGGATTCTGGATTCTCAGAATGTCAGAGCAAAGGTACACCAGCATCTTAACATCCCTCAAGAGGACCTGTGTGGTATGTTAATGCCGTCTGACCCCGGTCTCCCCAAGCTTGTCCGGTGAGTGTAACCCTTTACCAGGTACAATGCCCAGACAAGTTTACCGCTGGCCAAGACCTGCTGAGTTTCATTTTCTCTACTGCCACCTGTAACCTGTAAATAAAAGAGCCGAGGTCTGCGGGGAGCCACAAGGCCGGCCAGCGATGACAGCAATTTCTATCTGTCAATCTCCCTCTGGATATTGTTGCAGAGCTGGCAGACAGACAGCCAGGGTTTGTGAAGCGATGGATCTTTTCTCTCAGCAGGTTGTCATTTCCAATTAAATCAAGAGCCTTTCATGTAAATGTACAGTCTGCTCTACTCTGCCGAGTCACTTAACTATTATCTCAAATAAGAAATGAATGAAAACAAACAAAAAAAAAAGATTTTTGACTCTTTTTATGAAAACTGGAGTGGACAAAGTATACGTTCTTATTTAAGTTTATGAAACTGATGAAAGAACCATAGCCATGGTCATTTGGCCCCGGAACACTGGTTAAGCTGATTTTCACATCTATGAGATATTATATTTGGCAGAAAATGATTGATTAAAAGATATTTTAAAGTTTTATTTACTGATTTGCAGTTCCCTGGACAAAGTTCCCATCATTTTTATTAAATATTAGAGCGAAAAGTATTCACACTTGAAGAAAGACCTTTAAAAATATTGACATCTAATGTTTTATTACCGCGTTACAATAAAAAATAAAGAACCGCAACGCACTGTAAGCCTCAATCGTAGTTTTGGCTGAATATTCTTTCTTCCTCTGAGGTGCTTTGTGAAAGTGGTGAAACCTTGCAAATCAATCCATTTCTTATCAAGTCTGCTAGATGCTTCAAGATTAGTTCTCTTTAAAAACTCACCTACATTGCAGGTGAGCATTCAGATGTCATGGTTCATAAACTGTGATGTTTGCATCAGTCGTGGTACAGTCTAAGTGAAATATGCAGCTACAGTACAGTGTAGCTATTGCTATACAGACCTGCAGCAGGTTGATTTTGTATCGTTCTCAAAATCAGGACCCAGTAAGTTACAGTAGAAGCTGCAACTGATACCCAGCAGCAAATCCATTCTGACTGTTCTGGCATGCAAGTACACTTTGCGATCTATCTTGTTTTACAAAGAGAGGCTTTAAGTGCAATTCAACACACAATTTCCTCTTTTAGCCCTACATTAAGGTATTCTTTAACTTCTGTAAAGCAAACCCCACCTGTTTCCTGCTTAATGATACAAAAGTGTACACTATTAAACAGTCAAGAATTCAGATAAGCATAGCATTAGACTCAACTCCCCCCCGCCCGCGCACCCCCACCTTAATCCTCCTTAACTGGACAATAATACTTTATTTATTTGGTAGGAAGATAAAATTGTTCTTCGGTGAGACATGGTAGGGCTTTCCAGAATTCTTTCCTAGGCTAATCCCTAGACGGGGTAAAAAGTAGCTTTTGTCGGGAGTGCAGTGCTAATATCCTTACTTTTAATGGTTTTCAAATGGTATGAAAAATTAGATAAACACTGCTTGATTAATAGGAAAAGAAGTCAATTGGGCATAAAACAATTTCCGAATTCCCATGTGCCTTTCCTGCCTGTCATCCTTTGCTGGTTGCCAAAGGAGACGCCATATTTAAAGTGCATTTCTGGTCTGCAAATCGAAATCAGAATTATGCATTACAGTGAAACTCAAAGCTGCGTAGCATTTGTAGTGCTCTCATGAAGAAATGTGCATAGTTTTGGCAGATTTATGTTCACCCCAGTTTCTCATGAAGCGAGGCTAACTTAGAATGATAACTCAGAAACAAAATAAATGATTGTATTGTTTTTATTCTTCTGGGTATAGATCGATATTTGCCAAAACTTATGTTACCATAAGCAGACAATACTTATTTCAATACTATATCATGACAGCACTGCTGAAATGCATTGGCATTTAAAACATGGATAATATTAATATTCAAATAGTATTTTTGCCACTGTATTTTTACTACTGTAAAATAATATATGGGTATTGCTATTTACTGGATTTTAGGAGAAGAAATTGTAAAAAAGAATAAAGTATTCATTTCAGGAGGTATTATAATACAAGTCAAACCCCACATTATTCCATGTAACTGTGACTGTTATTACCTTTTGTCATTTTTTCTCAGTTCAGTTTAATTTTAAAGGCTTTGCATACTTGTCTAATTCTAAGCTTTAAGCAACCGTTTAATATCTTCAATGAAAATGAGGAGCCGGGAGTGATATATTGCAGTAGTATACTTTAACAACTTCATAGGAAATTCAAAATGTAGATTGTCGTAATACAGGCAGGTTGCAGTGTGTGCGAGGTAAAAAAAAGAAAAAAGATCATATGATTAATTTGAAAGCTTCTCCTTTTCCTGTGGTCCAGCATTTTAATTATAAACCTATTGTAAATTGTAAACCTACTCATGATGCAGGCAGTGTTGAATTAGCATAAAACCGAAGCTCCATACAAAACACATGGAAAATATATCATTCGTTTCGTACACTTATAATCAGGACCTTTTCCTGTGGTCCTGCATTTTATAGGGGGGGGGGGACATGAAAATATAAAATTATACTATTCAATTATATAAACAGGGGGCTTACAAGATGGCCTAGAGTTTCTAGCTAAGCCTCTGCTACAGCCAGACTTCCGCCATGATTATAGCGAGACGGCGTATAATGACCAGCTCACTTCCTGTTACAGCCCAGGCCCCAACCACCACCTCACCTGCTGCTCCACTGAGCCCTGCCTATAAATCCCGCCATAGCGATGCCCTTCTAGAGCGGGTAGTCCCATGCATGCCCCCCCCCCCCCCTAGTTGACCCATGCTCGTCATACTGCAGCTCGATTGGCTTCTCAGTGACCCATTGAAACAGTGTCATCTAGCTGAGATGATATCCCTTAAAACAGATAATCTGTTCACGGATTGCAGCTGTGTGTGTGTGTGTGTGTGGGGGGGGGGGGGGGGGGGGGGAAGCACACCAACACACCGTAATGGGTGAGTGCTCCCCCCGGGGCGAG
>JAODJX010000065.1:9064603-9085336 GCA_026776945.1 Isichthys henryi | reverse complement strand
AAACAATCGGGGAATCACACGTGGGAAACCAGGGGGCGTGGCACACGGGAGGAGCGGACGAGTTGAGCATAACAGTTGGCTTTCCAGTTTATGTTTAGTAGAAGTTTTATGTGTTAAAATTGCGTTAGGAATTTAGTAGCTCTTAACAAATAAAGGCAATTAACAAGTAAAAGTGTGCCCTATAAAGAGTGATGAGTGTTAGCATCGTCCTTCATAACGGACTGCCAAGAGCGTGAAATCTCAAACAGATTTCCATTTTTTACCGTACTCAGGGGAAAGTCCCAAAAGGTGAATGTACTGTTGTGATACTTTGCCCAGAAGTATGAATCAAATTAAACCAACTAGCGGTGAACCAACTTACCACAAAAAAATACCCCCCATAAATATATTTTCAGCTGTACCATCAGAAAGACCCCCTGTAACATTTTCACAACCCATTCTGAATTCTGAGGCTTCCTTCAAACTCCAGTTTTCACGAAAGCACCCGGCTTGAATGCAATACAATGGCAGCAGTCACTCTGTTAGACTCGATGGCAGGCCCGATACTGGGATAGAGAGAGAGATGCTGGTCGCTTGTTCGGTGCTCTTCATTGCTAATAGTGTTGTTATTTTGTATTTTAGCATTGCTAGGAGGCTCGCCAGAATTCCATCTGCGTTAAGATGAAAGTGCCTGATTAGCAACCCGCTTCGTGTATTAACCAGGGGAATTTAAATGCAAAGCTTTATCTGTGCTAAAGCCCAGGCACCTCAGAGCTATCATGGAAAAGAGTAAGGGAGTCTCTGTCAACTCAAACAGCATAGGGGCCTCTGACCATGTTAATGTCAGAGTTAATGTAATTTTGTAATTTTGGTTTTAGCTAAATAACACTGATAGATAACCTGAGAAGTATTTGATGTTAGCTAAATAACACCGATAACCAGAGAAGTATTTGGTGTTGGCTAAATAACACCGATAACCTGAGAAGTATTTGGTGTTAGCTAAATAACACCGATAACCTGAGAAGTATTTGGTGTTAGTTTAATAACACCGATTACCGGAGAAGCGTTTGGTGTCAGCTAAATAACACCGATAACTGGAGAAGCATTTGGGTTTGGCTAAATTACACCGATTACCGGAGAATTGTTTGGCATTAGCTAAATGACACCGATAATTGGATAAGTGTTTAGTGTTGGTTAAATAACGCAGATAACCGGAAAAAAAGTTTAGATGATATCTGACATATGCCTCATGGAACACATCCTGAATCTAGAGGGTTGGGGTATCAACAAATTCGATATGTAGCCGTTTTAGGCAGCTACCTTGGATACATCACTGAGAAAATATGTCACACTAAAGGAGGAATCATCCACTCTGTTAACTTGTGTGATGCACAATTCATAGGGACAAAGTGTATTAGCATTTTACAATAAAACCCTGCTTTTATTTAACATTCTAGCTATTGCAATTAGCCAAACTCGACTTGACAGCAGATGAAGGCATCCTGTTGTAGAAGAATAACAGGAAGCGACGATGGAGATGGGCTGGGGGCGCTTGTGTCACCGAGGCACGACGGGTGGTTCCTGTCACACCCAGGCCGCAGTAATTAAATAATCATCTCTGTTCGATAGAGGCAGACCAGGGAGAGCATGGAATGTGCCGGATATCAAATGCTGATTCGGTCCAGCTGGCTACTGCACTGTTTAACCAGCCTGGTCCCGGAACTTGGCCCATTTTGCCAAAAAAGGGGGGGGGGGCGCTATCCTAACCCCACAACTGCTCGGTCGCTTTGATAACTGCTCATTTTCACAGCCTGACATGGACACGGCCCATTTTCGGGGACATTTGGAGGGAAAAATAAACCTCGGCTAATGGCTGTAGCTCGATGCTAACACTTGCACATATTTCTCCCCGCAATGACACTCCGCAGCCATAGCTTGGTAACACAAAGCATGCGGCAGGGGCTCCGCTAATCGCCCCAAAAAACATATCCAGTTCCATAAAACAAATATTTTGGGTCGTTTCTAGAACAGAGCAAAGCCAAAGAGCCTAGGAAAATCTTTGCCATTTAAAGCAGCATCCCATTGCTTTTGGAATAAATTTTGGGCTCCCTTTGTCAAAATGATTTCCTAGTCAGGAACGAGCTGTTTGTTCTGGCTCTGCTGCCCAGTTTGTCTTGTATTTCGGCCAGAGGGACTAAGATGTGCAGGTTTCCTGATGGTTATATTCTCTGGACCCATTTTCCGAATTTAGAAAGGAGCCTAAATGAGGACTTCATGATTTGCTTTACCCCCCCCGCCCCCCCCCCAGGTCTGCCTCTACCTATCCAGGGGCCCTAGGCAAAGCTTTACTTGGGAGGCGCCCCCTACCAAGGAAACTGAATCATTTCACTTCCTCCCCGATGCAAGTCAGTCGGGAGCCCTAGGCAGCTGCCGATTCTTTCTATTGCTAGAGCCGGCCAGCCCCCTCCCCCCAAAAGGTATCATTGCTCTAAAGCTGCTTCGGATGCCCTGAACATCTGGTGTTCGGGTTCTGCTGCGAAAAGCTGCGGCTCAGCCTTTGCGTGCTACATGTGTGACACACAGCGATGGTGCAGGAATCACTCTCAGCAACGCTCAAAATGCAACAAGACTTCACCTGTCCATGGATTGTGAAACATCTGAATGGAGGGTGTGTAATGAGGGGGAGGAGCATGATGGGGACAAAATTAAGGGGCGGAGCATTCTGAGGGGAGGGGCATAACGGGGGGGTGGAGCATGATACAGCATACTGAGGGGAGGGGCATAATGGGGGCTTGGCTGCTTTCTCTTAAAAGACCTTTTGTTTAAAAATAACACAAATATAATTCAGGCTTTTGTTGATGAAGTTGCATCCGTTTATCCGCCAGTGATTTTTTTCATGATATGGCCCCGCCAGTGGTCCCGGCTTCACTGTCCATGGCCCTGACATGCAAACAGTTACTGCAGCGAGGCAGCTAACTTGAAATCAAACAGCGACGTTTTACGTTGGCCCATTTTCGATCTGACTCCCTATAAAGGAAACCAGCTGAAGGTAAGCATTTGTTCCCCTCAAGATGGCCGAGGATCGCCATCGCCAGACATTCAATACTTCCTGTTATCAGAACGCCAAAAAATCGTATCGTCTCAAAATCTCGCTTCTCCTGAGCCGCAGAGAGAGAGATACATGCGTAAAACATTTCCCTTTTCACGCTCTTGACCTCTGGGTGATATTTTTGGGAGGGGGGGGACATTGAAACGTATGGTCCCAGAAACCTATCCGCGGCGCAGGCTGCAGGCAGCCTGCGTAAAAAACGTAAGGCTTGCCGGCACTTAGCTTTTCGACACCGTAACTTAATTGCTAGCTGAGTGAGTAGCTTGTCGCCAGGACCTATGAGCTAATTGAATGCGTTCAAGTGAAGGCTTGACAGTCTAAAGAAAGTTGCCCCGTCCTGTTTTTCTGCCAGGTAAATCTGCTATTTTTTTTGTCCCTTATCATTGCCTCCAGCTGCTTCAGAGTGGATTTTAATCTGTTTGTCTAAGGGAGGACCCCTCGACCTGACTGGGCTGTTCCCAGAAGTTCAGAATGTGATTCTTTCAGTCATCTAGTTTCACGAGTCACTCTGTTTTTTCCATGGAGTTTCTATTTTAACTCAGTTTGAACCCTGGATGTAAAAGCGCTGGCTTTTCTCTTTGAAAACATTTTTCCTTATGTGACCCAACTTGACCTGACAGATTCTTCGCAATAAAATAATCATTAAACCGCAAGTGTGCGCCATAATCCAAATGTTTTAAGAAATTTAGCTCAATAAAAGAAATAATTCAGAACAAATATGCACAGAAATGTGCGCTATGCACAAGCGAGCAGATTCACTCATGCTGTAGATTGTTTTTTTACTGTACGCAACACACAGCGAAATAAAAATTCCTCAGCACAGAACGAAAGAACGAATTAAATATGCATTTGAAGCAAATGGAAACGCTGCTCTCTCTATTTACAGTGTCTGTTTGTCTTGCTCATGCGATTCTGGGGGGGGGGGCGGAGGGAGTTGAGTGGCACGTCATCTTCACGCTCCACGTTTGCACGGACCCGCTGGGCCGCGGTTCTCCGGCCATCCTGGCATTTCCCTTTGGCTCGGTACTTTTCCGTCCGCACTGAATCGGCGGCTTATAACACAGCCCCGACAACTCCCTGCTAACTATAATAATAATAATAATAATAATAATAATAATAATAATAATAACTGTCATGCCCGGCTCGTCCGATCCTCGTGTGTGCCACGCCCCCTGATTATCCACGTGTGCTTGCCCGATCTTGCCCAGCTGTGTCCGATTATTTTCGACCAGTCCTGTCTATTTGAGTCCACGTCTTGCCCTGCCTGTAGTCCGTCATTGATGTTAGTCGATGTCAGTGCTGTTATTCCGTCCTGCCCTTCCCATAGCCACTTCCCCTTTAATAAATCCCTAGTTTTCCCCGACTTTCGCCAGCCTGCCCGTCCGCTACCCGCGAACTCTGACAAATAATAATAATATTGAAACAGCCAACTAATGCACTCTTTCGAGTTTCTAGTATTTTTAGCTGTTTAAAACCTTGCATAAAGTCACTGATATTTACTGTCAACCCAAATTGGCTCTGAAGGACTTTTAATCGCTGTTGCACCTTGTAACCATCCTCGATTGAATGAGGTGATTGTCCTCGGCCGTTTTTTGTTAGATACACCTGCTTTTATAATGCAAGCAGCCAATCATGGGGCGACATACGTGTTAGGCTAAGTACGAGATCAAGAGGTTCACCTACTGTTTCGGGCTAATGTGCGAGATCCGATAGGTTCTGAAGCTGCAGCGATTGTTCTCGCCATTAGTGATGGTTACATCATCTCAGAAACAGCCGCCCTCCTGAGATTTTCATGCGCCGGAGTGTCCAGAGATGCGTGAAGAACCAAGAACATCCAGGCAATAGTATTTCTGTGTCTGAAAACCTCCTCATTAAGGGAGGTCAGAGGAGAATGACAGGACTCGTTAAAGCACACAGCGAGGCCACAAGTGCAAAAATGACAGCTCGGCGGTGTGCAAAACGGCCCCTCTGAATGCACAGCTAATCCACCATTTAAGTGGATTTGGAGATTAAAGAGGGTCCAAGCCAGTGTACTTAAGCAAATGTCTACTGGGTGAAGATCATAGTACAGAAAAAGTCTATGACAAATGTTATCTGACTGAAAACCAAGCTAAATGAATGGGGAGCACATGTTTATAAAAATGTAGAGATGTAGGCAGATAGGCAAAGGAAATTCCCGTTTATTATGTGCAATATTTATTTATACAAGTAGATATGGTATACTGTCTACATATAAGTAAATGCATTTTTTATGTAGCTTGATATAAGTGAATAATTGACGGAAAAATTGCCCAAGTGAATTTATTTGCTTAAATGGTCACTGCTTTTGAGTACATTGTTCGTGTTTTACCACTTGTTACTGAACATGCGGGAGAATCGATCAATCCTGCATGCAAAATTCAGATTTCATCTCTTAGCATATCGTGGTATCAGCAGAACAGCGTTCCCAGCACTGGTACCACTGTCTGCTCAGATATGCTTATGAATTACGCTTCCTTAAAGACATCGAATAAAACAACAGACAGGAAATATAAGTAGGCAGATATTCATGGATATAACCTTTTTCACTTTTTCTCTATGCAAAATCCCACAGCAAAGCACCTGGCAGTACCAAATTGGAAATAATCACATTTTACTCTGGAGACATGTGGAAGCCATTCTGTGTAATCTGCGGTAATTGTAACCATATTAACTAAGACACTGTGGTTTTAATCTTCTGTAACTTCTTCCCTGAGTATCTGTATCACTTCTGCGCAGTGTATTAGAGCATGAGGTTACAATCACGTTTATTTTAAATGTGCACCTCACTCTGTACACGTAGAGTTCACTGCGTGTGACTCACATTTGAGTAAACACTTCTAAGGGCTCCGTCTGAGTGTTAACTGATACTCCATTGCTGATTTAATAATGGCACGTGCCCCTTAACGGGCATGTTTTTCGGTCGGTCGTGACTCAGATCATTAACCTTATCTGTGCATATTTAATAAAGTATTATTAACATGTACATCATGCTTATGTGTCACAATGTTTAGCTGTCGTTAAACAGTATTCTAGAGTCATTGTAATTTGGGACAAATACCTAGAATCTTTTTCAGCTTCCTCCACGTTGTGTGGGGGTGCATTTATTTTCAGGCAGCAGCAGACAGGATAACTGCGCTGTCACCCTAAGGTGGCGATTAAGTGTCCTTTCACAAGCTTGACCCGTTAATCGTTACTAAACCGCTTCAAACCGGATCTGACTGCCACAGCTGAGGTATATATGTATTTAATTTACACGCACGGCTTGAGAACAACCGCGTCCAACTGCGCTGGTAATTTGATGGATATATTCTGCTGGAATCTCCCAAAATTATTCCCGTGTGTATCAGCCACCATGGCCTGTGGTTGAGATCAACAATCGGTTCACAACATTCAGCGGGATGGCTAACTGATATATGCACAAATCTACATTATCCAGCTGATTGCATTCATACATTTTAAAACAGAATTAGAGCTGAAAGTCAACATTTGTTTTATTGCACTATTTCCTTACATGTGAAAGAAGTGCGCATTCCGTTAAATATTACTACAAATGCTGACGATAATCTGTTTAATGATTCTTTAACAGGACTTGTTTAAGTCATATAATTATTTGCAACAGCTTGGATCTTTCTGATTGTTTGAAGAACGGTTTGACAATCTTTCTTGCGCATTCAGAAGAACACTTTCTCTTGGGTATTTTATCCATCAGATAGCTGACGTTTTTAGATCTTCTTTCGTACAGTAAAATAGCACAAATCAAATAGTTTGACCTGGAAACTGCCACGCTCTTTATAGACTATTTTCTGTATTTTGAAATGAATAAATATCTGCCCTGTGTTTTATATGTATAATCCAGAAAACATGTTATAATTCTGTTTCCTAGTCGTGCAGAAATAATGTACTCAAAGTGCGATTTTACTTAAGTCCTGACGTATAATATACTTATTCCTGTTTTCCAGTCCGGTAGAGTTAAATGTCTTTAAACAGCATGACCTCACATTACTTTTAACTATGTTTTTTTGCATCTTGAAATTGACCAAATACCAGAAATGTAGTCAATTTGACACAATTGCTCCGGAACCCTTCTCACGCTTGCTTTCCGCGAAACTGCTGATTAAAACTTACCACCCACTCACTTCAGTCAGAGCAAATTAGTAAATAGCAAATAGGGTTGAATGAAGGGTTGAGTCGCAATGCTGTCCATTTATTTATCAATGGGAAAAAGATATTTTCACATTATACATACATTTATGTGTGTGTACATAATAGCTACCGTTGCCAAAATGTCCCCAAAACCCGAAACTACTTTACTTTTGTGGGCATTTTTAGGCCCCCATTTGGATGACCTCAATTTTATAAAAAAAAACCCAAAAAACTGTGAATACAATCAAAAAAACGAAAAATGCCAAAGTCTTGTATTTTGTTTGGTTATGGTTAGGGCTGGGTAGGGGTTAAGGTTGTCATAGTTAGCGTTAGCATTTTTCCCATAGAAATGAATGAGCGGTCCCCGTAAAGATATGATTACATGACTGTGTGTGTGTGTGTATATATATATATATATTTATATACACACACACACACACACACACAGAGACACACACACACACAGACACACATACAGTCCCATACTTCATATCTGTAATACAACACAGGATCACAGAGACAGAGGTGGACAAACTCAACACAAATCATTGTTATCATCTGACTCTCTGAGACAAATACAGGCAAAATTGATTAATACTAAGTGATGTAAAGAGGAAAATGCAATTTATACAAAGAAAAAAATGTACTATTTTACTATTATTTGTAGTTTACACCATAACATGTTACTATGAACATGTGCTTTATTTGAAATCATACATTTCTGTGAATATAACATTCAAATCTACAACTTTACAAAATACTGGTATTAATTACCTATGCCACTCAGCTAGGCATTTTTCGAATAACAGTTAAGAGAAATTAACTTTAGATACGTGTTTACCTCAGAAATTTTAGATATCCATAATTTTATTAATGTTCGTATATTTCACTACATTCTTCTTAACAAGATGAAGAGAAGAGAATGAAGTTTTCTTTAACGCCGTATTTCATGGTATACTGCATTAGTATAGTTCTATAAGTATTTTTGCACATAATTACAATCATGCATTGCGACTATGAGCATAGCTATAAATTCTGGCTGTGGTTCAGTCAAGACTTCATTTAAATAGTAAGGATTTAGACTAAGCCGCTGTAAATTAGCAAACATTAATGCTAACTGGATACAACGTTCCCAGTTTACTGAACTCTCATTTTCCACTCATATTCCAGGGCTTGACATAAACATAACTCTCTATGCTGAGTGCAGAGGCTGTTTGAGGAGCAGGGGTGCAGAGGATAAGAAAGGGGCACTCAGGACCTATAAAGCTCATGTTAACCCTAAACAGGGAGGTGCTCAGGCACCCCCCCCCCATACTCCCACCTTCCACAGGCCCCCCTGCACAAAATATTAACAATTTTCACAAAATAGCCTGCAGTTTGGTTTGCTGGATATTTCAAATAATAATTATAATAAACATTAAAGCTGATTTACTCTGCCTTTTTTGGCTCTGTCTCTGATAAAAATCTCTGAAAGATAAAATATAGTAATAAACGTCCTGGGAGACCCAAGAGGCCGTTTAGTTTGTCCAGAATTCAACTAAAATTTCCATGGATAACTTTGGAAATAACAGCCCATTTAATTGTTAATATTTGTATAAAACTTTATAAGTGTCACGTCCCTACCTGCTTCTTCTGTTCAGCCCTGCTGTTTCCCCTGGGGCGTGGCCTCAAACAAGCCCCTCCCAAAGCTTGTGAACCGTACCTCTCATTCCAATCCCCATGTTAACTGCTCCCAGCTGTGTCTTGTTAGCCCCACTTATAGTAGTGATTGTATGTAAGTTCCTCGTAGGCACGTAATCCTTATTTATGTCATTGTTTTGCTGTGCCTGGTTTTGTTTGTCTCTCAGCCTTCTGAATAAACGCCCTGTCTAGGGGTTTTGCTGCAATCTGCTGCATTTTGGGTGCTTTTCCCCGATGAGGTCACAATAAGTCATTGAATGAGATAAATATTTTTGTTTTAGGCAGTTAAGAGACCTATATTTGTCAAGTTACAAGTTTTGATTTTTTTGTGTGTGGTGGATGGTGTTTTACAGGTGCATTCCCCTTTAGCATGAACGTTTGAAGGTTCCTTCCTTCTAGGTCCTGAGTGTCCCATTTCATTTACTGAAATTTACTGGGAAGGACCCCTAGTTGGCAAATTTTACCAGGACCTCCCTCCGAGTGGAGAAACTTCGAAATGTCTTTGCAGCCATGGAATTTCATAATTTGTCTTGTATGGATGTGCTAACAATGCTTCTCTCTCTGTTCTCATGTTAGAATGGTGGAACTATTCCTGGTGCCCCCCATTGACCCCCACTGGGGAATCGTTTCCAAGTGCCTAGTTTACAGCAAGGCGGCCTGTGACCCCTTTGTATACTCGCTGCTGCGACGTCAGTACAGGAAGACGTGCACTGACATCATAAACCGGATCCGGAAACGAAGCTCTCTCGACACATATGGAAACTGGAATGAGACCTGTGTAATCCCGACTGTGGAGCGAAAACCTCACAAGGGCCAGGGGGATCTGTGAAGTACACTTGGCTTAGTACCTGCTAGACTCAAAAACTATGGTACAGTGTGCTGAAGAAAAGGGGAAAGGATTTTTCGCTTCATTTACATTTGTACGTACACTTTTTGTACTTAAAATACTAAATGTAATAAGAAATAGATCGTTTCATAAATTCTTAATCCCTAGATAACAGAAATACACAATATGAAAGAGTAAAACCCACAGAAATTAAAATTCTCCCACTGGCTTATTTCTTATTTCTTGGCCAAAAAAACTTGAATTGAGTTGTACTGTCTGTAATGTAAAGAAAATTCTCATTTTCTATTGATCAAAAGACAGGTGGAAAGTTCAGGTCCAGAAAATAAAAATCCTCACCAAGATTTTGTTTCAACCAGCCAGTTGAACATAGAGAGTCGCAGTTACAGTCACTCAACTGTTTGGCTGAAACGAAATCTTGGTCTGGATTTGTACTTTTTGGACCTGAACTTTCCAACTGTGTCAAAAATGTATGGTAATGTAACTGGTTCAATTAGTTTTAGTGTCTAATTAACTTGGCCAGTTGAGGGATTGATTTTATATCATTCATGCCTTCTAGCTTTCTTCCCTCTAACAACACGATTCGTTTGTCTTACATGCGTATTGTTGCTTTTATGAAGGTGTAGACATGTTTTTGCACAATGTAAAAATTGGCATGACCTTAAGTTTATTAGTATAATAGTGCTCAGATTCAGCTGCAAAGCCTGAAGCACTTCTATAGATTTTTCCTCATATCAAAAGTGGTCATTTAGGTATTGAAGGAGTGTATTTACTACACGTAGTGGTGTATTTACTACACGTAGTGGTGTATTTACTACAACCCAGCACCCATTAGTGAATTTTATAGGATATGTCCCTTGTATTCGAATGTTTTTGCTTCCCTTCTGTGTATGAGTTGAGAGTTCTAAAATGAATTGAGTTGAATGAGTAAGACTTTATAGAGGAAAAAACAATTATAATTGGGACAGTTTCCTCTCCCTGTGAAGTTTTGCACTTGGTAGGGAGGTCTGCCCCCACTCCCCATCAACTGCAGCATAAACAAGGCGATTGGCTTGGCTTGGTCATGGTTGTTCGGCACTGGATGTAAACTGTGTGCTCAGTTTTTCAGACTTGCAACATTCGATGTTCATGAATTTATTTGTTCCTCGATAAGAGGCTGCATACATGTGAAAATACCTGAATAAATGGCACAGATAAATCTTGAGTTGCTGACTGTAGTTGCCTTGTGTGGGTGTTAGGCTGGAAGTATTTGTTGATAAAACCTGGCCTCTCACAGACGCCCCAAGACACCAGTAAGAAACAAAAATCACATTACCATTCATGTTTGCAGAATGTGATTGTGAATCCTGTGAAAAAGAAAACATATAAATACAAATGCATCAAAATAGCTTTGTACGCCTTCTGTGAAATATCATAGCACATAATATGTATCATTAATTTTTCATGGTATGACCCAAAATGAACTGGATATTTTTGTGTGTGTACCTCTCGCACCTTTGAAACTGAGGTGCTTCACAGTATAGCATCTGCATGCTGCTACTGAATGTTTTTATGTCTGGCTAACAGATCCTACTGTGCTGGCAACATGTGTGGCACAGTTTGCCAAAGGGACCTGTGTTTCATTGTCTTAGTACAGGAATAATATAAAAGGCATATATTTGTTTACAAGACATTCAACATTTGTTATTTACTTATGTTGTTTTGTCCTACTCGCGTTACATTTATTTAATTTATTTCTTTGTTTGTTCATTTTTCTTATGATTTCTGTTTGTTTCTTACTTTTTGATATGCTGATTTTCCCGTGTTGCTCTTATCGATTTTGTGACCTTTTGCCTGAATTTGGAGTACAGAATTAGATCATGATTCAGATTTGGTCTTCTTTGGTTACCAAATATTTACTTTTTGACCTACTGGAAACTTCAGAACTATAAATATTTTACAGTCATATTGGAAAGAGACCCGTGTTTCCACAAGTGGATTATTTTTTTGTCATGAGAGAAAAAATATTTCAGTGAATTTTGTTCCCCTGCCAATTGCTGTCATTCCCTTGAATCTTATTTTTACATACTGATTTACCCTGAATTCATTTTTTGTTTACTATGATTCATTTTGCTGAAGTCTAATTCAGCCGATCCCATCTCATTGTTTTCTTTTTCATATCTGACCAGCCCTCCATCAAATCCTGAAGAAATGAACTTTTCTAAATTAACCTATTCATTGTTGCCAAGTCTCTGGTGATATTATTTTAATCGCCATCTCACTGTGCTCGCAGGATAAGGAGTGAATCTTTTATTAATTGATTAATTTTTAAAAATTAAGTCCTATTATTCACTCTTGTTAAAATGATGGAGAAGAGATACCTTGTTCATCATTCCCAGAAGGACTACAGCTGTCCATTCTAAGATGAATTCCTATGTGATTCTATAATTATATGTGATTATAAGATGAATCACATCCGTTATCGTTCCTTCACAAGCCTAGTACATCCAGAGCTTTACACTTTGTTTCAGATTTTCACTAACCTATCACAGATGGAAGATCTCACTAAGCAGACATAATATTTTGTTATTACTGTAGCTTCTCTTACGATTTGGTGACTCAGTGGGTGGCGCTGTTGCTTCATACCTCCATCATACCCCTGCTCTGTGTGTGTGTGGAGTTACCATATTTCGCCAGTGTAGTAAAGGTTCACTCTGGAATACAGTTGGGTGAACTGGTGTTCCTAAATTTCCTGTTGTGTGTATGTGTGCCCTGCGATGGGCAAAGACACCCTTTGTGGAATTAATTATTTTCCTTTTATTTTTCCGCACATATTTTGTTGTTTTCACATTGACCCCTCAAGACCATCTAGGAGGTACTTGGATTTTGTCACATAACAATAAGAAGTGATAGTATGTTATAAAGGGTTAGATAACAGATCTGATAATAATTGTTGTGTACATTTCCAATACTTAAACTTTTTAGTTCGGAGAAAATGATGAAAAGCTTTTTCTTACTTTACCGATTTTCTTGTTGTTGAATTTGTGTTTGTTTGGTGAAAGAAGGGTTTTTACAGAGGCAGTAAAATGACAGAAGAAGTAAGATGGAACTGCAAGCAATTGTGGAAGCTAGTTAGTGATCTTTCAGTTGAGATTGATGCAGGGGATACTGGTCGGTGTCTGAAGGCCTTTGTTTACTGTAATTGTCCTTTTGTTTCCTTTAATGGGTGAAATGAGCATGTGATCCTTTGCTGTTTTTTTTTAATCACTACAAGCTTTACACACAGTTCCCACTTCATTAGGTAGACTAGGCTAGTAACATATGGAGGACCCACTTTTGCCTCCAGAACCACTTTAAGTGGAAGTGGAGAGAAGCCATTGTGCACAGGGCTGTTTGTACGTGGTTGTTAATTTAGCGTTCGTAGCTTCCATGTTACCTTTAACATGTTTGGCCAGGCTCCTCTCATCTGTTTCCACTCTTAAAACTACAACTGACCGCATGGGTGTCGCCACCATGAAATTTAATAGTTATTTGTTTGGACCCCCCCACATTTAACATAAAATATTATTGTTATACAGTGTGTCCACCCATATTAAAAATGCTTCTGACGCCGCTGGCTGACCAGGTGTATTGTGTGTGTGTGTGTGTGTGTGTGGGTATTGCACCATTCTCTGTAAACTTGAAACACCATGGTGTGTGAAAATCCCAGGATGGGCTGGAAATGTTGAGACCACTGTGTATGGCAGTGACAGTCACAACACGCAGATGTCTTAGGTCAGCTGTCTTTGCCAAGCAGTAAGTGAACCCCTGTCAGCAAGCTGCACGTATTAAATTACACCAACAGGATTTGCTCTTTGGATGAGCAAGCAGGTGTCCCAAGTAAATTGGCTAAGGAGTCCATATTTCAATAGATTCTACATTTATATTATCTATTGAAAATGCTCCACTATTTTAAAATTTGCTGTTTATATATATTTAGAGTATATTTACTCTTGTAATTCATTTACCAGGAGAATCGCAGGATATGCGAGTTTTTACACATGTCCAGAATTCCAGTCAGGTGGGTTTTTATAGTTTGCAGTTTAGTTTTAGAGGCTGGAAGAGTTTCAGAGAGAGCTTTGCCCTTTGTAGTGCTGCCAAGGTCAGATTGCCGTTGCTCACCTCCTTAGGCAACTGTATGAAATCCGCAGACGTATGCAATCTGGTCTTCATTCCACAAATGCCACCTCTGGGTTTTCATATGTGCGGCAGAAATCACAAAATATTGTAGCACCACACTCTACAAGTTTAATTTGATTTTCTGAGCATATCAATGTACATTTGTTACTTTTTCCTTTAGTTGTGTCATTATGAAGATTGTGTCTATTGTTAGTTTATTGTAGTAGATAAGCAATTTAATCAGGACACAGTACCCTGTCAGATTAATTAAGTTACGTGTTTAAGCTGGATTTCAAAAAAGAAAGCTGGTTACTATTCATTTCCAGATTTATTGTGAATTGACATAGTATATTTCACTTCATGAAATGCTGATGGATGGTTACATTTTGAAATCAATATATTTTCATTTTATTTTTCTTACTCTGTAATCTAAAACAAAAGCCCCATTGAAAAACATCTAATAAGCCACTCGTTCTAATTTAAAATTAACTAAAGATAAGGCACTAAAATATGAAAAAGTGCTTCAAATACTGATCCCTCTTAGAAATGTCCACCCACAGGCTAATCCATTCCAGTACTCTCCATGCACAGTTGTCGGCATAAAAGGTCTGAGAAAGGTCTTCATATCACCTGCGTGTCCTGACTGCTCTGCATCCCTATGCCTGAGTCTGCCTGTGCCTGACTTGTTGCTGCAGAGGCTTGATGGGGCGCTTGCCAAACTTCTCCATGATCTCCTTGATCCGCGACAGGTTGGTACGGCTAAGGACAAAGTCGCACTGGGTGGCGCCCATGTCATAGCCCACCTCGCACACTTTGCTGGTGGGATTGTACCCCTGGGCCCTCACTGTCACCCTGTACTCCCCGGGGTTTAAAAGTCGCCAATAGTCGCCATCTGCCGCTAAAACGAACGAAAAGAAACCTGTTGTTTGTGTCATGATTATAACGAGAAGCAAATCAAATAATGAATCCATTGCATTTTGTCTTCACTGTAATAACTGTAGAAAAATTACATTACATATATTTATATAAATACTGTATTTACCACGAAAAATTGACAAACACTGCAGTATAGAGGCTGACATGGTGCTGCAGTGGTTAGCATTGTTACCTCATACCTCTGGAGTCCAGTCCCTCCCCCCCATGATCCAAAAACTTGCTAATGTGAAATGGATTTGCCACTTTGTCCCTAGGTGTGAAAGTGTGAGTGTATGGTGAGTGTGCCCTGCCATGGGTTGGAACCCCATCCTGGGTTATTCCCTGCCTTGGGCCCAGTGCATGTGGGAGAAACCCTGGACCCTGCATAGGACAAGCAAGCATATAAGATAGGTGGGTGGGTGGATGGATGGATGGATGGATTTGACAGAGATTCAGATAATCCCATATTATAAAATATAATTAAAGCTTTCTAAATTTAAAGGATGTTGCTAAGGAACAGCATATATCATCAGTGTCACAAGTGGATCACAAGTGGATCACAAGTGGATCACAAGCGGATGATCAAACTGACGGATGTATTTAAGTAGAGACTCAGATTATTTATACATTTTCCATTATGATTGTCTAGTACAAATTGCCATTGAGCATGGAGCCTTTCCAAAGAGGCACAGAGTACAAGGCAAAGTACAATCAAGATAAGGTTTCAGGCCTTCCAGGTTCGGGCACCCCTGGTCAAACTGTCTGTTGTTGTAAACACTTACAGTAAGTGAGCAGAGGATGAACTTATCTCCAAAAGGCATAGTTAAAGATAGTTCATTTCAACATTTTAAGCAAGATTAGTGTATTTTATACAATTTTAGAGTGGAATAAAGAGAAAGAGCAACATGCAAAAGTTTACCCCCCAAGAGACTGAACTCTCAGACAAGTTTTACCAAAGTCTCAGACCTTAAATAGCTCGTTAGGGCTATGGATTGTAACAGTCATGAGCAAAGGCCAGATGATGCCTATTCAAAAGCTTTATAAAAGCTTTATAAACTCTCCGACTCCTCAGACCTTGTACCAACAATCAGGTCCTCTTAGCAGCTGCTTAGCACTCTGAAAATGAAAAGAATTGATGCGTATAAAGTAGAACAAGGCTATAAGAAGGTAGCAGAGTGTTTCCAGGTAGCAGTTTCCTCAGTTCATAATGTAATGAAGAAATGGCAGTTAACAGGAATGGTGGAGGCCAAGGTTAGGCCAGGAAGGCCAAGAAAAGGTTCTGAGAGAATCGCTTGTAAGATTGTGAGAAAGGCAAATCAAAACCTCTGTTTGACTGGAAAAAGACCTTCAGCAAGATTATGCAGACTTAGAGTGGTGGCACACTCCAAAAAACCTTCGTGGAAGAGTCACCAAAAGAAAACCTCTCTTGCATCCTCACCACAAAATTCTGCATCAGAAGCTTACAAAACTGGCGAGATTATTAAAAAAAAAAAAAAAAAAAAAGAAATGTGTCATATTTGCACCTTTTGGAAATCAGGTCATCTTTTACTTGCTAACAGAAATTTTGCCCAAGGGTGCAGATACATTAGTATACCACTGTACTCTAAAGGCAATCTGGAGACACTAACTCACGTAACCATATGTTTTTGGACACGCGGCATGACACAGGGGCACCCTGGGGATATAGTAGAAGAATCCAACTCCACACACACTGACACAGGGACAGGAAATGAATCCCCATTAGGCAGTGCTGACTTTAATGAGGTCTTTTACCAGTAGCCAGTCTCATTATGAAGTCTCACTTTTAGGTACCGCGCTCCAAGCTTTTAAGATCTGCCAAACGTTAGCACGGTCTTCATACCGCTCACTACCATAACCATTTTTAAATCTCATACTCATTACCAGTGTAACTAATATGAGGATATGAGGGAATTTTGGTTATGCCATTTGTGCAGTGGGATGAGTGACACTTGAAGGTGTATTTTTCCTGCATGTCTAGAAATATTCCCTCCCAGTCACTGCTGACAGTCAAAGCTCCCCCTCCTTCCCCATGCTTAGAAAATACCACCGATCATTTTCATGCCAGATGTCAGTAGTTTTATCTCCCAAAGCAAGGCAGCGTATGGGCTAGAGGCTTGTGGCTGACAATGTCAATGCAATGTCTGTGATTCAGCCGCAGAGCTGATGCAGAACAGGGTCCCTATCTTCACAGGGCCCTGCACAGGGAGAGACCCCAGAATTTCCAATTAAAGCTACAGTAATACATCTGCTGAAACTGGAATCTGACATAAGACTGCACCCTCCACAAAGAAAATAAGATCCAGCTACACGGAATGAAAAGACAGTACTGGTGTCTCCCTGCAGAAAAACAATTCATGTTTAGATGCCCTCATCTAGAAGGATACGCTAACCCATACAGCCATGTTGTATCTCTGAATTTCACCTCCTGAGCTCAGAGATATATGAAAAATACTCCAGGATTTCACGGATAATCTGATTTTAATTGCCAATTAATTCCGTCTGTGTCGGGTGCATTGTGCTTGATTTGTTGGGGAAAGGACATTTTATATCTACGCTACTCCCTCCTGAGGCAGCACGTATCAAGTATGGAAAACCTCTTCCTCTTTTTCACAAGGGAAATTCCGACTGAAGTAGCCATACACAGTGACAGAAGGAAACGATGAAAGCATTTTGTTGACAATGATAAAAAAAAGTAATACTTATCCCAATTTCTATGGAAAGAAATTTAAAAAAATCACACTTTCCTATTCTTCATATATAAAAAGTAAATTTTAAATATTATAAAAAATTTGACTGTTTGTCTAACCTGTGTGAATATAATATTACAAAAATGACTCAGTTTGTCTGACCTGTGTGAATATAGTACTACAAAAATGACTCAGTTTGTCTAACCTGTGTGAATATCATGGTTTATGCCTTCCACAGAAATGGTGGCGTTGGCAATTCCCCGGCCCTGCATGTCTCTAACCACACCTTTGATCCCACGATGCACCTGGACAGGCAAGAGGATAACATAATTAAGCACACTACATTCTGCTTCATTTACCAAGGGCGAACGTGCACAGAGTGTCCATAAAATGCCTGGCCATTTGTGAATATCTCTAGGTACATATATTACATATTTTACAGCTGCAATTATGATGTCAAGTTGTCAGTTGCAATTTTTTTGATGTTGAGGCTGGATATAGAGTAGAAGTTTCCGCAAGCAGCAGGACATAGGCAATGAAGAGCCCTAATCAAAGTGGTCAAAGGAAACACGCAAAGCTCAATGAGAACATGCAAGCCCCACAGACAGGGTCTAACCCTGGAGGTATGGAACTGAGCCACCGCGGTCATAATGTAACTGAATGCTATTAAGCAAGAATTAGTTCAGGTCTACAATATTTCAAATTAAATATAAATGGAATGTGCTAAAAAGTACTGCCGCACCATTTATCCATCATCATCCATCTTCTGACTACGTATCCAGGTTTGCGCAGTACACTGTTCATCATTTTAATATACATATACTATATAATATGTAACATACAGTATAATGTAATAATTATATAATCATTTATAATAACAGACAAATGTTGTGTTTTAATGTATTTTATAATTGTATGGGTTTATAATTAATACATTCTAATTGGAATTATGTAGTTCAAATTGTACTTCACCAAAGTTTGGTATAATTTCTCCGTCAGTTCATACTCTAGTTAATGTTATTACCCGGAATCAATAAGAAATAGAACACCCAACTGGACGAAGAAGTGTGAAATGAAGATGTGAAGCGTTTCTGCTTAGCGTTTAGGACACTGCGGTGCTCTGTCCCATTGTGACATTTGATGAAGAAACCTGATTAAATAAGGTTAAATAAGGTCGAACAGCTAGGATAGATAATGTAATTCCGCATTAGGCCTGGCACTCACTAAGTGAAAACAATCGATAAAGCCAATAATAATCAGTGCAGGCCAGCCAGCTCCCAAACGCGATCCTGGAGTAAACATTTGTTCGTCTTAACCAAATCAAGTTCTTTAAAGGGTGCCAGATGGTAATGATTTTGGCTAAAGTTAAGCTTTTGTCCAATAAACAGACAAATGCTATCCATAGTGTGTTGACATTCAGGCGTTTGAATGCATAAACTATTGACATACTGCACCTACTGTATAGTATTCACTTGCTTTCCATTAGTGCGTGTATATACGTGCATCCGTACTCCTGTGTTTCCTCCCGCCCTCACCTGTTCCATGAAGACGAGGAGAGACTCACGGTTGTTCTCCCACTCTGCCGCCAGCTCGCTTTCGTGGGGGAATTTGTCACAGCCCACATACATGGACAGCTCAAAGCAGTCAGTGTGCAAGTAGCTAAAGTCATTCATACCTACAAAAAATACAGCGGTTTATAGGTCAGCTATTTAATGGAACGATCTGAACGAGGCGGGGTGGCACATTAAGTAATGTTCACGTGTCTGTTTGCCTTTAAAAAACTCAGATAGAACCATAAACATAGTTCAGGCTTTTTAAAAATGAAATTTTATCGGTTTTAATTCATGAATTCTGGCTGATTAATTCATGATTGTCATCGCTGCATTATTAATGACGTTCCAGAAGTTTGCTGGGTGCTGGGGGTGGGTGACCCCCGGTTCCAAGGTTCATAAAACAGGCCTTTCGATTTCAAAACACTCATTCTCTGATCTTTTCGTTGAAAATGACATGGAAATAATCAGAAAAACACAATAATCAAGGCAACGTAATGAACAGCCTTGGAAGCTTGGTGTAGAGAAGCATGTGATAGGTTAAGTTTGGTCCAGGTTTTTTCTTTATAAGGAATTTTCAGATATGGATAGCGGTAAGTAGATCACAGGAAACAACATAATAAAGAGCAATAAAAATGCTAATTTTGGGGAGGGGGGAATACGAATACGTGCGAGCACCTCACACCACAGATGTTCAGGCCTAATATAAAGGGTGGGCTCTGGTCTGTGGTTACTGTCAAAACAAAAGCAAAATATGCTAATATATAGTGGCACTGGGAATGAGGAACAGATGGGACCAATCAGTGCAAACGATTCCAGTCATCTGATTCATTTCCCTAAAAAAATGGCGGCCCAGCTCCCTCACAATGGGCTTTGAATCTGCTCTGGTATTTAAACTAAATTCATTTTAAATAATTGCTGAGAACACCTTCGAAAAGAAAGAAAAAAGAAGCATGAAAGGTGAATGGAAAAATAAATTAGGAGTAAATAATTTGTAATACGCTCTTCAACTGAAATACAGTCGAGACGAAATGTCAGGTCTAGATTTATTTTTGAAAGAGAGGTAGAGGCATTTGGAAATGGACTGACTTCCAGGAGCTGTATGCCAAGAAGCTCCATTGATTGTTCCTGCCTCCTTAGCAAAGTCTTCCGTGTGACACACTCTCCGGCTGGCATCTGTCATCAGCCGGTGGGTGGAGGCATAAGAGAAGGCCAGCCAGTGGAACACTGGGTCATCGGGTGTTGGGCTCTGCTCCTGCACTTTCCACTGGGAGCGGGCTTTGTCATAGGGGAACGTCACCACCAGTTCTCCCCCCTGTAGATTCCCACCCAACACAAAGGGAATCTTTTCCATCCAGGAAATAAGTGCTCGTGTCTCCACGGCAACCTGTGCGAGAAAGGATTATTCCGTTGATTATGCTGCAGATTTATAAATAGCATTGATGTTTGTATTGTGTTCTAAATCAGGCATGTTTCTATAGGTGAATAATTTGGACATTTCTTGAACATGAAATTCTGGTAAACATTGTTGCCCTGAAAGTTTAATTTTTTTTGTTTTCTATCCCCGTGACAAATAAACAAAAATCACGCCCGTTCGATAAACATGTTCCCCTTGTTGCCAACCCACACAACCCAACCCCCCCCCCC
>JAODJX010000065.1:9035127-9049071 GCA_026776945.1 Isichthys henryi | reverse complement strand
TGCTTCCGGGATAGGCTCCGGACACCCCGCGACCCACTAAGGATAAGCGGTTTGGAAAATGGATGGATGGATGGATGAAATAAGGCATGAATGAGGTACTACATGCAATCAGTGGTAGGCACTCTTTCTAATGACCTTCTATAGAGTGAAAGAGTGGAATTATGTACATACATCATTATTACAATAAATATCACCTACTGTAGTAGTCTGCAGGTCAGTAGTTCATATACATAGTGACCATCCTTCCAGGCATCATTAAGGAGTAAAATTCACCAGTTTAAATGTGTTCTAGGGGCTTATTTTAAAAATCCTTCCACCAAAAGACCACCTGTATATTCATAAAACAACCAAGAGCGTCCAATTCCTACAAGCCTTGCACTGTGGTCACGGGATCTCAGGCCACATAACCCATGTGACAAATCAGATGTCAAACCTATTGATAATTGATAAGGATCAATGTGTATTGATGACACAGAAAAATGCCTTAAAGAATGGCGATTCACGTCCCAGTCTTTAACAGTCACTTGCCGGCAACCTGTCCAGAACAGTGCTCCTGAAATTTGACAAGTGGCAGCTGACCAAGGTGCTGTACCAATGTAAAGGTATTATTTAAAGACTGTATATACTACATATATTATTTACTATTTTAGTGTTTCAAATTTACGAATTACTTCTTGCCACATACGAAAAACTGCTTGCGCTAAACTACCAAAAGAACATCCTGTTACATCAAATAACGTGTATGTCTCCTTTAAATTGATCAAACATATCAGTATATTAGCAACGATGGGCCACTAATTTATTTTGCTGGACTGCCACTTCCCCCTGGTGGCCAGCATCTCTGCATTACAGGAAACAAGCAGTAAAAGTACACTACTTAAGCTCAAGAAAATTCAGAAGGACAGATAATTTTGTAATACGTATTATCATTAACATAACACCCAATAATTTAGCCTTCCATAACTCATTAACATATTTGTCTTACTGATCTTATCGTTATTTGAGCAACCCTGATATTTCACTTTAAAAATTCGCATTCTCAGTGATTTCTGCACATAATTCTGCAAAGGGAAGAAATCAATTATTGATAGCAACTGCCTCACGAATTACGTCATAATCTCAGGCAACATAAACAGATGCTTTACCTGATTTGGAATTGACAACCGATTTACCTAATTGCCTCACTATTTCCTTTGTAGCTCTGGGCTCTCTGTTGGTGTTCCTGAGGCTAAGTCTTCTGTCTTCTTGTGGATCCCCCAAGATATCAGTGTAGAGCCACGGCTTCCCATGTCCCCAGTTACTATGGAGCAGCTCTGTACCACGTAGTTCCTGTAAGTGGTAATCTCTGTATTCCACAGCACGCCCATTAGTGACACCCAGCAGCACCTCCAGAAGTCTCAGCAAGGAGGGAAAGAGAACCACTGTGTGGTGATTCCTCATCCCTAGAGGGTACTCTTGTAATCAGAGTTTATATCTCAGAAGGTTGCTACCAACTTGCTATAGACAAATGGCACCGCTGGTGGTACTGGCAGTTCCATCTGGCCCTCGCCTGCCACTCTCACACTCAAACTTCACAAACTTCCTTTAAAAACACCCAGCAACTCATGAATACTGTAGAGCTAGGAGGTTCTTCTCACGGGATTTGTGCTCTGGAAACGAAAAGCAAGGAGAGAGAGAGAGAGAGAGAAGTGAAGGGAAGCAGAAAAAGGAAAAAAGAAGGTTGAGAGAGGGTGAGACATTTTCCACTTTGGTAGTTGGCAGGTGATTTAGTAACTGAAAACTCTTATTTCAGCTAAAACATCAAACCAAACATTTATCACTGTAAACTTATATAGAATGTAAGGTTTATTTAACAACATTAAGGGATATGCTTTCATCTGCACCTCCCTGCCCTCGGCCAAGAGCTTGGTGCCTTTTTAACCTGAAGCAGATTTAATTTTCATTGGAAGAAGCTAACGCATTTTACCACCTGGCATTTTATACCAAATACTACATGCAGGAGCACAGGAATCACCTTACATGCACTGATACTTTTGAACAAATTCATTTTAACAGCTCCAGAACTCATATGATATTTTGTAAACACTACTGCTACATTGTTGCACTAAACCCTGGAGGAGATGACAGTGGTAAGAGTAACAGTGCAGTGACTAAGTGAGAAATGATCTGCACTCTGTGTTTGATTGACAGTTTCATGGGTGCTCAGGGGCCAGTGCTGTTCTTCTTCAGGCTGTGGTTTAAAAGACCCTTAGGGACGTCATCTGTTTAGCTCACATTTGTCAGATTAGCCAAGTTGACAGTCCTGGTGGATTAACAAACTAAGCTCTTCCTGTGTCATCTTTCCGATCTGTGTATTTTTGGCTTTGAATTTTTCAGCTGGAAGTTTTATGAAACAGTCGAGAACTGCTTATTCGGCGACTGTACAATACAAACATTTACTATAGCAATACATTAAATTATTTGTATAAAAGAACAGCATATTTTGGGAATGCAAGAAAAACTTTTCAGTTACAATATTTAGATTTTTTAAATTATTCATTAATTACACATTAGACCCAAAATAAATAATCGCTCCCCCAGTCATAATATTCTATCGCAGTGTTTCCCAATCCGGTCCTCAGGGACCCAAAGGCAGTTCAGGTTTTTGCTCCCTCCCAGTTCCAGTGGGAAACACTGGTTTACACACATTAAAGGCAATTTGGGCACAATAAATCATCTAACTGCATGTCTGTGGCCTGGAAGAAGTCCAGTGTAAGGAGAACCCACAGGATACTGAGAAGATGCAGGCTGTACATACACAGGGTGGGGGGAATCAGTTCTCACGAGCATAAATACGAGCGAGTGTGAAGTGTGCATGGGGAAAATGGAGTATCGAGAGTACAGAGGAAGGAGGGGTGAAAAGTAGGTGGAGAATAGGAACAGACACAGAGAAACTGGGAGTGTTGGCAGGTGTGGCTTGTTTAATGTTTGCTCATTCTGATTCACACCTGCCTCACAGGTAAAGAAGACTGGAAAATAAGCAGGGTTTGGACCTTTAGGACCGCGATTTAAATAACCCTGCTCTACAGGATGGGACATAGGAGATGCGCTGGGACACCTCACATGTGGAGTACTTATGTTTTTCTATTTTTCTGCTCTTTGTCTTCAACACTATCTAGTCTCTCTGTCTGGGAAACTAATTCAGGGTCTTGCAGCTTCATCCCCCTCGTATTTGGGAGCTGCGAGTCTCCAGGACTGCGCCAGAGATAGTGGGGGGCAACATCGGGGCACCACAGGGGACATTTCTGCTTCCCGTCCTGTTTACCCACAATGCAGCAAACTTCCAATGCAACAGCAGCTCGTGCCATCTACAGAAGTGTAAGACTCCTGCATTGTAAGGTTCATCAATACTGAAGATGAGCTTTACAATAGGAGACTAGTAGAAGACTTGCAGCTCAAGATCAGCAAGACGAAGTTGAGTTGGTGGTGGACCTCCAGGCATGCCAAGCAGTGCCTGAGACCAGTTACCACCCTGAGGGAAGAAGTGGAAGTGCTATAGTATTACAAACACCAGGGGGTTCACTTGGGATGGCTCTTCAGGCATTGCAGTGCACCCCCCCCCCCCACCATCACCAACCTCACCCCAGCCATAACACTCACCAGGTCACCAGGACAGCAATTAAATATAAAGTATACCATTCATGACACCTTACATAACTATGTACAACCACCTCATTGAGCTTCATAGCTGATCTTTAGCCATCTAAAAGGGGAAGTGCAGAATCGATAAATATTACACAAGGTTAAGCACAGACGCTCCACGGGTTACAATGGTCCGTGTTACGATATTTCGACTTGACGAAGGGTATTCCAGTTCCATTTTATTTTTCACTTTCAGCACATTATTCAATAAATTACGTGATTTTCAACTCTTTATTATAAAGTATGCTTTGTGTTAATTATTTTGCCCAACTGTGGGCTAATGTAAGATGCATAAGCATGTTTAAGGTAGGCTAGGCCATGATGTTTGTTAGGTAATGTATTAAAATGCATTTTCGCCTTACGATGTTTTCACCTCGTGATAGGTTTATCGGAACGTAGCCCTATTGTCTGTATCCTGTTCCTTATCAGCTACTTCTATATATCGGTAATACTGAAATGTCTTAACCTCAGGCATATACAGATCTATATCAGACCACATCATTTTCCATGAAACTCTAGTCTGTAAGTCTAATTTAAAATTAATTAATGAGTTTAATTCATTAATATGTTTAATTAAATTTTGACTTGACAGTTTTGGTTAGCGTTCAATAAGGTAAATGACTGGGAATGTGACTTTTTTTAGCCTCCATTCTAAGCCTGATTAGCTTCAGGGTGTGGATTTGTAACAGATCTTATCGAACAAAAAAAAAGTTTCAACTAAAATACAACAAAGAGCAACAACAGCTCCAAATATTTCTTAAATTGCTATTAATGCTGTCGAATAATAGGTATGTACATTTGTCTAAAAAGATATCCACACTCCAACAGCACTTCAACATCCAAAATGATAAGCTGCTCTAAGCTGTGATACACTTGATTTGAAACCAACCTTTCCAGCCTAATTACCAACAGCAGTCTGATTCACATGGATATAACATTTTTGAAATACAGCCGTAAGCGGACATTTGAATTTCATTATGTAAAATTCATTTCCACAGCAACTCATAAACTGAGAGGAAATACCGAAGGAATGTTCTAACCCTGTGAAAAAGATAACAGCTGTCTCGAAACGCGCAGAAATGTAAAACAGAAAAGAGGTATATAACTGTCTGGGGACAGGACAGAATTCATAAAGTAAACGAAGAGGTTTTCGAAATTCTAATTAAAGTGGTAAAAGGAAAAATCAAGAAAAAAAATCTGTTATGTATGATGGCATAAGTTTTAAAAAGGTTCTATGGTTGCTTTGATTTTACTTCTGAATTATATGTTAAGGCTCCCAAAATCTTAATTTTAAGACTATAGCTGCAACCAGTAAGCGGCCACATAACCCACAAACCTAGTATAGCGATGGGTTGTGCAGCCATTTTTAACTTATTAAGTGTGCTGTAAAAAAATAATACATTCAGAAATGAAATAGAGTATTAAGTACTAGCAATGCTTACACAGTAGATATACTCTTTTCATTTGTTCATCTTTCTCAGATGTGTTCCCTGTATTATACATGTATTTTCCTTTAAGCCAAAATTTCTTGCTTGCTATGGACTAAGATGTCCTTTAATGTTTGCTTTTAACGCTTCAGTTTCAAACCACACTCAAAAACTATAAATCAAGAAATTAATACTGTCATTTTCAAAACATTAGGCTTCAGAACCTTAATTCCATCATTTATTTTATTTTTCTTAGACCATTCTTGGTGTATTTGCTTGAGTACCACATGCAGCATTTTTCATTTTGTCCAAAGATGTCCAAAGTAAGAAAGAACATCCATCCAGAAGCCTGAAATGTCATCGGGGAGGTCTTTCGCGTTTATAACACAATTAGCAATGCTGTTCTGACAGCAAAGGTTTCCTCCTGGTTTTACTGTTACCACTTCTGACCTATGAACATGAAAGGAAGAGGGATAACTCCTTCAGTCGGGGTATGGGGTAATTTTGAAGGGCCTCCACATAAAAGTAGGATCACCATAGTTTTAAAATTTATTTATTTGTAAGCCACGTGTGGATACATTGCAAAGATTTTTGCAATAGTTAAGTAATGAATTTACAGGGTTTTGTGGTCTGAGGTCACATAACATAACAGGGTGTATTACACAAACCTCTCTGTAAGCTCAAATCGACCAGGTTTTTACCTTAACTTTGGATATTGACTGAATGATTGTTTCTATATTTGCTTAAAAATTTATACACATCTTTATACTTTTCAGGCTTATAAATTGTGTCAAATCGATTCTACAATATAGAATAAAATGTATTTTGTTGACATGAACTCCTTTTCAATTGAATATGTGTTTTACTGTAAAACTGTGAGATTAGAAAAATTTATACTGTGGGTTATTTTTATATTTCTTTTTCACCAAAAATCCCACAAAAGAAAAACGTGAATTCTTGAGTAAATGTCAATAATTGAGACACTGCTGTCATCACGGAAGATCGATCGGTAAAAGACTATGGGTGTGATGAAAGATAAAAAATAATTATCCATATGTGGTATGCAACAAAATTTCAGATGCCAGTGGAGACCAATTTAGATTTTCATTATCTTGCCCTTTGAGTGTAATGACCTTGTTACGAGACAAAGATCAAAGATTAACTTACCCCAAAATTATTATTTAACTTTCTCATCAATTGTGAAAGGTTTATAAAACATATTGTTCTCTTTCTCTTCTTCAGTTACACTTTGCCACCTTACGTATTAAATATTATTGGACCAGCCTGAGGGGAGGAGCCATGACAGAATCCAGATGGGAGGCTTTACTGGTCATGGGGGCCCTGCTGAAATAGTGTCCCAGGCCTATGAATTATGCATGGTGTACCTACATTCAAGTATGATGGCAAGATGACTAGAGACAGACAGGGACCTGTTTACTACATGCCACAGGGAGAATGAATGAAACCACAAATATCTGGAATGCCTGTGATTGACTATAATGGCAGATAATATAAGTTGAAGTTAAGAGCCTTAAAAATGTGCTTGATGAACTTAGGATGAACTTGAGGATGAACTTAAACATCAACACTATTTCATTCTGAAATGCTGCATTTCAGCCTAAGTAGAAGTTTGTACCTAGATTCAACAGAGAAATGATTCATTAAGAATGCAGCTACTGACATCCATCGCAATGAGTCACCACTAAAAATGTTAATGCTTGTTTTTAACTCTGGTTTCCTTAATTTCATGGGCCCATGAACAATACAACAAAGACATTGGTATTGTTGCCAACATTATGACAAATGCACATACTGTACAGGTAGCTGATAATGCACATGAAATGAAAGTCTAATATTCAGTATTTCATTATTAAACGTTAGTGGTGAAAACTTCCTGAGAAATTAAACTGAAGCTTACTCAGTATTTGCCCAGTAATCTTTTTCATATGTTATGCTGCCCTCTAGTGAACAGAAGTTTATTGCAATGAATTGCTATGAATTTGTCTGCACATTTCTGAACAAGATGCCACACACTGTAGAATAGTGGTTAACCCTCTGAGGTCTAGGGGTAATTTTCACTGACTGGGGCATGGTCACACATTTCATTTAATATCATAAACTTAATTAATGGCAAATAAATTATTTCTTATACATTTGTTTTGGCATTAAACTCATCTGAATCTCAGTGTACTTTACAAATATGTCAGATTTATGTGAAGTTTGTAATTTGACATCAAAGTAGATGTTGGACATACAAGTACATAGTAAGCAATGGTGGAAGTTCGTTTTGATCCCAGATATCTGATCAGCAAAGTCTTGGCTACATGAAGATGACTAAATGGTGTAGTTGCAACATTCAGTTGGATAGATAAATAAGAAAAACCAAACTCATGTCACTAGTTCATGAGCCCATGAAGTCAAGGGATTAAAACACTCCTTCAATGTGCTGGCATGAATGAAACTGAGCTTAAGCCTGGCGCCCCGTTTAATGATGAGTCCCGCCCTATGAGCGCCTCCCTGTCTCTGCTCTCCTTTACCAAGTGAGAATGAACACTTCGTCCAATGTGCTTGTAGTCCACCTGAATAGCGTGTCACCAATAATTCGCGGCATTATAGCAACCGAATGAAGCATTACTCTATCAATCTATATATCTGCCTTCCAGATGTGTTCGTACACTGGCAAACAGGGCTGTTTACATCAGTGAAAGCCTCGTTAGCGCAGTCGGTAGCGCGTCAGTCTCATAATCTGAAGGCCGTGAGTTCGACCCTCACACGAGGCAATTTATTTACTTACTGAAACAGTTCCTATGCATAGCTGCACTTTTACAAAAATCACTCTCCCACAGATTCTAATAGATGTTTTTATGTCACTCATGTGGCATCAGCCCAGCGTACTTCCATAATTGTGCAAACAACTTCTTCAGAAGTAGATTCCATTACTCGTCTCATAGTGGATCCACAAACCTTCCAGTTTCAACGTCTAGTCCAAACTGATCTCAGATGCAAGCATCTGTACAGTCATCCGCATCACATGGCATAAATTTCGCTTGCAGCAGAAGCCAATTGAGTAACAACAAAATTCAGCAACAGCAAAACATGTGACAAGGGCCACATTGTTGTTGACTATTACTCCTGTATCACAACACCAGACCTGGACCAGACATACTGGTAGCGGGTGTGTGGATAGATAAAAGATAATCGCTACAGAGGTCTTTCAGCTACAGTGTTGGTGGTATAGCGGCTAGCGTAGCTGCCTTCCAAGCAGTTCACCCAGGTTTGATTCCCAGCCAACGCAGCCTTCCTTATGACCTCCTTCTTTGTGACTGTCTTCAGGTTGGTCATGAGGGATGAGTCAATAGCAGTCCCAAAATTCAGCAACAGCAAAATATGTAACAGGAGGGGCCACGGAGGGTCAAGTGCACCACAGATCAGGTGGCATTTGAAGATGGGGGCCTTGATGGACTGATCGCAAGCATCCAAATCTGGTTCAAGTCGAATGGAATGTAACCTCACTGGTGGGAATGGAGCCTGAGCTGATGCAGGGCCTAGAGATAGTCAGGCTCACCTTAATGCACAGTCTGCCATTGCTATTCCAAAGAAGGGAAATGTGGAGCAGCATTTTCAAACTACTATATATATATACTATATATAGGAATAACTTCCCTCCAAAAAGCGAGCCGAAAAAGAGGAAGGTGAAGAAATTAAAATCCCAGTTCAATTCTAAAATGCGTTATTTATTCCAAAGGGAAATTAATCATATTAATAAAGAAGAATAATAATGATAATAATAAACAATAATAAGGAATACTCAATATTTTTATACATAAATATATGTTTTGCATTTTTTACAGTAGGTAGATCATTTTGACTTGTTCATTTATAAGTACTGTAGCTCGCAAGCTGAAAAAGTGCAGGCACCGCTGGTGGTTTCATACTTCATCGAGACAGTAGATGGCAATGTTAGCACGTTTTACGTACCATTTCTACTGATATAGTCTTTCGCTTAGTGGCAATATTTTCAAAACAATCGACACGTTTAGCGAAACTTCTTACTGCGATCAGCAATTCACATAGCAATATGTAGCATTGCAACTCTCACAAATAATCACTACATAATCACAGGCAAAACACTTAACATCCTTTTTCATGAATCGTTGAATCAGGCATCCAATGTATCTCAACGCATGCTTTGTAATATCACAGATCTAAGCTTCTAGTCAGTCATTTCTCCTTCGGGGAATTAGCTCACATGGTAGTGGGATCGATGCCCGCATTGTCTAAGCCCCTCCGGAGTTTTACCGGGGAATCAATAAAATTTGTCTTTAATATAATGATTACAACTGAAATCACACAAGATTCAATGTAGTGAGATGCCATTATTAAACGCGTATTTCTTCTGTGTAATACAAAAATAAATGACAGGTTCCGATGTAATTTGTCCATCCTTCATTTGTGCTATAAACTTCTATGCCTTAATTCAGCACACAGATCTTGCACATGTCAAGTTTTCGTCTACATGTTACAGAATGTGCTCCCTAGAAATTACGTGAGGAAAAAACCTTCTGGAATGTCTACTCCAACCTTTGCAGAACCACAGTCATTCTGAAACCTTCAGTTTAGCATTCATGAGCAGCTTTTGATCATGTAGGTCCTTGTCTAAGACTTTCCATCTGAACTACTACACACACACACACACACACACACACACACACACGCAGCATGACACTAGACTCTGCCTCTATAAACTTCTATGTGTGGAACACATGGAAGATTTCATGACAACGAATTTAGTGTTTCCATGCAAAGCATGACTTGCCTTTACACGAAGACAAGTCAGCTTCTTAGCCTTGTTATTTATTAATTTTTCTTAGCAAATGTCACTCTGTATATGTTTTTTTCTGATGTGGCAACATTTCAACATTCAATCGACTGTCGCACTGAAGACCCAGGCTAATCCATTAGCTGGGGATTTGCCCCCCCTTATACATGGGTATCAAACTCAGTTACATATTGTTCATGTGTAAGTTTCAGGTGTGGAGTCTTATCCTATATTATTATTATTATTTTTATTCTCGTTCCTGAATATCTGAAAAATACCTAATGGATGTGAATGAGGTACATTAGGCTGCACTGTTCAGGTCTCACTTGAACATGGATGGGCCATGATTTATACATGCTCAACCACAGCTGCTCCTATGTCCTGAGAGATTTACGTTCTTCAAAGTCGTCTCCCACTGGGATTTTCAGCACATGCTCAAACTCCACTTTCTCTTTGGCTTCCATGTCCTCTTTGGATTTGATGACATCCTCTCCTTTCATTATGTGTGTCGGTATACACCGTTTGGCAGTTTAAAAGATTTGCAAGAATTGGTTAATTACTTCAAAACGGGGGGCACACTAAGTCAGTGATTTGGGATTGAATAATTCCGGCTGAGTGCAAATGAAATTCACAAATTCATTTGCCCTAATAGATTTAGTTTGAAGAACATTTCTGAGTTACTGAGCAACAGAAATTTGTTATATTGTTACTGGAGAAAGGGAAGTAGCGCCGATTAATCGTATAGGTGATACAGCCAGTCGCCTTAAGCGGCATCTCCAGCTCGTCCACGGCACCAGGTTAGGACTTACAATTACTGTAAATGACAAATTATATCTGTAGCGTGATTACCTGCATGCAAACATAAAAAATGCTTTCCAAACGTAAGCAAACAAATACATGAATAACAAGCAAGCAAACAAACAAATAAAACCAACCGAAAATGAAAGATCGTGTCTTTATCATCATTTCCAGCATGCAAACAGAAATAGTATGATGCAAACTAAAACAAAAAGTAATAATAAACAAACAAATAAATTAAACAATATTAACTATCATCAAATTCATGCATTATCAGGGACAATGTCTGATGGTACTGGAACACATCCAAGAATACAACCAAAGGCATTTAAAAAAAAGTTATAGTTTCTCAAAAGGAACAGAGATCCTGCTCAGAGTCTATGTGGAAAAATTCCAGTTATAATTCTTCATGCTTAAGCACAATGCTACGTGCCGTTCCTAAGAGAACAGAGGCTGGAGCTTCTGGTCATGGTGCATATCAATCTGGATGTTCATGATACTGCAACACATGATGCCTCAGAAGCTATTACAGAATTTAATGGAACAAAAAATCATGGTGATTCCTTCATGCAATGTCAAAACTTCCGGAGGAGTACTGATGTACAGTAACTGCTCTTACATACTTGTTCTGCCTTCGATATCGCTATGGACGAGTCAGCACATACCTACACATTGCACCTAATATTGCACCTAATATTGCACCTAATATTGGAAAGAAACTCCTCCTTTTTATAAGCTGAGGATTGGGGAATCCAGCTCACTACTTTGTGGGCCGTACGTCTATTGGTTTAATTTTTGAATTATTACTATTATTTTTATACATGCATGTTCTGAATTAATTAAAATTCACAAAAAAAAATCGCTAAAATCAATAATTTTAAAATGACTGCAAGCATATTTGGTTGCTTTGCAGAAAAGTGTCAATACAGCAAATAAACGTTCAGAGTTGTTGTTGGAGTAAATTGAGACCTGGGTCTGATTGTTTTTTTTTTCATGTTGTTTTATTATTATACCAGCAAAGGTACAGTTTAAACAGAAAGAGAAGAAAAAGGTATTTTCATAAGATTTCCTCTAATTGTCACAGCAGGATGACCTGCAGAGAGAGAAGTAACTTTCATTCACATTTTCATATAAAACATGAAAGGTCATCAACCAGAAATGTACACAGCAAATTCCACTGTCACTCCACATATTCATTTTGCCAACAAACCTCCACTTTCTCACTGGGCTTTTTCATAGGGCACAGTATTGTTGCTTGTTTCTCTACCCTATACAGTCCATTGAGCACTTCAGCTATTATCGCTCATCCCAATCCAGCTATACAAACATCAAAGCCTTCTGCAGATAACCCTAATATTAAATATCATATTCTTAAATATCATACTCTTTGTATGAGTTGGATGGACGTTCCTGCATAAGACAAATCTGACTATCAATCTTTTTGACGTTTTCTATTATCCGTATGTAAAACCTAAGGTAATTTAAACTCTAGATATTGCAAAACTCAGAAACTTAGATTACATAGTAGATTCCCAATGCCTTACAGAATGTACATTTTGATAAAGTAGGAGCCAGTATTACTGTTCATACAGATGTCAATGAAAGACTCTTTCGATGTTTTTATTAATTTATTAATACACTCAGTAGCTGACCTTTGATGATGCAAACTAAACACCCATAAAAGTACATTTTTTCCATAATAATTTATAATTTTAAGGTTTGTGTTCACCGTTTCAATTCCGATAAAAATGCCTTACAAAATTTACTTACAATGTACAGTGTTTTATTTACATCTTTTGTCAAAGTTTGTTCATCTTCTTGGTCTCACAGTCATGTACAAACATGGGAAGAATATTTCAGATGTGAGCATAAATTTATGCCATTTATTGTTCTTTAAGCAGTATTTCCAAGAGAAAACTTTGATACCAAAACCGAATAGAGCGCACTAGGTGTCTATAGCTATATCTACTGATTTTTCATACTTTCAAATACAAGCCATTGCAGGTATCTGTACAATTTTATTGCATTTATTTGTGACTGGTTCACAGAGAGAGTTTCTCTACATGCATGTACAATCTGCAGGGCTGAAGATTTTTAAAATGTATTGGAAATCATTTCTTGAAAAATTATATTATTTCGAATTTGTATTTATTTATTTGAATTACAATAAGCAACCTTTCTTGTTTCATAACATTTAACGGAATTTCTCATCACCGTCGTTTTATAAAATATGCCCGCAAGTCAAAAAGAACTCTGTGGAAATTCTGTCTTTTATAAATGTGGGGTGTAGTACGCTGACTGCAGGTAACCGCTGTGCATGAAGGGATTCAGGAGGCCTCTGCTAGAATTTAATGGAAAAGCACTAGTGGGATGGAGGACCATGTTGCCAGAAGTGAATGTATGAAAAGACTGGTAATTGACAGAATTCAGGCCACATGGGCCAGGACTTGCACTGGCTCTGGACAGTGAGCTTGATCCAGGCTGCATTGCACCATCGGTACCTGGATTTTGTTTTTTCCACTTAGTTCTTCTGTTCTGAAACCAAATCTTCACTTGTGTTTCGGTCAGACTAAGTGACAGGGCGAGATTTAGACGCTCGCACACTGATAAGTACCTTGTGGCGCGGAATTTGTTCTCTAGTGCCACCAGCTGTTCATACGTGAATGCTGTCCTTGCGCGCCGCGGCTTGGTGCAGCCGTGCTCAGATCGGCGCCTCTTCTGCCGCGAGGAGTCGTCGGCTCCCGGCGTGTCAGTGTAGCACCTGTGTGTATCACTCGCCTCATGTATTCCTTCAAAAGAACAGTCCGCTTCTCTTTTAGCCATTAGTGACACGACCTCAGAGTCATTCTGTGCTTCCAGGTCATCAGCAGAACGCAGGGCTGCATTTTCTGCCTGTTCACCTATCAAAACAAACGGTACCATTAATACTGTACGTCAAATCTGTATGTATATTACTCAAACCTCCAAACAATATGCTCACAATTTATTGTCTATGTTTACCGTTTATATGTCACTCATACTGGCTATATATAAATATGCAGTATGCAGTTGTAGATAAATTGAACCCATACTCAAAATATGGAATTACCAAAAGTTAATATATACAGCCGCGGAAAAAATTAAGAGACCACAGCACAATTTCTTGTTTCACTCATTTCTCAATTTATGTGTGTGCGTCTGTGAAAAATACATATTTTTCTGCAATCTGCAGTCTGGTTC
>JAODJX010000065.1:9002225-9016813 GCA_026776945.1 Isichthys henryi | reverse complement strand
CAGGCGGGGATTCGAACCCGGGTCCCAGAGGTGTGAGGCGACAGTGCTAACCACTGCACCACCATGCCGCCCCCTCTCTACAGACCCTCATTTTAAAAATTATTATTATTATTATTATTATTTTAAGAAAGTCTTACTTGAAATCCAAGTCCTTTATTGTGTCACTTTGCTTTTTATTGCTTCAAGGATAGACAAGTCGTGCAATCAGGGAAGCCGTTCTGCATACTATTGTTGTACTGGGCTGTTATTTTTGTACTTACCCTTCTTGTTAGTTTTAACAAGTCTGGCTCTTCTCCACTGATCTCTCATTAACATGGTGCTTTTGGTCACAAAAATACCTTTGGCTGAATGCTTTTTGTTCATCACACCATGCCCAGTACACTGCAGCCACTGTAATGTGTGAAAATCCCAGAAGACTGACTGCTTCTGAAGAACTGGGACCATGAAAAATCACATCACACTGAAAAATCACAAGATCAGTTCAACAGTAAGTGAACCTCTCGACCATGATTGCTTGCTGCATGTATTCGGTCGCAGCTACATGCTATGCTGTGTACAGGAGCAGGCTGTTTGCATTACCAAGCATGTATACCTAATAAACTGGCCACTGAGTGTAATTTCGTCTGAAATTCGTTCAAGGAATAAAACCTGATTTTAGCAGCATTACAGAGTTGCAAGAAGTTTACATAACTTCAAACCTCTTTTTAAGTTCTCTTCTCACATTTATATCTTCCAGCATCATTTGTAAAGACCATGACCAAAGTTCCAGGACAGCTTCCATATTACCAAGATTAGCCGTACATTAAGAATAACCAAACTATATTATATATAATATACATTATTAACGTATTTTATTACTTCAGGTAATCTTTTATAATTGATATACATACACAATCGATGGCCATGTTAAAAGAAGGGTTTGTGAACACATTTCTTTCAGACAGCATTGTTATGTAATTCACCAGATTCTTCCAGAAGAACCCTGGAATATTTGCTCTGGAATTACGGATTATGAATTCCCTTGGAAGTATTGATATGCTCATCCTATAAAGCTTTTAACACATAATCACCTCAGGGAAAGTTGCAGATGTGTACAGTGCAAGACCCACTAACTGCTGTATGAGTCTCATTTTAGTTCATTCTATCTGCAGTGAATAGTTAAAATATTATGGTAACGTGAACACTTTGTTCTGAAATTAAGTTTACAGAGACTTTATGTCAGAGCTGAGATGGTTGTACTGCATGGGAGGATATGAAGTGAGTTTCAATTACACCCCACAATTACATGCATTGCAGAGTAAATATTTACAGTAGTTCTCATTCAGACAAGTTGAGGACATGTTGTTTATCGTTTCTGGTATCTACAGTTCATGCAAAAGGCTCCCCGCCTGACCGTGTTTGCTTTCCTTATTGACTGATCGCAAGCTTCTTCCAGAACGCTCTAGCACTCAAATCCATGTTATTTCCATGCTCACTGCAAATGTATTTTCTTCAGGAAAAAAAAAGGAGCGCTTCAGTACAGCAGGGTGCGCCGAACATTGAGCTTTGAAGGAAATGTCTGGCTTCCACGAAAGCGCCTTTGTGTGTGAAGTTTTGTCTGACTCCATTTGCAGACTACAGTACATTGTGCATAGATCCTCAGGGAAGTCTGAAGGGTCAGACATAATTACTTACCCAAAATGCAGTACTTTTCCATTGATTAACAATACTATTTCTGCACCACAAATAACACATGAAATGCTTAATGAACTGGGGTCCTGTGATTGAAGTTGGCTTTATGTGTGCTTGTAGATGAAACAGGACTTCCCCGCAAACGGTGATTGCTCAAATGCCTTATTTAAGACTCGTTTTTGGTTTTTGCCTGCTTTACTACCACATTGCTTAGAGGTAATTTACTGTTCTTGATTTATACTTTTACTCTAAGTTAGCATATCACATATAAGGTTCTTTTTTATATGTCTGTAGTTGACAGAAACTTTTTATACGATAAATCACTCGACATAATGCCAGTTGTGAGAATCCCAGCTATCGTGCGCATCTGCAAATTTCAATTAATTATTTACAAGCTCTTTAGCCCTTATTGCACCTAATGATGGTTATAAACATATTAGTCTATCTAGGTTGAGTCTAGGTTAAATACTGCATATTTCTCCTCCTGCGCTAGCAAAGCTAAGGGAGATATCATTGACCAAATACCTCTGCCCACAGAGGCTCTGCCATCCTTGATGTTGCTCAGGCAACGGAACTTCCTTGTTGGCACGACAACTGTGATCGGGATCTCCAAAAGAAACTACGTGCCATGCACCCCACTTACGTCCTCTAGGCCAGCTGATAGCTTGGCTGATTACAAACGCTAAGCGCTAATCCTATGTAAGTTTTCCTTAGTTGTGCAGCACATACCAGCAAATGTTATTGCATCATTTAACAGCCTGGCATGGAACTGACATGAGGGCAGGCAGGCTTCAATTTAACATTATCGTGACAGATCATTGCCCCAAGCCCATCTTTGGCGAGAACATTTGCACTGTCACTCTCTCATCTCATGAATATTACCCAATTGCATTCAAGTTTTTTCATAAACCGTAATGTTTCATTCACAATTACAGCAACTAATCAAATTAAATTAGAGAGAGTTAAAACACTGACATTGATACCAAAACACGTAAATGTGAGGATACCTCAATCACCCTAATTTATTCCAGAACACGATGAAAGGTGTTTTAATGAAGGAAAATGTCATACGTATTCCATCTGTTATGGATTTACTCATCATCCCCCACGTCAATGGCAGCACTGCACCTTCTCTAACTCTATGTTTACTGTGACATAAGTCCTTTTTTCATGGTGCATGCTGGCTGTGATAATCAGGGATTTCCTGTTCACTCGTACTAGTTTTGATAATGGAGGCCACCTAAGTTAAAATGACACATGAAAGCAAAGAAAGTTTGTTCAAGAAACCTTAAAGCCAGGCAGTCAATTTCACTGAAGCGAGGAAAGTCCCAAGTAATTCTTTTCATTCAGACCTGGACCTTTCCCTCCATTGTGCCTTTATGGGAGCTCGTCGCCCCCCACCTCACTAACAACCTAATTTCAGGTAATTGAATTGCAAGCCAGATCGTAAATCATATGGGGCCTTGTTATTTATGGAACAGGGAATAAAATAGAGCCCCCACTTGGTAGTTGGACATTTGCAGGTCTGGATATTCAATAACATAATTCTATTTTTATCATATTAAGACCCACTTGGGAACAGAACCTACAGAAGTTCTGGTTGCAAGCCCAGTTCTATAACTCCAAAAGCAAACATTTCGTTTATGCTTCTTTTTTATTGGAGAACTTTGCAAACTCTTACTTGTGCAATTGACAGTTCAGAAAAAGCTTCTTGCAATGTTTTGCCATAATTATACCTTCACACAGAGAGTGGTTGGACTGGATTTATTAACTACATTTCTGTGCTTTTGGTTATTGTATGATATTGATGAATTAGAGTGCAGGAGTAGAGAGTTGAACATCCAGTTCTAAGCACTAGGCCTCGTTTAATCCTTCCAGTGATCTGCTGGTACAGGTCAGAACTTCTACTGGCAGTTTGTATTTGGCAAGTCATTCAAAACTACTTTACGTTTTGTACTTAGACATGTCCTTTTGCAGGTTCCTTCCCGTGCCTAAAGTAGATGGTAAACGTGTGGCAATTGTCATGGGTCTCCCTACTCTCATAAAATGCAGACAATTTTCATTGCTGGGGCCATTATCCTCAAAACTTAACGAAAGTTCTGCAGTCTCTTGCTTCGCCCAGTACACTTGTGTCATCTTTCCTTTGCAACGGAGCATCAAAAGTAGCATTTTGTAACTTAGCGAACTTCCCTCTTTTCTTTTATTCCAGTTAGCAAACAATCAAACAATGAAATCAAAGCATGCTATTAGTCTAAATAGGAATTTGTGGCTTTTTAGTAGTATAGGGGTACCACAAGGTTCCATTGTCGTCCTACCCAGTAACGCCTAACCTTTGTAGCCTGCAAGAAACAGGGTCAGACAAAACAAATCGTCATGACACTCACGTTGGAAAATTTATTAACATTCTTGATTTTCTCCCCCCCGAGGAGGGTTTCTTCCCCCAAAGCCCATCGTATTTGACAGATGTAAAGTTTAAAGTTTTAGCGAGCACTTCTGTTGCTGCCTTGAGCAACTTTGCACACCGTAATTACACACCATTGTACACCAGTAACTTAACAGCGGTATAACTGTTGCATGCTAAGCTCCACATTTTCTTTTTAATGAGTTCATGAACAATTCATTTTGCTAGAAACGTCTAACCCTTTTAAAATAATAAATCCTGGCCAACAATATGTCTTAAACACAACATATATATTCAGTACACCTTGGGAAATTTGGAGTAATTATATCAGGAATTGTTTGAAAGGATAACGAGCGTAGATAAATCCTGTAGGGGATAATTTGACACCTCTACCATTCTGAATTGTGCTTTTGTGTGTAATGTTTAAATTGCACTCATACTGCAAAGATGCTTAACTCTGTTGTGGTTTCACTATCCGTCATCACAGGAGTGTCACGCACAAGCCCTTGGGCTAACATATACACATATATACATGTTTTTTTTTGTGTGTGTGTGTGTGTGTGTGTCTACTATGTATAATAAATGTTGCTTGATTGTGGAATAATCTAATTTCCATTATCTCAATAGATAATGCATAATCCACACAGTCAAGATCTTTAGCTTTAATGGCCTTTTTTCTTTCTTAATGCTCACACCTGGACATAGAATCTATTCATTAATACTTCATGACACAACTGTCAGGAGTAGAACATTTTGTACTATGTTCTATCAGCTCATTAGCATATTTCACAATTTACACCGAAATGAAATTCAGTCCAGTTCAGTCTTGATTATTGCAGAAATATAAAAAAGAAGACTGTGAAGATTCTAAAACAATTCGAATGGAAGTCAGATAAAGCACATGAGGTACTTGTAAAGGGCGGATGGAGAGAACAGCTCTGTGACGATCTGATGAAAGCACAGCACTCACAATTTTCTCTACTAGAAAGGCTATTGTGAAAGTAGGCGTGTCTTGGCTTGTGCTTATTTATTAGGGCCCCCATCAAGAGAATGTTGGTATCTATGCCCCTGACTTTTCTGAGTCACACTTGGGCCCTAGATTTTAAACAGTAGGAGCAAAGCCAGTATAAACAAGTGGTAAATTTGCAGAGATGGCCTTGCTTGCTATTGTCAAGTATTACACCACCATAACACGAGGCCTTGGTTGCATTTCCCAGCCTTGTAAATCACCATGCTACTTGTTTAGATTTTCACCCGTCCCTAAATTCACACCACAGTATTTCTCAGTCCTCCATCATTACCTGAAATGCCCCTATCCTGAACTAAAACTCTGGCCGTCAGCTTCTTCCTTGCCAAAAGAGTGATATTTTAATTTGCAGTGCTCTCAGGCTATGGTTCAGTCTGTTTCGATAATCGTTTTTTTTTTTTTTGCAAAATAAAAATTGGCACCAGACAGCCAGGCATGAGAGAGCACTGTCCGGTGTTTATTTTGCATATTGGTAATTAGGCAATGTTTTGGCTCCGAGTAACTCCCCATCATCGACCCGGCTGAGTTCTGCCAAAACTGGAAACTCCCCACCAGGCTGTTAGCCTTGTTTTAATTATTAACCGATCTCTTTTCCCCTGTTTGTATGAAGACTTCCCTCTTTAGTGCGATTAGACAATGCTGTGGTTTCATCCATCGCCACCGGGCCCTCGGCGCATTGCTTCCTAGCCAATGACGCGGTGGCTCCCAGATGGCAGGCAGTAACGTTATACAGCTCTCCAAATACGCACTGGGGGCACTCTGAATCACATCTATTAAAAACACTCCCCCTCACCGCCACCCCTCCCATGATAGGATGGCCTTACACACACAGACTGTCATGCACCTCACAATGTAGGCTTTCTGCATGATGCAAATGCCTCTCAGTACTTCTGGAGGAACAGGAATCCTTTAGTTTCAGGTGGGGGGAGGGGGGGGGACTTTTGAGAAGTACATGAGAACAGTAAAGAAGTGCTGAGGGATGGATGGGCTGGCACGTACAGACCATTAGTACGCAGCAAGAGGTATAAACAAGGTGCAATATCTAGCCGTAGAAGTCATAACATAACAAAGACTGCCAACAAATCTCAGGGAGAAGTTTACAACTAAACAGTAACCTTTATTGAATAGATTATCATAACATATACGGGCGTTGTGAGGCTCTGTGGGTTGTGGCTCGGTGCCCATGCTCAGAAGGTCACCAGTTCAAATCCTGTGGTCGGCTGCGAGATTTCATCATTGGACGCTTGAGCAAAGCCCTTAACCCCAATTGCTCCAGGGACAGACTAGCTATGTTTTTAGAAATGTATGCTGCTTTGGATGAAAGTGTCTTCTAAAAGTAACGTGATACATTTAATATGTGCACTGATAACCAGCAGGTTACAAATTTCTGCCCCAAGAATGACCTTAATTGCAGCAGACATGAACTTGCGTCGAAACTCATGTTTCACCCATATGTTATAATGAGTCCAGGACCTATCACGGAACCACAGTGCACAGGACATCCTGGCACTGGGGCCGGCCCATTATCAGCTAATCCCACACGGCGGACAGATTACAGGTCTCCAGCAGAGCAGGAATCAAACCCATAGCCCTGGCTATACTGCCTACCATTGGCCAGGTATTTAAATGAGAAAAACACTGTAAAGTGCTTTGTACAATAACACAAGCTATTATAGATTCTCACGAATCTAATAAACATTGTAAATCATTGAATTCCAAAGGATTAATTGCTTTCTGTAAATAGTGGGTTATCCTTATATCTTGTAACATACACATACCATGGTTAAAGGTTGAAATTATTGATATATATAAATCAGATAATTACCTGTATATGGCAGCTGCAAAGAACGTACATTTCGGTATATGTACGCCCTTTCATATCTGCTTGGCGTCGGCTTTAATGTGGTCCGAGAGAGGCGGTAATTAAGAGACATGAATTTTAAATGCCATATGACATGAATTTTTCTGTGGGTGGTTTCTGGCAGATGGAAACTGTACTGCAACAGCACTCACAGAGGAGAGATAAACCGGGAAAGCGGTGGAATGAACTGGTTTCAGCCGCCGAGAGGGAAGAACATTTCGGCCTCCTCTACGCTGAACAGCGCTCTGTTTCTTTGTGCTTGACTTGAGACTCCGTAACGTAATGCTGCTTAGGATATTGTACATGGGAACCAAGGAAGATCACTAACAAGTTCAAGGGGGGAAACACAAGCCAAGGGCCTCATTCTTTGGAAATCCCAATTACGGCATATTAAACCGTGATGTGGGCTGATTTCAGGAACAAACATGCATCCCTTTGAGGTTGAAGAGCCCTATTTATCTAGCTGCCGTTGTTGTGTTATTCTTTAGTTTTCCACTTTGCGCTACGGTTTTTGTTTAATGGCTTCCTTGTTTTTATTAATACCCGTCCACGACGAGGACGACGGGGAGGATAATGATAAGAACGGGGGCTGTAGGTTAAACTCGCTGAATCCCTTTTACTCAAAGCACATCTCCCATCCAGCCCATAGATCATCAATCACTCCCTCGCTGCTATTTAAAGGCACAGAGGAAGAACACACACTCTCTTAAGGCCAATTGTCTTTTGACAGAAAGACAGCACAGAGACGGCTGCGGGTCAACTGGAGGAAGCAGCAAGCCCCTAGCTGGAGGCCTGGAAGCAGATGCTCGGCTTACTCAAGACGAAATAAACACAGTAATTGTTTCTCCGCAGCGTCTACTTTCAAATGCTGCCCGTTATTGTTTTATAATGCCGCCTTACCCTGGTGCAGCTCATGATAGACTATATGTGTCAGAAACTGTCAGCACTACTTGCAATTGAAAGAATAAATCATACGCTGTATATTTAAACAGAATTGTCCTTATTCTTCTTTGATTTACTGTTAGGGCCTGTGCATACTTATATACTTTTGGTTGGATAAGGGTGATTGCCTTCCTACTGTTTGTGTTTTCTTACCCTTACTTACCCTGTTCTTACCCTTACTTACCCTTTTCTTACCCTTGCTTATTTTATTTTAGTTTATTTTATGCTCCAGATTCCATGAATTCTACTGCGTATTAATGAAGGCTATTGTCCATTACCAACGTCAAGCCAATCAGACTATCTCCCTAACTAGTACTTCCTGTGCAGGTCAGGGCAATTTTTCATATCAACATTTTCCAAACCTGACTGTTCATAGCTGATATAGTAAGAGATAGAGCTGTACTGGTACACATATCAGTCATGTGGTGTTCGGTGCATCATTTTTGGTCGGTACACACAGTGAAACAAATGAATATGTTTATTAATATCAGCAGGATGTAAATTCAAAAGTAGATGTTCAACACAGAAAACGTTAACTGTGGTTGTGAGTCACAATTAATTCTGGTTAGTCGGTCTTAATCTGCGGTTTGGGAACATTTTGGTTTCCCCATAAATTACACCAGCACTGGAGAGAATAATTGATAAGACCAAGGCTGTATGGTGGCTCTGATACCAAATTTAAATATGTTGCTAGAAACACATCCAAGGTGTTAACTCATTTGAGGTGACATAATCCGAGCATGTGCATAACCAGGGCAAGGTTGAAACAGCCTCTGCGAGTTCTTATTAAATCACTTTTGGGCCCTGTGCAACGTGAAATGTGAAAATATTTAATATAGTATGCCATTAAATCACTACGATATTAAACAGAAAGTCTGAAAAGTCCCCTGCTTGACTTCTTGGAACGAGGGTTCTTTACATTAATCAACCAGAAGGCGGGCCTTATCAAACATGGTTACTTGGCACCTGCATTACCAACTCTTCGATCTTCCACCACTGAAGAGCAGAAGACAGATAGGGCAGTAAGTGCGGTGGGTTGATTGGGCAGAGAGGGTGAATGCTGATAAACATCCTTCAAGTTACAGAAGGGGGCGTCTTCCATCACTACAGCCTACAGTGGCAAGAATGCAAGTATGAATGGAGACTACATCGTAGCTACTATTGAGCCACATGCTGATTGCTCAGAATTCTAGATGACATCACAATATTACACTATCGGTATGTATTGAAGAGAAGGGATTGAAGGAGATAAACTGTGTAAAAATTTATTTGGTTATATTTGTAGGTCACCCATGAGGCAAGGGCTTAACATCTACTCACGTTCCACCATGAGCTACGTTTATCACATTGTTAAGCTCTGATTAGCACAGAAGAGTAAAACAGCTGAGCAAGCATTACATGAGACCAGTGAGAAGTCTCAGAAGGCATCGGGAAAAGAGAATGAAGTCATATCCTGAAGTTTAAGTTCGTCCTCAACATAAAGAGGAAATCAGTCACTATACTTGGCCACAGGAAACAAAAGATGTTGCGTGTTGTACTAAAATACTGTTAGGCAAGGCTGTTAAAGTGACATCAATATTTAAAGTCACCAGTTTTTGTCATTTGTACAGCGCTATGCTGAAAAAGAAAAAAATAGTAACACTATAGAGAACAATATGTCTGGTGGAGTCACAGGTGCATTGACCTCAGCAGGGTGCAGTAATCATGCAATATCACAACAGTGTAGGGAGGACTACAGACAATAGGCTTCCAGTCCTACCGGGTAGCTCCTTAGCCTGTGGCTGCTTGGCATGTAAACATGGCACAATTTCTGAGTTTGGGATGTTGGTTATGTGCCACACTGAGTCATCCTAGAGAAGACAGAACTGCAGCCGCCCAAAATATAGCAGGAACAGTAATACAAAGCGCATTGAGATGAACAAATAAAATAACTATTGAAAGATGACATTTGAAGGCTGCTCCAGATCTGCTGACAATGTTGCCTACTGCAGGAAAAAAATAAAAAATTCACAATGAAGGATAACTGAAACATCGGTAATTACAAACATAACAATCGTGGAACACATATTTAAAAATCGCACAGGCTGTAACTGAATCACCTTCCAGTGCAATATTAAAATAAAACCAAAGCTTAGACTCCTATTAGGCTGCTGCTGGCAGCCGGTCACTAACAAGAATGCAAATCATGGCGGTTTTATTTAGTGTTTAGGAAGCATAGATTCCTGGACCGCTTCCTCTTTCTAGTAGGAAACAGTAACGTTTGTTCATTACATCAGTAAAAGACCCGTTGGCGTACAGAAAAATGTTCTCTGTAAACTTTTGGTTTGGCGTTTTGTCATATGTGGGTTTTATTTTTGTCTGTCAATTAAGCCAACATGCAATAAAAAACAGCAGTAAGATAGGACATTTGGAAAAATATAACTTCCACATGCAGATAACATTCCAAGCTTTTGTTGGCTTTGCTACTTTCTTCCAATGATACAATCTATATGTATTATACTAGAAATACTGCATCCCTGTCAGCATTCGACAGTTACGAAACAGAAGTTTTGTCCTGTTGAGAAACATATTTTCTCTATTTGTCTCTCATGCTCTCGGTTGTTAGTCTGGCGTAATCTTAGGAATTATGATGTAATTGCAAGTGGCATATAAATGCATTTGGATAAACAGAGAGCACTGCAACAAAGGTTATGGAATAATTATACGAAAAAGATGTATGCATTGCTAAGTTTTTTATTTGCAGATGAGATGTACCCAATGGTCATTAGTACTGCAACACGTAATTCACAATAAATTAAATTAAACACTGATGCTTTGTGCAAAAATCTGTTAAATCTGGTTTGGAGGAAAAACTCCCCATAATTTCGTCAGTGATCCGATGTATAATTAGCCTCTTCCTCTTTTCCATTATTGTTTTAGTAATTTTCTGGCCGATAGCATCAGTGCGCGTAGTCCACTCGTCTACGCGTGTTTACAGATGTGATTTGCGTGAATGGGCAGTGACTGTTCTGCCCTTCCTGCACGTGACCCTTGAATCTGATGATGGACCAGTCAGTAGGCACCATCTAGAACCACCACGAGGCTAATTCATCCAGAACTGCAGATAGCTCTGCAGATAACTACCAAGGAAAACATTGCAGTGTTTCAATAAGCAAGTATACTAACAGTGAATACCGAATGCAGTCTTCTTTCCTTTACTCATCACATTTTTAGTCATTTTAATTTAGCGAGAAAATCATTATTTGATCTATGTTGGGAAATAATTAGTTCAGGATGGATGGAAACCGGTAGCTCTCCAAGGCCAGGAAGCACAAAATGGGATAGAGTAGAATACTTATGAACGGACTAAAAAATATAAGCACAATGGTTCGATACTTTTAAGACAGACAGTATTGTTCCATATTCCATGTGCTTTTCAATACAGGGGTGGTGAAATCCGGTAAGGTGATGTTTTATTCAGATTTATTAGTTAATCACCTAAGTAGTTATTTGGACGCAATCTCACCTAATGTTTCAGGTATGAAACATCTGCTAAATCTAATTAGGTGCAGATCTTCAGACATGGAGTTCACCACCTTGAGAATGTTAACAGGGAATCTATAAAGTGAAATAGTCTATGACATCAGTGGCTATTTTTCTTCTTAACAAGTGCCTGTGGTTTAACACAACTGAATTGTTAAAGTGTCACTTTCTGCTGCCAGGAATAGTGGGGAAAGAGCTGTTAATGAGAGAGTCTTCTGCTGAGAAGATGGGCATGTGCTAATGTAACAGAGAGCAGTGCGTGCATGAGCCCAGACTTTGATACCGATAAAAATCCTCACGTTTGCCTGCAGTTTAATGCATTTTAGCAGCATATGATAATACTTACCAAAACTGGCTGTGGACAACAGCATTTTAATAGTTAGGTTTTTCAAGAAAACAACTAGCTTGTTTAAAATTGCTTAAAGAAACTCTGATATAGCGTCTGAATGGTTATTGTGTAGTAATGTTTTTACCCAATAAATTTGAATAAATAAGCATGGATATTTCAATTCATATTCCAACCAATCTTGGTCAGGGTCACGCCTGGAGTACCTCACTTCCTGGATGGGATGCTGGGCTGTTACAGGCCGGGTCAGACTTATGCACAGACTGACCCAAGCTGTGGCCCCGGCACCCAAAAAATTTTTTCTGGTTGTTACGGCAGCATTTTATGCTGTAGGTAGCCCCCACCTCCGTAAATTTAACCCAGATCACAGGACACATACATGCCCAGTCACTAATTGCCCTAACCACTGGCGGATTTAGGTATGGCCCAGAAAAAAGAAATCAGAATATTAATTATTAATTGCTCATTTGCACATCACGTCAGTGATATCATGTGACTGTGGCTCAGCTATTCTTGTCGGAGTGGGCGCCCTGATTCTAGCTTGTGAGCTAGGCAGGCTACCACTCAGAAGTACGAGACGAGGAGGGGGGCGGGGGCGAGTTGACCTCCGGTCACCCCACTGGAAACCTGAGGTTGGGGGGATAAAGGTATGCAGATATCAGGATCAGAATCAGGATCAGAATCAGGATCAGAATTCGCTTTATCGGCCAAGTATGCTTCCATCTACAAGGAATTTGTCTCCCATTTGTCTTTGGGCAAAAAGAGGGAGTTAATCCAGGGAGTCATACAAGCTAGATCTTCCACTGGCCCTAACAGTAGTTGCTAGTTGCTTTAATAGTATGTCTTCAGTTGGAGGAAGCCCACATGACATGGGGGGGGGGGCAAAGACTATACAGACAAATAGCAGGGGAGAGGCTTGAATCCCCCCCACAACCCGGGGAGGTGTTAGACAGCAGTGCTGCCCACTGAGGCACCAAGACACCCCTATCCTGCACCCATTTCAGAAAGAATTTAAGGAGGAAATGTGCCATTATCTCTACCTAATGACTGGAAATGCATAAAATTCATCTTCAACATTCAGGCATTAAGACTGATCTTTTATCTCTCATGCAGCTGTTAACAGAGCTGTGCAAGTGTGAACCGCAGCCTGGATACACACAGCTGCTGAGCAAAAGTGCTCAAACATGCTTTTTCAGCCACAACACGAAAACACAAATTCAGTTTGACTCCAGGGGCCTGTATCACAAAGCAGGATTTGTTGGTTAGCTAGATAGCTTGTTAGATTTAAGGTATTTCAGCTTCAATGTACTAATCCTTTGTTCATTTACGTTCAGTCCAGACTGCCTTAAATCCGACGTATTATCTTGCTACCCCCAAAATACAGCTGGGTAATACAGGCCCCGGATCTCCACTGCCTAACCCAATGCTGCAGATGAATTACAGATGCACACTTACTGTGTCAAAAGCTAAAAGACATGCACCAGTTTTGACATCTGTGTTCTCATTCTCAGGTGGGGAAGAAATACCACCTGCAGTAAGGTCCCACGACACACCCAGTAATTGTTGAGCTGCTCTTATTTAAAAGGCCTCGCCTAGAACCTTTTATTTATTTTTTTTTCTTTACCAACAAGATTCATTCACAAGATTAGAAAAACTGCATTTTCTGTGCCAGTGCGGAAGACTGTATGTAATTAAACTGAAGTGTTAGTTTGGGGAGGGGCAGTCTGTTCACACAGACATACACAATGTAATCAGAAATGAGACAGAGACACCCTCTCCCATCGCGTTCACTGAACAACAGCTGTTGTTGACCTCAGAAACCTGGAGCGTTTGTGGCTCTAGGTTACCAGGAGTATATGGAAAGGGTCTGCTGGTGTCTTTCAATGTCAATTTCACAAGCACACATTACAAAACCACAGTGCAAGTTGTAACTATACTCCCTGAAAACCATTTATCTTTCATTTTTGCACAGAGAACATCCATGAAATTACATTTCTATATAATAATTGATGGTTTAAAATGTTGAAGTACACTATTAACATTAGGAGTCCAAGCCTCAGCAGTGCTGGATCACAATTATTATTATTATCCATCCATCCATTTTCCAAACCGCTTATCCTTCTGGGTCGCGGGGAGTCCGGAGCCTATCCCGGAAGCAATGGGCACGAGGCAGGGAACAACCCAGGATGGGGGGCCAGCCCATCACAGGGCACACTCACACACCATTCACTCTCACATACCTATGGGCAATTTAGTAACTCCAATGAGTCTCAGCATGTCTTTGGACTGTGGTGGGAAACCAAAGTACCTGGAAGAAACCCAAACACGACATGGGGAGAACATGCATGTGCGGAGACTCGAACCCGGGTCCCAGAGGTGTGAGGCAACAGTGCTAACCACTGCACCACCATGCCATCCTCTTATCATTACTATTATTAATACAAAAAATAATACAAATATTAATAATAACAATATTATTATTATTAATACTACTACTACTACTACTACTACGAATAATAATAATAATGCATGAGTATGTTCATTTTGCATATAAAATTACATAGAGCTAAAGTAGAGCTGTAGCCTCTTTTTAAGACAGGATACACGTCAGATCGTCCTTTTCAACCCTAACCCTACAGTACAGACGAGAGGTGAACGATCTGTGTAATAATGCTTTTTTGATGTCATTTTGTCAGAAACGAAGGCCTCACTGATGCTGAGTATAATATATAGTGGAAGACCATCTTCCCTTCTCCATTACATTCGGACATGTCTCCCTGTACCCTAAACAGCTTCCCTTCTCCATTACATTCGGACA